>JASCZW010005008.1:0-159215 GCA_034211315.2 Aedes japonicus
TATACTTAAAAAAATAGTTGACATATACTGATGCATTTATTTTAATCGGTCATTCTAAAAACTATTGCTGCAATTCCATAGAAAAATATGTTCGATCTCTTAGAATTTCAGTCGACCCGTATTTTTTTATTTCGTTATTAGGGTGGCCGTTTATGCGTAAGGGTGGTCCAAAAATCGACTTTTTTCAAAAACGCTTTTTTTAAGTCATATCTTTTGAACCACTGCACTGTGCCGATTTTATCATTTTAAATCCCAAAAAAAACAAATTAAACAAATTAAACAGATTAAAAAAAGAAAAATACCTCCTCTACTGCAATATTGATTCTGAAAACGTGGATTCTTTTAGTTTTTTAAGGTTTTCATGGTTTCAGGACCAAAGAACACTTTCGTTTTCATACTTTTTTAAAAGATTGGGCATTTTTACATAGCAAATCAGAAGTTATAAGTTTTTTCATAAAATGCTTTGTTTTTAGGTTTTGCTGACTATCGTACTACGCGTTTTAATTACTTGAAGGAACTTGAAAACCATGCGTCCCCAAAAATTGTAAATTTTCCGTATTAATTTATTCAGCTTATTGAGAGCTAAGTGATAGTTCATAAAGGGTGTATTCGATAAAAATGGCACACACATATATACTCATCAAAATTAAACGGATTATCGGATTTTCTTGAAATTTTCAGGGAATGCAGAACTACTAATGAGTTTTGATTTACAACATTTGTTTTATTCAATTTCGTCTCCCATCCCGAATGCCCGCACCTTCCTTTTTACTCCACCCATCAAATTTTGTACAACCGATTTTCCCAGTGTTTTTGTTGTTTTGACCCAAATTTTCTTCAATTCTAGCTCTGTTTTTATAGTTTTGGGATGCTTGCAAAGTTCCGTTTTCATAATAGCCCAGAATTTTTCAATTGGACGAAGTTCTAGTAAATTTGGTGGGTTCATATCCTTGGGCACAAAATTGACTCCGTTGGCTCGGTACCACTCCAATACGTTTCGAGCGTAGTGGCAGGATGCTAGATCAGGCCAAAACAGAGTTGATCCTTTGTGCTTCCTAATGAATGGCAAGAGACGCTTCTTAAGGCACTCTTCCGTGTAAATAGCACCGTTTATTGTTCCGGAAGTGATGAAGGGAGCACTTATTTCACCACATCCGCAAATCGCCTGCCAGATTAGAAATTTCTTTGCAAATTTCGACAGTTTCTTCTTTCGCACATCCTCCAGAACATCGAACTTCGACTTGGCAACGAAATATTCTTGCCCAGGAAGTTGACGGAAGTCGGCCTTGACGTATGTTTCGTCATCCATCACGATGCAACCGGATTTGGTGAGCAGCTTCGGGTAAAGTTTCCGGGCGCGGGTTTTCGCAGTGATGTTTTGTTTTTTATTCCGGTTTGGGGTTTTTGCACTTTGTAAACATGTAACCCAGCACGCTTCATGGTTTTCTGCACAAAACCGACTGACACCTTAGACTTTTTAGCGACATCTCGAATTGACATGTTTGGACGGTTCTTGAATTGTTGTACGACTTTCCTGGCCATTTTACGGTCCATTGGACCACTTTTACGACCACTCCCTTCCTTCCTTTGGACACTCAGACGCTCCTTGAAGGTTCTTATTACACGAGACAGAGTTGTATTTGCAATTCCAAGCGTTTTAGCAATCCACCGGTGGGACGCCCCTGGATTTTGATTGTGAGTGCACAAAATTTTCTCACGGACAATTTCTTGTTTCGACGACATGACTGGAACTACTGAATGTATAACTATGAAACTTGGCAGATGTAAATAATACACTATGGATAAGATCTACTCAAATTTCTAGGTTTTTTACTCATACGATTCAAAAGTTAGAGAAGATTTTCTGTGTGCCATTTTTATCGAATACACCCTTTAAACCACGTGTTCTTGTTTTTGGGAATACTTCCTCCTCTCTAGTGGTTCTCCGGCTATACCAAAACACTGCCAAATGAGAAAGGCATTATGTCAGCACCTACAAAAAATGTAAGCAGAGCTTCTTTAGCAGAAAACACCCTTTCACGTGGTCATGAGTTTTTCAAAGACAGAAACACAAGCCGCTCATGCCCTGGAAAAAGAAATTATGTTATTACTACTAATGCAGAAGTTTAAGTTTTCTTGCAACGCATATTAGTATTGTGTAATCTTCAAGAGGCTTATGTCATTAGAAAATAGTAGTTTCCCTAAAGGGGTCCTCCCTTAGCTTAGTCAGTAAAGGCGCAGCTACAAAGCAACACGATGCTGGAGGTGGCTGGGTTCGATTCCTGGTCTGGTCTAGGAATTTTTCGTTAAGGATAACTTCTCGACTCCCTGGGCATAATAGTGTATGATTGTACTTGCCAAACAATCATACCAATGCAAAAATGGTACCCTGGCATCGAAAGCTCTCAATTAATAACTGTGGAAGTGCATCTAGAACACTAAGTTGTGAGCAAACAATAAGCTAATTGTGCTTCCACTTGCTTCCAGCTTGAATTGCTAGAGAAGAAGAAGAAGAAGTTTCCCCAAATCAAAATTGATTTCCACGTTTGCTAGTAACCAGCCTAAACATTACATCCTGGCTGGTACGAGTGATACGCATACTGTGTGTGTGTGTGTATGCATCTACCACCAAAATGTAAAATTGATTTATAAGACCATATCAGACCAAAAATTACTTCCACGGGATATCAACTCATATCCTGATTTATTTCTCAAAATAGTGTACAATAACCCAATTAAGAATGTTGTTCAGGTTAAGACCTAATTTCTCTTCTTAGTGAAAATCATGTTGAATCCCTGCAATTCAAGCAGTGGCATCAAACAGATCGTTGCTATATTGATCTGGCGGAATTGTAAGTACGAGAATTTGTAGATACATTATTAGAGAAAATTCACGATTTAACACCGCATAACTTTATTGCCGAACAGCAAGGAAGTTAGTTAAAATACAAAAAACAAAACAATTTCAAAACCTACTGATTGTAAAATTTTCTGATTTTTATTAAATTTTTTTTCGTTGTACAAGATGCAGTTCAGGGATTTCATTGAGCAAATGCACAATGCACTGTCCATCATTTTGCTATGTATTACAAAGATGATTCTTCAGATTTAAAATGCATTTCTTTTATAGGTATTTCTGAATTCACAATCATGTTGCAGTTTGTTTATTAATAACAGATTGTGTATTTATGAAAAACAAGTTGCCTGGCCTGAAAAAAAAAACTTATTCAACGATAGATCGGGAAGCCAATAGAAAAATAAAATGACAGCTTTTAAATTATGCCAAATGCAAAAAGATTTCGGTCTAAATGCGGCATGGATTTATTTTCGCAACATGTCATGGAAAATGTCCATGCGACGCTTTGGAAGGAGTATTGCAGCAAAAGTAAGTTCACAAGGCCATCTCATAACTACGGCAAATGAACTATACATATAGGCAACTTCAAAGAAATATTCCGAAATACAGTACCACTATTATTGAGAGCATGATTACAGAACAATGGAAAATAAATTGAAAAACAGCTATGCTCGCGTGAGGCAAGTTTGGGAATCCATTGTTCATTGTTTATTGTCATCGATGTTTTAAACCTAAAGATGAAATGTATATTATCGTAAAACGATTCTTGTTCTCCAGCATTAAAACATGTGTGGAACTGTAAAATAATCGTAAGCAATAATCGATGTCAATAGTCATTGTATATAATAAAAACAAATTTGAAAATAAATGCATTATGTTGACTTCCATTAAATGATGTAAAACAAGTAAATAAACTTATAAAATTGAAAAAAAGCAGCTCAGTGGTTCAAAAGTAATGATTTTTTGAAAAAAATAGTCAATTTTTTGGACCACCCTAACGCAGAAACGGCCAGCTGGAAGTGTCGTCTATAGCTTAAAAGTGAGCCAAACTCTCGAATAAAGCAGTGGCTCCAAATCACGACGATAAACAAAACAAGATGGCCAAAACACGATCCGGAAGTACAAGGCAGACTTCAATGATTTTAATGGGCAAGAGTTTTATACGAAAACCGGACGGTAAATTTGCAGACATTTTCTAGTACAGTATGTCCAAAAAATAAATGAAATAGTACAGTATGTCCCAAAATTTAATTTACGCATCTTAAGGTAGTTTTTTTGTTATATTTTTGTTTTGTCAGCAAAACATAAGTGAAGACTATCTTCGACCATAACTTTTCAAGGTGATGTAAGCAATCGTCAGTTGATGCTGGATAAATACTCACTGGTGCATCTGCTTCAAACGTGACTGAAAAGAAAAAAAATAGTAACCAGTTTGCTGCTCGCGAAAAATTGCCAAAGCAAATTACGGCGATTGTACGATGTCATATGGCTACCGTTTACTGTGTGAAACATTTCCGTCTTGTTGGACCATGTCCACGGAAAACGCGTAATGGACTACCATGTTCTGTACGCGTTGCAAACGTGGTGGAATCATTAAAAAGATATTGATGCGAACAATTTAAGTTTATCACCAAGCATCCTACTGGAGTCACAGTTTTTGAAGCCACTGTGTCGAAAGAGTAGAAGATGCCTGCTGTTTACATGAAACCATGTGTTGAAGTGAACACTGAAGTCTATCTGGGCAATTTGAAGAATCAAGTGCTTCCACGAAAATAAACAAACTTCTGTGAACACGAGAACATAGTTTTTCAACAAGATGGAGAGCCATGTTATACCCTTAAACGGACTCAAACCTGGCTGATGGGGAACATATAATTTTACCCACAAGACATTTGACCTCCGATCAATCCAGATTTAAACCTCCTCGACTATCCAATATGGGCGTATGTTGAAACAAAAGCCTGTGGATCCCCTCTCTATAGGCTGTGTTCCACTTAAACTTGACAGATGGAAAATAAGCGATTAAGTCTGCTACTCGAGGTGACTTATTTTTGAAAAACGGGAACTCAATTTCGACAGGCATCTTATCAAAAATATGTAGATCAATCACAAATGGATTTTAATCGATTAATCGATTATTTTCCATCTCTCAAGTTACATTAAAACTAAAATTAATTCGCGAATTTGTTCACAGCCTAAATATCGATCCTCCAAAAGCTACCAGCATCAAGGCGTGTGCTTCAATTTCACAGGATTTTATTTTTTTTATTCGATTTTTTTCTGTTGGCCTAATACCTCACGAAATGACAACCACTGATGCATGAAAGACGACTCCATCACCTGGACTCTACATATCGCACTTATGAACACATGTGCCAACGGGACCAACCTTTCCGAAGGTTGTTTTCGCCTCAGAAAAATCCCACTGACCTTGAATGGGATTGAAGATCCACTGAAGTGCCAAGAAGCAGTCACGCTTTCCACGTCACCACCGATGCCGGCTAAGAGATTATGTTAAAGCCTGTTCACGTTAAATTTCGGACACCAAAATAATAGCAGCACAGCTATATCTACATTAGTAACAGTTGATAAGATGTTAATCCTTCTTTCTGTACAATTCTTGAACTTTCTGTGGTACACCCGCCATCTGGTTCCGTTCATAATCCTCAGACATGCCCGCTGTGACCATTCTCCATCTTCTCTTGAAATCATCGGTACCATTTGTTTCTTTTGCTTCTTTTTAAGCCTTTCTAGATCACGGAAGTTTCCGCTTAGACATTAGGAATCCCTAGTGACCGTTTCGTCTTCTTCGGCGCATCCTGTTGATGTGTTGATAGAGACGAAACTTTTAGATTTTCGACCACAACTGCATATGGCCTGCCAAATCAAATACTTCATCAGGAATGTGGACAACTTCACGATCCGGAAATGCTCGGCAACGGCATTCCTTTGCATTGTGAATAAAAAGGTGGAAAATTTTTCCGTGCCTCGACCTACCCCGCAGTGGGATGTTAGGCAAAAGATGACGTCCTTGGTTCGAGTACCATTGCACACATGCCCTTTCGCTCAATTTTCAAACATCTGTTTTATTACCAACCTGCCGTACACTGACGGAACTTTCAACACTTTCTATTCATATCTTTCATTCTAGAAAAACATTACTGTCCTCTCTTGGTGCCTCATGGTGATGAGCTAACATGTTCTTCAACATTACCTTTTTTTACTTTGTATGCCTTCAGTATTTGCTTCTGCTCCAGTTTTTGTACATATGATTTTGACTTCACAACTTTGCGAGGCTTATTTCGCACAGAAAGATTGCGATTTTTCTCAATAATGGCTACCACTAACGAAACGCGACGCGAGACAAGACACAACACTTATCGTTCGTACAATTTTGTAAGAAATTGTAAGAACGATAAGTGTTGTGTTTTGTCTCGCGTCGCGTTTTGTTAGTGTCGTGTAGTTCTTACGTCAGCATAAACATCATAACAATAAATGGCTACCACCTTTTTGTCTCTTTGTCGGGACTATACTTTTCAATTTGTTTCACTTTCAACCTTCTGATCCACTGTCAAGCGCTGGTCAAATGATTTGCAAACACAAAACACGGTCATTTTCGGTAGTTTCTTGGTTAGATCGCTTATCGATAAAATCGGAATTTGCTGCCGTTCATACAAAATGCGTTTGCGCATTTCCAACGGATTCGACCCCTTTTTACTGAATGTAACAAAAATGTCAACATGTCGTACCATGAAATTAAGTGGAGAGTTTCAGCTCTCATATAAGTGAAACGTTTCAGCGATGAAATAATTCAAAATCTACACTGAAGGAAAAGTGTCATGAATTTAACGTGTAAAGTCTTTATGTCTTTGTCAGAGCACAACAAGTTTAAATTAATCTTGCCTGGGGACAGTTTGAAGGATTCATCTCCTTGGGTACGAAATCGACATTATACCAGGCTACCGTGTCCTTCGCGTTATGCACCGATGCAAATTCCGGTCAAAACAGTACTGGATTATTATGTTTCCGGATCATGGGGAGCAGGTGCCGCAGGTTCCTGCATTCCCAAACGTAAGCATCAGCAATCAAACGGACTTGGAAGCATTCCACAATAACAAATTGCTTGCCAAAACATTGCTTTTTGCCAAATTTTTCACTAAACATTGACATATCGGAATCGTCAATACACTGATAGGCAAAATAAAGTGCCCACCTCATCGTTTTTTCAATTTCTGTCATTTACTTGGTTCAAATTAAAGTAAACACACTGTATTTTTTTTATTATCTTATTTTTTATATTCTTTTTAAGTTTCACTTATGGAATACTGAAAAAAAGGAGTTTTACTTAAAGAAAAAAAATCAATTTGTGTTGAAAAAAAAAACAGTGACAAAATAAAGTGCCCACTTCATTTAGGCTACAGAAAACATAAATTAAAGTAAAATAAAAGCATTTCAATAATTGATGTGTCCTCCTTTGGCATTCAGGACCTCCTGCAGGCGCTTCGACATGCTCTCGACCAGGTTCTTTAGGTGCTGTGGATCTAGCTCTTCCCAGGCGCGCTCTAGGGCTTCAAAATAGTTATTTTTATTGGTAACACCAGATTTGACAACCCTGGCATCGAGAATCGCCCACAAATTCTCGATGGGATTGAGGTCCGGGCTTTGTGGAGGCCATTCCAGCGGTTTGATCCGATAAGACCGGAAGAAAGTCTTGGTCTTCTTGGCAGTATGTTTCGGGTCGTTGTCCTGCTGGAATACGAACTTCTCTTCAAGGCCCGTCTGGATTTGCGAAACCTCCAGATTTTCTCGCAGGATGTTGATGTAAGAATCTGCCGTCATTATCCCGTCGATTTTCATAATGCTTCCCACTCCACTCCACGAAAAACACCCCCAGTTCATTACATTTCCTCCTCCATGCTTCATCGTGCCTTGGATGTGGCGCTCCTGAAGCTCCTCTCCCGATCTGCACCAAACACTAATCCACCGCTTTCGGTTAAACAGCTCGAATTTTGATTCGTCCGTCGAGAACCGTTTTCCAGAACTCTAGGGGCTTATCAGCATGCTCCTTAGCAAACTTAAGCCGTTTGGATTTGTTTGCCTTGCTGATAAATGGGCGCTTCCGGGCAAGTTTGCTATTCAACCCCTGTGCTACGAGACGGTGACGAACAGTTCGACCGGAAACTGATAACTGAAGGGTTTCCTGGATCTCGCGGACGGTTACCTTCGGGTTTTTCTTGACTTCACGCATGATCTTGGTGTCCGTTCTCGCATCCGTTTTCCGCTTCCTGTCTCTGCCAGGGCGATCCACCACTGATCCAAACGTTTTAAGGGGCAGAAGAATGCCAACCGCTGCCTTGCTGATACTGTACTTCTTAGTCCGTAAAATTAACTGTAAAATTAGCCCGGTGCGATTCACCGTTTTGAACATCACGAACGACCAATTTTCGGATACACAAGGGAATTGCTTTCGAAAACACTGCGTTCTCCATTTTTTTCAATTGAATCAAATGCGATCACGTATACAAATGCACCAGGTAGAGCCGTTTGCTTCAAAACATGTCAATATATCAAAACATAAACAATCGAGGGGTCTTCCAATGGAAACTTATCGAAAACATATCGATTTTTGAAGTGGGCACTTTATTTTGTCACTGTTTTTTATTCAACACAAATTGATTTTTTTTCTTTAAGTAAAACTCCTTTTTTTCAGTATTCCATAAGTGAAGAAATTCAGTATTCCATAAAAAGAATATAAAAAATAAAATAAGAAAAAAAAACTACAGTTTGTTTACTTTAATTTGAACCAAGTAAATGAGAGAAATTGAAAAAACGAAGAGGTGGGCACTTTATTTTGCCTATCAGTGTAGTTGTTAGAAAGGAGCGTTTAGAACTGGTCATACTGAAGCGTCTTTTAATCAAATTTCACGTAGGATTCATCATTCATAAATACGTATGCAGATTTTCCATACAACAGCTTTTCGTATAATCTACGAACCCTTGGTTAGACAGAAGCTGCTTGTTTTTCACTTCGTTTTGGCTTCTTCTACTTCTTGAAAGTCCTTAGTCCATTTTGTGTCTTTACTCGGTTGACGCTTTTTCTCAGTTTTTTGGCCGCATATCGAACGGAAGTACTCTTATTTACGATCGGAAGCTTGCGTGACTTTTCGGTCAAGGTTTTGGTTTTCAGGTCCCGGTTAAGTCCAGATTATTCTTGTTCGGACAGGAAGACTTCACCCCATACTTTAGAATGTAGTTACGAATTGCTCCGATGCTCACACCTTCCATTTTCGCCTGTGGGAAAAGTGCACCATTTGTGCACGATCTGTTTGCGCTTTTCCGAGGAAATGCTTCACATTTTCATGAAAAGTAAATGTACCGGCACTTGACACTCAGAATGTTATAGGTTGAAATGTAAACAATGATAAATAGTAAAGGTCTGAACGAAATCTGGAAGCAACAGTGGCGCATCAAAACCGTGATAAGACTTTCTGGGACACCCTTTAATAAGATAATATGAATGAGTCCTAAATCAGCATTTTAAAACGGCCTTTTGCGAGTCCATATAGTCAAAATGGAACCTTTTTTTCTGTTCGGGACATAAGCCACTGTGACCAGTATTTTGATCTATTGTAGTATATCCCGTATCTTTGATCAGTGCATGTCAAGTTGCTTCATCACTTTTGAGAAATGATGAAGTATTCGGTATTGTTACAGTTTTCATTGTTTGTTTTTTGGCTACACTCTTAAAAATAATGAAAATTACATGAGCTATTCAAATTGTGACACAAGCATTTCAAATGTTCGTTGTCAGCACAAATCAAATTAATGGCTGAACTAATACAAGCAATGACTGAACAATCCAAAAATAATGGTGGTCATTTCAAAAAAATACAATATGATGTAAAATAATGCCTTGTGATGCAATATCACATCAGGAGCTAAAAAATATGTCATGAAGATTTAATTTCATGGCTGAAACACTTAAAACTACACGACCGTGAACTAACAGATACCTGCACGGCTCACTTGTTGGCATTGAAGTATAGAAGTTTGCAACAATCGTGCAGTAAAAAAAATTTAGCTAAGCTAAACGACTTTGGTAATGTTACTTGGGATGAGTTCGGGAGACAATACAAGGCGGAATTTAAAGATTACAGAAACGTAGCAAATAAAACTTGCCCACACATCATTAATTCATCGGTTTCAAATCAGCTAACCGTACAATATGTAGGGATTTGAGAGGTAAAGCCAACAATTAATCTATGTTGTTAGAGTTCGGAGAATCCTTTTGAATCCTTTTTCTCGAAAATAATCACAACTAGATAATAGTATTTCGAATTTTCTGTTCAACTTTGCTGTGATTTTGGTCAGCTGTACACAAGATGCATCCAACCGAATGATGTTCAGCATGATTTTCATTTAATTTAATTGGTGAAATAACATTACAATGTCAAAACCTCGTCTAAAACATTTCGTCATATATTCGGTTCACGGCTGCTTTTATCCAACCTTCATGGTGACAGACACTCGCAAGATCTTGCTATAGACTGTTCCGAAGAATATAAATACCCTTTCTTTCTCAAATAATAATACCATTCTGTGATTTATGATTTTCTCACGCATAGTAAATAACAATGTTTTTTTTGATGTAGAAGGAGATGTTTGCTCATCACTAGGAGTCGCCAAGAGTGAACAGTAATGTTTGCTAGAGTGAAAGATATGAAGAGAAAATGTTGAATGTTCCGTCAGTATACTATAGGTTGAAAATAGAATTGAAGTATTGAAAAATGAGCAAAAGGGCAAGGGAACAGTAGTACTCGAACCAAGGACGTTATATTGCCTAACATCCCACTGTGGGGAAGGTCAAGGCACGGACGAATCCGTCACCTTAACAGGCAATAGTAAAGTGATGGATCTCGCTCATGTACCACTGATAGCTTTGTGATAGTTTCTAGCGGTAGTTTGTATAAACTCTGTTTTGATGCGAACATGGAACCCTCTCCTTTTTGGGTGCCGTTTTGGCTCTTCTCGTACATATAGCTGCATATGGCTTGCCACACGATTACCTCTTGCCAAATTTTTCGGTTTTAATGGCTTTTACTGATCCAGGAACATTCTTCCGGCAGAGTTTTATAATCGAGTTTTATGTAGGTTTCATTGTCCATGATAGTACAGCCCGATTATTTTGGTCAGCAGTTTGTTCTAAAGTTTTAGAGCCCTCGGCTTTATAGATCCAGCCTGTTTGGAGCATCGTTTCGGTTGCTTCTGCTTCCTGGCCCATTCTCTTTTGGTACACATAACATTGGTTGCTGAAGTACTTAGCTTTCCGGCCACATCTCGGACTGATGCTTAAGTAGTCCCTTGCCTTTCTGTCGATTGTTGGGTCAGCGGGACCGAGTTTCTAACCTTGTCTCGGGAAATCTAAGAAAAGGGAACTGCTGTTGATACTTCCGTACTGCGGTTTGAACTGCTCCGACGCTCACACATGCTTCCTTGGAAATGTTTCTGATAGAAAGACCACTGACGGTGCACCGTTTGTACACAATCCGGTTTTCTTTGCTCTGGAGAAAGACCACGCATTTTAAACTTACGTTCAAAAATTGGTAAAAATGACAAGATTAGTCTAATTTCAATGTAAACAACAGGACGCAGACATACGTTAATTGAATACTGCACGCATTTGGAATTGACGATTAATCATTAGTGTATTTATAATTATCGGAACAGTCTATATTTTCTTCATCTAACCAAACAATCACAACAAGAATAGCAGCAGGCATCATAAATTGCTCAAAAGGATTGCAACCTTGTGTTCGATTGTGAAAACGATGCTATGCATAAAAGAGTCACCGTAATCATCCGAGAGGCACTCGTTGTAGCGTAAACCCTTTAAACCACCGTTGATGGACAGCACTTTCACAGTTGCTGACGGATGGTAAACATCTTGGTGGGTGAATGTATACACTCAACAGGAGTCGAAAGAAAATGCATAGCGGAGTTCGATAAAAAAAACTCAGAAACCACCCTTCTCGATACGACGGCGGTAAACGACCGTCAGTTTTTCCGGATTGTTGACCAAGGATTCAATGTTACGCTATAAAGGACAAGCTTGAAGTGATAGGAACTTAGCCATCGATGGCATTCCGATTGAAGTCATGCCACGCCGGTAAAGGCCAATATCGTAAAGTGTAGAAGAAAGCCTTGGCAGTCCTCTTAGCCATCACCTCGATTGAACATGTGATGATATCATACAAGCGCATAAAATATTGAAAAGGGTATCCTCGTGCCCTCGTGCACCCCCTTGATAAGACAACACGACGGTTATGAGAAAGTTTTGGTTATCCTTTCTTTGGTGTGAAGTGAGTATCGATTTGAAACACGCGATGTTCTAGTTCATTAAGTAATTATGGAATTGATTGCAAGATCTCAACAATTTCAGCTTTGTAATTGAATCAGTTCTCAGTCGCAATTGTTAATCTTCGTTATACTTTCTGGTGGCATTAACCTACACAAAATCGTAGGAGTAAGTCACAGGAGAATGAACTTATGTCGAGCAAAACGAAACTTTGTGGGGTTTCTTAAAGATTCCGCATTCTTCGCACGTTCTACCTTGGTGATTTGATTGCTTAAAACCAGTCTGGAAGCGCACAAACTCGTCTTGTCAGTCGACGAAAACTTTTCATTGGATTAAACGGTCGCGGGTTTAAGAAAAAAAAAAACAGGATAATGATGACTTCCACTCTCCTCGACATCAATCGGCGGTACAGTAAATCAAGTGCAATGAACGTTTTCGGCTTTTCTTACACACATAAATCATTGATTCGGAACTGATAGACCTAGTGAGCGTCCTCACCGAGCAACATGCCGAAACGTGATTCCTTTCACGCGGGCGTAATTTACGCTCTACTTGTTTATAACGATATGTACCAACTCATCAAAGACCACTTTGCGCTGTTGCTTGTCATGTACATCGTGTGGTTGCCGTCTTCCTCGGACATATTAAATTCGTTCCAATAAAAATTTTGGTCATTCAGAATTCTAAAAATAGTTCCCCTACGCCACGCCGACAACACTTCTAACATATACGCGAATGGCCATGGCGGAATTCAGTGACCTAAACCGCGGACCGAGTGGCACAGTCTACATATCAACAAATGCCACTCCCGACATACACACGAGTATCGTTTCTCGGCTGTTATTATGTTTTGGAAGCGTCGAGAACACAAGTGTATCATTAAGGATTTAAGAGGGACGACACTTGTTCATCGTTAATCTTGATATCAGTGCGTCGTAGCGTTTTTGGAAGCTTACGGTCAATGAAAGGCATCGATAAATCCGCTCAAGACGCATAATAATTATGAATCAGAATAAGGTGTGCTGGATATTGACCTTTTTTCAGAGGTGGTGATTCAGAGGATGGTTCAATTCATGGATGCATTTTAACATTTGTTCGAGTCTTATCTGTTTTCATCAGTAGAATTTTGTAAGTTGATCTACGGAGCATTTGTAGGCCGAAGGGTTCATGTCCCTTGACTCAGCCTAATATGCAGCCGACGATCACAATTTTATTTAGGGCCGTTTTCAACGGTCGCGGTCTATTCTAAATTTGTGTAACATCATGAAGATAGCAATTCCAGGGCTGGTAGCGGTAATCTGATGTAGTAGTAGGGACTTTAGAGACTAAAATGTCGCAAATATTTACCAAATAGTGACTCAGAGGCAATGAAAAAGTGACCAAGTAGTGACTTTGGGATGGTTAAAAATTAATTAAAAGTGACTTTGTTAAGCGTTAGCTATTTGTTTGGTTTTCCAACAAATAAAGCAGTGATAAGACGCTCCTTTTTTTGTCTACAGCTTCTTGCACATGATCGGCAGCTCGTTTTTGCGAAGACCGTTGCTTTCGCAAAGTTAACAATCTTTCAAGCATTGTATGAGCTAGCGCCACTTCTGCCATATTATGGTTCTCAATTGCTTTTTTGAGGCGCGTGTTAGCTTCTATAAAAAATCTGAAATTAAACACATTTATGAGAACGTACTTGCCTTTTCTCGTTATCTTCTTTGCGAAAAATCTTAAACTGCTATTCTTTATTTTCAATCGATGATTTGAAATATTTCATTTGTTGCTTATTTTACTTTGCTTCTTTCAGCTTTGCTAGGTCCTTTCATTTGTCTCCTCTTTCTTCTTCCTTTTCCGTTTTTGACCTTCCAAGTGCTTATAATTATCATATACTTTGTTTGCCATCATGAGCTGTTATTTGGGGATAAGAACTAAATTCGGCTCTTTTCCGAATGATATGAAAGTGGTTTTGATCACTATCAACGAATTTAATGTTTGCTCACACATTGATGATCGATCTTCGATGATGATCCTTGCCGAAGTCACAAATCCTCTCTCAAAATAAACATTTTCATGGGTCACCGTCAATGCTGCTATTACAACGACCGGTACTAGCGAATAGTTAGTTTCACCTATACTTTTTTATGCTTGAGTTCTGAGTCCAATAATCCTCAATTCTTCCTTTTGCACTTTCTTGCATAACTATTTAACATTTGAGCAGATTTTACACATCCATTAACAAGTCCTTTTTGATTTCTAACGGAAGTGACTTCGTGATCTAACAATGCTTAACGAAGGTTTTTCGAATTCCTGATGTATTCAATATATGCTTACAGGACGCGATATAATGTTTTTAGCTCTATGCAAGATCAGTCTGCATTGTGCTCTCATGCCGTGCGGTTCTGTTTCTATTTGCTGAAGGAAGTGCTATTGCTATCCAACGCTACAACAAATTTTAAACAGCACCTTTCAGTGCTATATACTACCAACATTTTTTTGATTTCCTCTTATTCCTTTTCGATCCTTGTTAGGCCCTTCGGGTAACCCGGCTTGAATATCGCATTGGAAAATTCCTCCTTGGTCCATCGGATTCTTATAGTTATCTGCTTGGACGACGATTTGGAGCAAATTATTCTGCCACTATGGCAAACAAACGTAACCGTAGAGGGCAATCTACTGATTCGCCTTCAAATCAAATCAATGTGAATAATCAATATGCTCACAGATGATGAGAGTGATCCATCATCAAACCAGAATTCGAATAAACTTTCTCGATTGAGAAAGGAAAAAGTTCCCCCTATTGTGGTGACAATTTCGGATTTCCATGCTTTTCGCAAGAAAATCTTAACATTTGTTGAAGGTTTGAAATATTCCCTTCAAATTTCCAGACGAGGTGAATGCCGTTTGCTTGCATAAACCTTGGACGGATTCAAACGTCTTCTTGAGTATCTTACTTATTTCTTCACATACGACACCAAAGTTGAGCGTCTTTTGAAGGATGTTTTGAAAGGTCTGCCCAGTGGTGAATCTGTGGAAGAATTAAAAAACGAATTAATAAAATTACTTGAAACAAGCCCGGCCTGGCGATTCTCGCAAAGGGATTTCAAATGATTTCTTCTTAGTTCACTTCAAGTCAAGTGAACTCAATTAAGGCTTTAGAAAAAGCAAGCCTTTTGCTCCATGTCATGGTGAAGTGGGAACATTTCAAGAAGACTGGAGCAAACTTCCAAAGACTCACCCAGTGCCGTAAGTGCCAGAAATGGGGTCACGGAACAAAGCATTGCCATATGGTTGGTAAATGCATGAATTGTGGTGATTCCTCACACACAAAGGACAATTGTCCTGTGAAGGAAGATCCTAAAAAATTTAAGTGTTCGAATTGTGGTGAAAACCATAAATCAATTTTTTTGGAATGCAAGAATGCTTTGCGAATGCAAATTGCTTTGCGAATTTTGCAGTCGCGCACTAAACGACAGGTAGGCAACAATATACGTTCCCGACCAGCCCATTTTGCAGCTGTTAACATCGATCAGTCAAGAACAAATTCCTACCAAACCGTCGGTAGAAACAGTGGACAGGGTTTTCCATCCGCAACTTCAAACGCTCAACGAGGAGCAAATACTTTTTCGATACTTGCAAGTACCAACAGGGTTCATTCTGCAATCCCTACATTCTTACCTAACCGTGCTGTTAACGATGTTCAACATGTAAATGGACCAACCTACGCTTCCGTTGCAGCAGGTAGGAACCAAAACGAAAATTCCCACGGGACTTTTGATGAATTTGATTTAGGTAGCATATCCGCTCCTAAATTAGAATTTTAACAGCAATCGTTAATTGATATGATAACCGATATGCTTAAAACTAATTCCATGTTTGATGCTATTCAAACTGGTATTAAACTTGCCAATAATATTGTTATGACATTGAAATTCAGTAATGGAGTTATTAAATATTTCGAATTGGAATGCTCGATCCACCAGAGATAACGAGGACGAGATATTTAATTTTTTAAGAGTTCATAACGTGCACATTGCTGTTATAACTGAGACTTATCTCTAACCTGCCCATAAGGTCAAAAAAGATCCAAATTATTTTGTCTACCGCAATGATCGCCTTAATGGAGCTGGTGGTGGCGTTGCCATCATTGTCCATAGGCGAATCAAACATCACATTCTTTCTTCATTTGAAACCAAAGTTTTTGAAACAATATACGAAAAGAACTGGCTCAAGGGTGACCTTCAGAAACTTACCCGTCATAGGTCTGAATTCTTCGTTGTTGGTGATTTCAATGCAAAACACCGCTCATGGAATAATTCTCAAAGCAATGCCAATGGTAATATACTGCAGGCTATTACACAATACAATACCCAAACAGTCCAACTTGCTTTTCTTCAGTCAGAAATCTCTCAACTATTGATTTGGTCTTAACTGATTTATGTCAACTTTATAGTCAATTGATTACCCATGCTGACCTTGGTTCTGATCACCTTCCAGTTACATTTGAAATATCTCAAGAAATCATTTCTAATTCCATCAGTTCTACTTTCAACTACCATAGAGCTGATTGGGATCAATATCGAACATTTATGGAATACAAATTTGACCCTAATGTTTCATTGCATACAAGAAATGAAATTAATAATGCTCTTGAATCTCTGGCTTTTTCAATAGTTAGAGCAAGAGCAGCTTCACTGCCTAAATGCGAGGTTATATGCGATTCAGTTATAATTGATGACGATCGTCAGCTCTTGATTCGTCTGAAAAATATACGTAGGCGTCAATATAAAAGAAGAACACGTGATCCCGCTATGAAAGTCATATGGCGAGATTTACAAAAACAAATTAAAAAACGCTTCTATGCCCTGAGGAACAAACAATTTGAAAATAATGTGTCAACATTATATCCGAGTTCCAAACCTTTCTGGAAACTCTCTAAAATCTTGAAAAAACCTCAAAAACCTATACCAGGAAGGTATATAAGGAAGGTGAAAAAATTTTGCTCACAAATGCGGAAAAAGCTCAAAAACTTGTTAAGCAGTTTGAGAGCTCCCATAATTTCAGTTTGGGACTTACTAGTCCTATTGAGGAATCGGTTTCCAGGGAGTATCTGAATATTTTCTCTCAAGAAAATATTTTTAATGATTCTTGGGGAACCGATTTGGATGAAGTAAGAACTATAACTAAAAAATTTCAAAATATTAAAGCACAAGGTGATGATGGAATTTTCTATATCCTCATCAAAAAACTCCCTGAGAGTACTTTGTCTTTCTTGGTTAAACTATTTAACAGATGTTTTCATCCAGCATACTTTTCAGATAAATGGAAAAATGCAAAAGTCGTACCAATTTTGAAGCCAGACAAAAATTCGGCTGAAGCTTCTAGCTACCGACCGATCAGTTTGCTTTCTTCAATAAGTAAGCTTTTTGAAAAAAATAATTTTGAATAGAATGATGCTTCACATCAATTCAAACTCAATTTTTGCTGATGAACAGTTTGGATTTCGCCATGAGCATTCAACTACGCATCAACTTTTGAGACTAACAAATTTAATTCGTTCAAACAAAGCTGAAGGCTGCTCCATTGGAGTTGCTCTTCTAGACATAGAAAAAGCATTCGTTAGTGTTTGGCATGAAGGTTTGATTGCGAAACTGAAAAAGTTCAATTTTCCGATTTATACCATGAAATTAGTTCAAAACTACTTAACTTATAGAACTTAGCAAGTAAATTATCAGAATTCTAAATCTGTTCAATTGCCCATTAGAGCTGGTGTTTCTCAAGGTAGCATACTTGGGCCAATACTATATAACATTTTCACTTCAGATCTCCCTGATTTACCTGAGGGGTGTCAAAAATCTTGCTTTGCTGATTACATAGGCATTTCCGCTAAACGAAAAAGTCTTCGTGCTATATCCAGGAGGCTACAAAAAAGCTTGGACATTTTTACAGATTATTTTCAAAAATGGTAGATTTCTCCTAATGCTTCCAAAACTCAACTTATAATATTCCCACACAAGCCTAGAGCTGCATGTTTGAAACCAAGTAATAGTCATATGGTCACTATGAACGGAGTTCCAATTTCTTAGTCAAGTCAAGTAAAATATCTTGGACTAATACTTGATCAAAAATTAACTTTTAAAGATCACATTGAGGGCATTCAAGCCAAATGTAATAAGTACATAAGATGTTTGTATCCTCTTATAAACAGAAAATCCAAACTTTGTTTAAAGAACAAACTTCTAATATTCAAACAAATTTTTAGACCGGCCATGCTTTATGCTGTGCCAATATGGTCTAGTTGCTGTGCAACTAGGAAAAAAGCACTTCAAAGCACACAAAAATCTGAAAATGATTTTGAAGCTGCCACCCTGGTTCAGTACTATTGCATTACATAGAATTTCAAACGTTGAGACTCTAGAAGAAATGTCCAACAAAATAATCCATAATTTTAGACAAAAATCATTGCAATCTTCCATTGCAATGATCAATTCTCTCTATAGATAAGAACTAGTTTCAAGAAATCAACTGTAATTCTGACACGCAGGCAAAATAAACTGTGTTAAAAGTTCTGAACAGACAAAGTAAAAATAATATTTACGCAATTAGATATTAATGATAGCATATAAGGATAAAATGTTAATTACTTAACAGGATCACCTAGGATAATATATGAATGTAAAATAATTTAAAATTTGGAATAAATAAAGAGTTAAAAAAAACCTCTATGCATGATGCTAAAATAATGTATGTCCTTCAATTTCGTCAACTCAGCCGTTATTTCGTCAGCAGTAAACTAATTTTCGGGAAGTAAGAAGTTTTCAACATCGTCATATATATTCTGAGGTAGTTCTGCATCAGCAGGTCACACTTTCGCTTTGCATACTCTGGTCACGATAGTACAAACCTACCTTGCGAGTTCTGAATGCATCAAATGTATAACCCTATTTAAAAAAGCATGTATTAGGACTGCATTGTCAGTGCTGAGAAATTTGTAAACTGACGAATAAAATTGCTAAATTTTATTACACTTACCATGAGCACTTCAACTTTCATAAAGTTTAGTTTCCAAAACATGCCGTACCATGTCGTGGAGCCCTGTTCGTTTGAACGACTAATATCGCAAATATTCGGCGCTCATAGAGAATTTTCTCAACCGCAACCAGCACAAAGGGGCAAAACCGCTCTATGTACCATTGTGCTGAAATGTACCACTGTTGTGCACCCGAGCAGGAGACAACAACATATGAAAACCTAATTTTGGCCTTGATAACTGGCTTTGGTATTAAAGAGCTCAGATTAAGAGGTAAAATACCTAAGCAAAATACCTAAGAATTGCAAGCAAAATATCTTTCGATTACCAAAACTTGTTATTTTGGATACCTGGGAATACCTGAGAGGTACTATTTTGGTATTATTTACCTAAATTTAGTATAAACATAACATTGTGTGAACAATTTTATGGTATTATCCTCAGGTATTTTACCTCTTAATCTGAGCTCATAAATACCAAGGCCAGTTATCGAGTATTCGGTCCTGCTCGGGCAGTTACAGAAACTCACTTCGAACGCCGAGTGTTTGCGATTTTAGCTATTCAAACTACCGAGTATCTGCAGTATTGCATTTAAACCTGTTCGAAACGACTTTGTTGAATAAAGATGTTTCTATCAAAACTCAGCGTCAGCTTAATCACGTTCTTCGTTGCCGTTCGATTTAGTTATCACGATACAGTCACAGTTGACTTGGCTAACGAAGAACTATCCATCACTCCTTATGCCTCGGAGTATTCGCGTGCTGCTCAAAAGCCTGGAAACCTTAAGTTATTATGGAGGTCTTACTGCAAATTGTACAGAACGCTGTGTTTTCGGGCCCAATTTCTCCATACTGTTCGAAAAATGAACCTAACACCAATTATTGCTCTGGGTTTGTTTGTTTGAATTTAAATGAAATTCGAATAATATTCACCAAAAACACTTTGAACTTGTGAACTGGAGTAGCGTTGACATCGACGGAAAATATTGCACGAGTTGAATTGTATAACCAGCTGAATTACAAAGCCTCACTGAACACGCGCACGATTCATGTTATTTGCGTGTAACAATTGACTTCCATTAGAATTAATACAAAACTCCGAACGTTACTGTGAACCGATTCGAAAACATGTTGGCATGTTACCACAGTACGACGGCGGGCGACGGCGAACATTAACGTCAGGCATGACAATTTTAAATCATTTGTATGCCAATTTGAAATTACTCGTTCCAAAACATAACTTTTCATATAGTGAAGAAACATGACGTTTTACCAATGTGAATCAATTTTCAAAAGTGATTTTAGTGCCTTGAAAATAATGACCAAGTCACTTGAAAGCGACTCGCTACCAGCCCTGCAATTCGAATATTTATTTTGATATCAACATCATAGGGGCTGTTCATAAACCACGTAGACAATTAAGGGGGGGGGGGGGAGATGTTTCGAAAAAGTCTACGCTTGTCTACGATGGGGGAGGGGGGGATATACCAAAAGTCTATGTAGACCTTTTTTTCTCTACAAAACGGATATTCATACCCTCCACGCAAAGAAAAATACCGTCATAAAAAACATATTCCAGGTAAATTCAAACATGAAATAAGTTAATTTTGGCCGCAAACATAAAATTGCTTTCTTTCTAACATATTCTATGTTTAAAACCAACCCTAGTAGCACACTTGTTGCCATTTGGTTGAGATATTATAAATATGACTTGTTAAGTCATAATCAAGTCACTACAACTAAAAAAGGTCTTAGTGTGCTACATGGGAAGTAACATCGATGTTTGAAATTAAAATCATATTATGTTTATTTTCAACATATTAATGATACGAATAAACGTACAAATTTTGGATTTTACTGGTAGCGTTCTAATTTAATTTATTTATTCTATGAGTCTTGGTTATCTTGGTCCTCGATTGAGCTTAAATGCTAACATGTTCGAGTTTCAAGAAGTTTGCTCAGAGATGCACTGCACACAGTTTCGAGCCCTGAATTTTGTAAAAATTGAAAAAATACATCAAATCAGTATAATATGACTAATTAAATAATTCAGCATAACATCCCGTTCACACTACAACCTATATTACGTGATATAGACTATCTTCATATTAGCATCTATACATCTAAAGGCTGTGTACGTTAAATTTCGGTCACCATAATAATAGTAGCAAAACAAAATTTACACATTATTCAAAAATACCGATTGTTTATTTCATAGCAATAGATTCATATCTACATTAGAAAAAGTTGATTAAGATGTTAATCCTTCTTTCTGTTAAATTCTCGAACTTCCTATGGTACACCCGCGATCAGGTATCCTCGGAAACGCCCACCGTGACGATTCTCCATCTTCTCTTGAAATCATTGCTTCCATTTGCTTTCGTCTTAGTTTCGAAGAGTTTCCGCTTAACTAGAGCCCAGTACTTCTCTATTGGATGAAGTTCTGGACAGTTTGGTGGATTGGCTGATTTTGGCACGTATTTGTCCTCTTGTTCTCTATTCTATTCCAGGACGGATTTCG
The DNA here is from genome assembly GCA_034211315.2 of Aedes japonicus. Lineage (NCBI taxonomy): Eukaryota > Metazoa > Arthropoda > Insecta > Diptera > Culicidae > Aedes > Aedes japonicus. Next base: position 21,745 of record JASCZW010005008.1, read on the forward strand.
CATAGTGACAAAAAAAGACTGGAGAGTCTTGGTTTCTGATGAACAATAGCAACCACTTTTGCAGACATTTTTTCTCGTACACATCCTTATTGATAGTTTCGATAGAGACGAAACTTTTAGATTTTCAACCACAACTATTTATGGCCTGCCAAATCAAATACATCTCCGAGAATTTGGCACATTCTTTGTCCAAAAATGCTTGGCAACGGCGTTCCTTTGCACTGTGGTTTAAAACGCTAGACATTGAAGCTATTTACAGTCTTCGAGTACGTATGTTTTGTTGTCCATTTTGAGAAAATGTTTGCAAAAAATTGGTGTCAAGCACCTTAGCACGACTTTTTGCAGTGAAATTTTGCATGTTATCAAGCTGTGGCACCTTTTTAACTTTTTATGGCTTCAGTCCTTGCCCCTGCTTCACTTTTTGTACGTATGAATTTGACATCCCCGCCACATGTCGCTCAGAAAGATTGGGAATTTTCTCAATAATGGCTATCACCTTCTTGTCCATTGATCGGGGCAAGCTTCCGATCCAAAGTCAAGTGCTGGCCAAATGATTTGCAAACACATAACACGGTACTTTTGGGAATTTTAGTTCCGTAAAACATGCGTGTTCACTTGATTTGACGCCATTTTATTGAATGTAACAAGAATGTTGTACCACTAAATAAAGTGAAGAGTTTCAACTGACACATGAGTGAAACATTTTAGCGATCCGTATGAAATAATTCAAAATCTACACAGAAATAAAAGTTACCAAACTAAACCTTGACAGGCTTTAGTTTTCACCAAAAATAATTTGCGAGGCATTTTATATCAAGATCGTAATGTAGGTTGCAATGTGAACGGGGTTTAATACTACACGCTAAAATTACTGTCTCTAATTATCTTTTCGAGAGGAAAAAGGAATAACAAGAGACAGTAATTTGAGCGTGTTGGTTGTGTTTCTCTATTCGTTTTTCACAACATCGATAGATCGAATGCATGGTACCAACTCAATAGTAAGTTTATAATGTTAACCACCCAAGCAACACATCTCTGTCATAATTGGTTGCAGAAACTTAATTGAGTTATATTGCAGTTACTTTAACTTATTTGCAACAAGTTTGCTAGTAGGCCGTTGAGTATTTTTATTTATACGTGAATAAGATGATATTTGATAGTTAATTTGCTTCCATTTGACAAACATTTAGTAGAGGGTTTTAGTGCATGTGGGACAAAGTAGAAAATACAATAAGAGGTCTGGGAAGATGTCAACTTGCTTTGGAAAACATTCAAAGAAGATAAACTGAACTTGATATCTAAAGTAAAAACAAAAAGAGCCGCATATGCTTTTATTGTGGACTGCATTTTGCGACAAAAGTGAACGTAGATCAACACAAAAGCATCCACAAGGCAGATATTTCGTCGAAGAAAAGAAGGCCACTCAAGATTCTGTAGCAACGCCGGGAAGAAATTCTTGGTGAGGTCAACGAGAACGGAGCTACGGAAGTTCTATGGATAGAATCACGTTTTGTCGGAATCATTGGACTTGACATCCAAGAAACAATTCCACCAGAACCCTAGTAGCACACCACGATCATAATTAGTTGCAGCAACTTGATTATGACTAACAAAAGCACATTTATGATGACAGAATGTGTGCTACTAGGGAACTTCCGCTGATGAACTTTAATTATTGGTTCAAGTAGCCATGGTGTGGGCATCTTTAGCATTTGCATAATTGATTGTTGTTTATTTTTTATTTATGCAGTATTTTTATGAAACAAAATTAAAATGAATAACTGAATAACCTGACTGTTTGAGTTTTATTTCATAAACCGTGCCTCAAATCGCCATAGCCACATATTGTAGAACATTTTCCATAAATTAAAAAATGAATTTGATAAAGTCTACGTAGACTTTGAGACGGGGGGGTGGGGATTTGCAAAAGTCTACGAAAGTTTGAAAGTGTCAAATTTCGGTCTACGTGGCTTATGAACAGTCCCATATTGAAATCATTATTTGATTTCACTTTACAATTTGAAATTTGATAACATATCGAGTTCTCATTTTGCTGTAATCTTGAGTTCTCTTTTCTTTAAGAAAAGTAGTTTTGTTTTCATTGTATTTACAGACCATCAAGTGGAATACTCATTTTCCTTTTGACGGGAAAAAATGAACAGCAAATTGACTTTTCAATGTGCTCCCACTGATAGCAGGATCAGTTTTCAATTTGATGCCACAGGAATAGATGATTGCTACCAATATTTGATCTCAGAATTAAGTCCGTTCTAAAACTGTTTTTGGTTTTGATTCAAGTTTCATCCTGGATCGGGTATCATGATTGGGTTGGCTTGTTGTGTATTAATCATCAGTGTGTTTGTCTTTATTTGCAACAGGTATCGGGTTGGGGTTTAAACAGTGCTGATTGTTGCAAGGAGTTTCGCAGGGTTGAAATACCTTCAGGTTGTATGTGCAACTTTTGCTGAAATAATCATTATACAGCATGCCATAACATATGGACTTTGGCCTGGTCTTGATCCACGCATGCGGTCCTCGCTACCTATTCTTTAAATCTTTTTCATTGCATAGGGAAGAATGCTACAACCTCCCAAGTTTCTCAGGGATGGCACTGGTAACCTAATTTTTAATATGATTATGATGATGATGATGATGATGATGATGTTATACTCTACCATATATTGTAGCAAGGTAACTTTCCATCAACCAAGGAACATCCTCAATGAAAACCTCCCTAGGATTCGGTTATCTGTTAAGCCACCAAACTCAGAACTGCATAGGTTGAAACGTGAGCGAAACGCTAAACAGAAGTTACTACGAATGCAACGTTCCTTCACTCATGAACTGGCTTTCAAACATGCAAGTGACTCTAGTCTGTATAAATAACATATTATGCGTGTACAATTTGGCTTGCGTAGAAATCCGAAAAATTTCTGGAATTTTGTGAATTCTAAAAGCAAATGCTCTTCCATCCCGTAAAATGTATTCTTAGATCGAATCAGAATCATCTTCAGCTGAAGACTCATGCAAACCGTTTGCCAACTAGAAATTAGAAGAAAAATTAGTATTCTCCATTTAATTCCAACTACCTTTGCTTATCTTGACAGATACGCAGACTTCTTTAGTGTCTCGAACTAATAACTCGACTGTTTGCCAAGCATTTTACGTCTGTATTCTCCACTGGCCTCACCTCAAAAGTGGCAGCTTCTAATTTACCTGCTGATATATTTGGCCTGGGCACTTTTTCTTGTTCGGACTTGACCATTGCTGCTTCTAGGAATCTGAAAAGCTCTTATTCGCCCGGGCCTGATGATGTACCGGCTGTTATCTTTTGTCGCTGTGCTGCTTTCTTAGCGCCTCCTCTTGGCTCTTCAACAAATCGTTTGAGCTGCAGAAGTTCCCCGCAGTGTGGTAACAATCTTTTATGTTCCCCGTATTCAAGAAAGGAAATAAAAGATATGTGAAGAACTACAGAGCAATTATCAGTCTATCTGCGGGATCGAAGCTATTCGAATTAATCGTTAGTAATGTCATTCTTGGCTGTACCAAACAATACAATTCAAACAATCTGATCAAATCAAGCTGATAAATCATATATGAACATCATTTAAGTGTTTCGAGGCAGTTTTACTTTAGTTTGTGTTGTGAAATGTTTTATTGAGTAAATCCAGTACAGCTTACAATGCCTCTTATTCATAAAATTAGAAAAAAAAACCGTACAAAGACTGCATTTAGTAATATATCCATCGAATGGGACGAAGTTGCATCCACGAATAGACCCAATTTGGTGCCTATAGACCGACATTAAATCCACATCCTTCGAAAGTTTATGGCATTATTAAAATAGTTATGTGACTTTTAGTGATACATGCTACCAAATGTCTTATCAAACTTATCTTTGCAAGTGTATAACTAGTTGAATTTTTTTTTTGCACAGCACTTGAATCTGTTGAATTTTGATTTACACGATTGGTCCATTATTACACCTTTCAGAACTGCTTTTAATAACATTTCGCTAAGAAAAGTAACACGTTGAATATCACTGATTTACTTTCTTGTTTAGTTTATATTTGGTTTAGGAACAACTCTTGATTTGTTTCTTTCGATTAGGTAGTTCGATTCTACTAAATTACCTTACCTAGTATTAGGTAAGAAAAGGGGTATAAACGTTTTGGTAGAAATTGCAGTTGCACGTATGAAATGCGTATTCTAATATTGTATATTGAGTCGTACTTCTTGAGTGCTGCTGCGTGCTTCATGTTGTCTCACATCACAAATAAAGTTTCATTGCATTTTGAGATGACTACATAGTCGTAAAACCTTCACTGATTTAGTTTTTGATGACAAATAACACTGAAAAAATAATCAATGGAACATGAAAAAGTTTTTGTTAGAAAAACTTTGTTTCCTTAAAAGTGCCCCTCTCGTGATGTACGAACGGTTGATAGGGAACATAATTACCTATCTTGAGACAAAATTGAATCGAGATCAAAAATGTTTTTATTTAAAATCGACTTTGAATTTTTTTAAATGCTTTTTTTCAGTGTGTTGCCAGTATTTTTTTTCTTAAAACTTGGTCTATTTTGTGATAATCACCCATACAACACTATTTTGTAGAAGTAGTCATTTTTTATAGAATACATTTAAAAAAAAAAGATAAATTTTTCTAGCCCTTTTCAAAAGACATTCTAGAAAAAAAAGAAGAAACTAAGTATGCAAAGTGGCTTATCTAGTCATTGTCTACAAACCCAGAAAGTTTCATTGTAATCTGAGAAGGTGCTGCCAACATTTGTTCGAGTTGGCGCGAATTTACACCATCTTGGCCCTATTAGACACCAATCAGAGTATCGAAAGAATGCCTGGTTCCGGACGGCCGACGACCCTGAGTGACAAGAAGCTCCAAAAAATGCTGAAGAGGGAGACCGAGGGTAAAGTGGCTACATCGCTGCGTGCGCTTGGCCGGGAGGTCGGTTCAACCGGCCAAACAGTGAAAAAGTACCTAACGAACATGAACATACATGTCAGGAAGCTCAAGTCGCGTCCACTGGTTTCGGTGATGCAGGCAATGACGCTGCGACAGTGGCTGAATAAGATGGTTAACTCGATTTTACCGGCGAATCACGACGTGGTGGTGGTGATGGACGACGAGACCTATCTCACTCTGGATAGCAACGTGTGGCAGGGCACTTGGTATTTTACTTCCCCCACGAAGGAAGTGATCTCCGAGGTGAAGTTCATTTCACACACCAAGTTCCCCAAGAAGGTGCTGCTGTGGCTGACAATCAGCGAGAAGGGCATTTCAAAGCCACTATTCTTTCGCTCTCGACTGGCCATTAACGGGGCAATTGATAGTATGAAATGACTGCCGGAAGTTGCGTCGTTCATCAAGAAATACCATAAGGGCAAAGACGCGGTGTTCTGACCGGATCTGGCGTAGACCCACTCAAAACGATTGTTGGATGAGATGGAGCGACTAAATATCGATGTGGTATTTAAGTCGGCGAACCCACCCACGTCCCCCAGCTGCATCCCATCGAGAATTTCTGGGCCAACCTGAAGCGTAAGATCTACTCCAACACTTTTGTCGCGAAAACTAAGGAGGACTTGATAAATAAAACGAAGAAAGTACTCAAAACATGCCTACACGCATGTTTTCGTCCGCCATGGCGAATGTACCGGTTTACTGCCGGAAGGCCGCTCGCAAGGGCGTAGAATTTTGTTGCAAGTAAGCCTAAATAATTACCTTCCATGGTAAATTTATCGAAAGCAATTATATGTCTAAGCTTTTTTTATCACCATCCGAAAAAAGTCAACGTTTTTAAATGCAAACTTTACCAAAGACTTCTGTAGAGTTGAATGAGAAAGGGAATTGGATCCTATTTGTTCTTATTTGTCAATAGGAAAATCAATAACAAAGCTCATTTTTTAAGAAATAGTTCCCAGATAAAAAGAAACATTGAATTTTCTGCGTTATCTAATGCACATAGAGGGAACGCTAGATTTGGCAGAAAATAATGGGATAATTCATATATATTTAAGCCAGATAACGCCTAAATCTAGCCTGTTGTATGAAAGATTGCAAACAATATCGTTGTTTACGCTCCTTTGGCTTGGAACTACACGAGGGAAAATTTTACGCGCTTGTTAAAATTAATTATTTTTTTCTGTGTATATAGCAGAAAAGTCTAATAGTAATGTCTATGGTTTCCTTAAAGATTTCGAACATGTATTTTGTAAATATTTTGCAGTAAACCTGACATGAAACTTTTTCATTGGAATTTTAAGAAGAGACTTTGATTCACGAAAATTTTGCATTTGTTGGACGTTTCAAATTAAATTGCTCCAGATTTAATGGAATCCAATCGAGAAGAAATTGTATGCATTTAAAATAATTTGTCCACTGTTGTCCAATACATCCTGGAGAGCGATAGGAATAGAATATCTGTGTTTAGTGACAAGTTTTTCCTAGAAGTATACAAGTAGGGGTTAGAATAGTGAATAGGAAAAAAAATGTTGCCTTGATTTTCCTCAGATTAAGTGCACCGTTCATGATAGTAGAAACAAAATGACAATTGTAACAAAATCTATGGCTTTTTTCGATTCAATAAATGAACATCTTTTTTTACCCTTTATAAATCATAGAGCCTGATATCTGAAATCATTGTTATTATTTTTAAAACTCCCTTTGAAACAAATTAGCATAAGCTCCAGAGGATGAACAAGACATTGCCACATTAGCCGATCTAAATTCACTCGGTCTAAAATCACAAAACGAATTATCGTACCAACATGGTTTGTTTGACACTAGCGAGGCACACGACAATTATGATGCCAATTAAATGTTTCTTTGTCCAGCGAAGTTCGTCGAAACCGTTCGTGATTATTTTATTCACAAAACCCGGGGTTCTGTTTAACTTGGCAGCAGGTGATCAAGAATGCCAACCTTTCCACCCACACGCGAAGGGAATGTGGCCAATGATTACATCGTTTTGCCGTCAGCACCAACCTTAATGATTCTCGAAAAATTAACAACTTAATTAAAATTATTCGAGCTGAATTTAGAGGCAGCAATGTGTGTGCCCTTGATGGCGGTTAAGGGATTCAGCTTAATTAGTGGATGCTTGAGATTTTTCTGCCCATGTTCGTGTATCAAAACATCTGGATTACTATTTTCTAAGTAAATATCATGCACGAGAAGATAATTTCACGAAAATAACGAGAAAAACGCTAGTTTTCCCTCTCTCAAACATGAGTCTAGAAGTCCCATCTAGGGGAATGGCAAGATGATGTTGCATGCCTGATACAGTGTTGCTGAAATAGCATCAACTCATTTCGCGTGCCTGGGCGACCAGCTGTGATAATCTAGTGGCAGAGGCGCACGAGTTTGCGTGCAGTCAACAAGCTGGGTGTACTCAGAACCTTTTCTAATGCGAACGTCATTGGGACAGCGGGATGTCACACGAGCCTCGGTTGTGGGTTTTTGTGTTTTACAACGATGTTTACTTACGTCCGTCAAAATTCCATTGAATAGGTCAGTTTTCCACAGCAGTGCATACGACGAAATAGTAAAAGTGATAGGTCGATGATTACCACCGAATTTGAGCAAGTTGTTATTTACCGAGTATGATTTTACTAATGCCCAGCTGGCAACTAGAGAAAACATTAGAAAACCTGCAAATAAAGAAAATAAAACATTGCGTTAGTGTTGGGATCGGAAAGCTTCTCATTTCGAAATTATCGTCTAACAATGCCGGACTGTTATTCAACAAACTAGTTGAAAACATATCTGTGCTCATATATGCTACTGTTTTATTACAGGGTAATAACGAGTGGTTAATTGGTTCAGTCTCGCATGCACAAATGAATTATTTATGTGAGAAATCGCTTAAGTCTCAATTACATCGAATATGTGGTAAACGGTCTGCAAGAGGGGACTTAAAACTTATTTTCCTCTACAAATTTCAAAGTACAAACCTAATTTAGACTCAAGGCCAAAAGTACTATTTTTGACGACAAACAAACAAGTACTAGCATTTATATAAAATGGACTTACGCTCTTTCACAACTAAATGATTCAGAACATCCCGTGTGTTTCGTGAAAATGCATCATCATTGTAGGGCAATAAAACTCATTAGAGCAAATCGATTCACGGAATTCCTCGTACAACCTTCCTGGATGGCAATCCCTCATTGTGTCTTCCCTTGGTTATGTCATTCGCACAGAACCATTCGCTCTCGGATAGCACTGGAAAACCACGCACAGGTACACGTGTGAAACATTTGGCATAATTGGATACATCAAACCGATATATAGAACCCAACATCCAGCCACAAGCATATCACTGAGAGGATTGACCAACCGGCTGACGACACCGTGGTCGGTAATCCTGGCCCTTGGGAGTTGTCCACAGGCACACCTTGTGCAAAGGCAAGCGATAATGCAGCCAACCATCCTAATGAATGCTTGTGAGTGCAATAGCTTATGATCACCGGCAGCTGTTGGTTCCATTCTACTGTAGAGCATTTTCTTCTCGCATGAAGATATAGAGCTGTTCCAGGTCAAATGACGAACGGATCATACGTGGCCTCCCATGATCTGAATGAAGCATTCCAATTTTTTTCCTATAATCTATATATTTTTATATAAAAATGGATTTCTGTCTATCTGTCTGTCTGTCTGTCTGAATCTAATAGACTCGAAAACTACTTGGTTCTTATGATAGTTAAAGACCCCTCCCTTCTCTGGAAAGGGCGCTCCCATACACATGAAAGACTCATTTCAACATAACTCGAGAACTAATCAAGCAAAGGAAACCATATTTAGCATGTGAGAGATTTTGGAGGCACGAAATGATTCTATGGTGGTTTAGGACCCCTCCCCTCAATAGAAGGGGAGGCTCTCATACAAATGAAATACAATATCCTGCATAACTCGAGAACTAATCAAGCAAATGGAACCAAATTTGGCATGTGAAGGTTTTTGAAGAGAAATACTTTTTCAATGCTGATTTGAGACCCCTCCCCTTTCTGAAGGGGGGGGGGGCTCCCATACAAATGAAACACAAATTTAAGCATAACTCGAGAAGTAATAAAGAAAATGGAACCAAATTTGGCATATGGAAGTTTTTGAAGGAGAGAAATGTTTCTATGGTAATTTGAGACTCTTCCGCCTTCTGAAGGGGGAGGTGGGGGGTTTCTCAAATAAATGAAATACAAATTTCTGCATAACTCGATAACTAATAAAGCAAATGGAATCAAATTTGGCATGTGGATTTTTTTGAAGGCGAGACATATTTCTATGGTGGTTTGAGACCCCTTCGCCCGCTGAAAGGGGCGTGGGGGGCTCCCATACAATTGAAACGCAAATTTCTGCATAACTCGAGAACTATTCAAGTTATCGAAACCACATTTGGCATGTGGGTGTAATTGGACGCAGGATTTTTATATATATTGAAATGAATTTTTGTCTGACCGATCGGAGTGAGAATATGTATGCAGAAATTTTTGGAGCTGGGGAAGGTTCTTATGATTGTTTGAGACCGCTTCCCCCTTCTGGAAGGGGGAGGGCTCCCATGCAAATGAAGCACAACTTTCTGCATAGCTTGAGAACTAATCAAGCAAATGGAACCAAAATTGGTATGCGGGGTTTTTTGAATGCAAGAAATGTTTCTATGGTGATTTCAAACAAAAATTTCAACCAAACCTGAGAATTATCCAGGTAACAGAGCCACAAACTGTGTATTGTATGGGTAAGAAGAATGTTCTGATAGAAGTTTGAACCCCTTTTAACGGGTGTCCACTAAATAATGAGAACGAAAAGAATGGGTCAGGAAAAAAATACCAGTGAAGTTTTGTTCAAACTGATTTATTTTATTAAAAGGGTCAACTTAAATCTTCAAACTAAGTTTAGTGAATATTGTCATATGGTCCGTGGTCCGCCGTGCGGCGCAGCTTAGTCGTTATGCTGGAACATGACCGTTGGACGGCAGCCACATCGATTTTTCGGATGCAGCTTTTGATCCTGTTGGTAAGTTGCTTGGTGTTCTTAGCCTTCCAATTATCCTTGTATACCATGGAGCTCAAAAGACCGAAGAAATCCTCGATAGGACGGCACTGTGGCAAATTTGTCGGATTCCGGTCTTTTGGGACATATGGTATATTTTGGCTATCCAAAAACGTTAGCGTTTTTTTGCGTAGTGCGATGATGCCTTGTCCGGCCAAACACGTATTTGCCATCCGAGTGATGTTGTTTAAGAAATGGGATGAGTATTTTCTGCAAACACTCTCTTTGGTACACCTCCTGGTTGATGGCCAAACCGCTTGGTTTGAACCACGGCTTCGAAATACCCTTATCGGATATTACGATGTATAACATAACCTTCGATTCAAATTTGTGCTTGAACTTATACATTACTTTTGGAGGAGTAGTAGATTTGTCCTTAGTGTAGAATCGGTCGTTTCCCGGTATCTGAGACTTCGAAAGAGGAAAGTAGCTTTCGTCGTCCAGAACGAAAGATTTTCCGCCGTAATTCCGAGTCATCCAGCGGCATTGGGATTTCACGGTTTGAATCTGCTCATCTGTGTACTCTGGGGATCTGGTTTTCTTTCTACACACTATTCCTTCTTTCTTTAGCGTCTTGCAGATGAGTGACTTCGAACAATGGAACTTTCGGGCTGCTTCCCGTTGACTTACCGAATCCTTGTTGTTGAACATGCTGCGCAGCGAGCGGAGCGTTTTCTCATTCATTATTTTCGCTGGACGGCCGCAACCTTTCTTCCGGGTTACTCTCATGCATGCCAGGATACGGTATACGGTGGATACCGGAACTTTTTCACGACAAAAATGGTCCACCGTGTATTTTTTTCCACGATCTTCGTTCGCTTGAAAGAATTGTACAACGCGCGCGCGCAGTTCTTCCTGTTTCGACGGCATGCTGAACACGACTGAACATGTTAGAGTGAAATAAGAGTGTATGAAAATTTTCTGGAGAGTGCAACGATTCATTCATCTAAAGTGACATTTCTATGCGGCCGTTTTTGTTATGATGGAAGAGTATTGAAATCATTCTCATTTTTTAGTGGACACTCGTTAGTCAATAATGAGAGATGCTTGAGTTATTTCCAACATACATCAATACTGAATAACTGGTTGTTTAAACAAATTTGGAGTAGTTGAACAGCTTTTTCTTCTGGAAATTTAACTTTCCAGAAAAAAAAAAATTCAAATTTGTTTGAACAAGCGGTTATTCGACACTGATGTTTATTGGGTTCTTAGTGCTACATTCTGCACAAGAAGTAAATCTATGGCTTTGTAAAAGAAAAGTACGTTCAAATTGACCGGATATGGCGTAGTTTGAAGATAAAGGTTTTGTCAATGAAATGGTTCTATACAGAAAGAAAACCATGGTGTAAACTAACGATTCTAGGGTTGAATTAAAAACGCACACCTACGTTTTATTTTGCAGAAATTACACACATTAGCGAACGAAATTATTAAAAAAAAAAATTATTCCCAAAAAAACATAAAAGCGCCAGTTCTGTTTAATTTTTTTCATATAGTTGCAAGCGTAGGGTTCAGCTAGTGGTCAATAAAACAATCGCGTCAATCGCGTAGGCATATGGCGGAGTTTAGAGTACTATTTCGTCGGAAACCAGTATTGTTTAGGATTGACATTTTTCAAAATTGACCAAGCTTGAAAATATGTTAATCAGTACAAAGTAGGAAACTTAAATGAGCAAAGCCAGTGATAGGGCTTAATCGCGGTTTGAACACTTCCCAGCAAACACAGGATCGTATATAATAGCGGATAATAGTGCAACGTGGAGGCGATATACGTTCATTTTACATGAAGTCAAATGGACGCATGCACGTATATCGCATCCACTTTGTACTTATGGGTTTCTATGAATTTCCAAGCAACACAGCTTGTATAAAACAAGTTGAAAGTACTGTTAAATGCTATATACAGGTTATACATTTAGGTGTAAAATACTTTATTTAATACTTTAATATGCCGCAATAAGCGCAAAAAGTTAAGCCTTATAAAACATAAAATGGAAAAAAATTATCCTCATACAAAAAAATTAAAACATCGCCAAGCAAGGGATTTGAACACTAGTCCTACGCATGACAGGATTGTACCTTCTTTGCTAAGCCAACTCAGATTGTTTAAACGTAAATTCAGAGCATCTATTATATGCTTTTCGTTGGCAGTAAAACCACAATATTGTACAACCAATTCATCGTAATGAGGAAAAAGAACAAGTTTTGCAAAACATGGTTGGTGTAATGTAATTACAACAGTATATAGAACTGCCCATAAAATCTTGCCCTGTTTATGTATTATAAATATATGAAACCATATTTTAAAGAACAATGATAAAGTATTAATTACTTGTAGCAAGGAAAAAATGTTTTTTTTTAGTTCGACCGTTTGCCAGAGTGATACATAGAATACGAGAGATCCAACATCCGCCAAACTTGACATGTTTTGTAATCGTCATTGGAAGATACATGTATTCGGGATTTACCTGTAAAATTGCAAAGTATCTGTCTGCTGCATCAGTATTAAACTTACATATTATTTACAAATTCAAATATTATTTGATTCACAGAAAGGGCTTAGGTATTATTTTATCATTTCTTAAACATATTTAATAGTTTGGAAAAGCTATGTCCATTTAGAATCCGGAATAACAAAACCATCTGTATCTCAGTAACGGATTGACGTACAAACAAGTTCAATACTAGAAATTAGAAGAAAAATTAGTATTTTCCATTTAATTCCAACTACCTTTGCTTATCTTCGACAGATACGCGTATTTCGTCTACAATGTGTAGACTTCTTCAGTGTCTCGTACTAATAACTCGACTTAAAGAAAACCTTCGCCAACTGCCGTATATATACTATTTTCCAAGTACAAAGTGTTTACCTATTATTATTTTGCTTATACCTATCTTATTATTATTTTGTTTATATCTATCCTGAGTCAAAAACAAATGTACTTGATATCTACCTCACTTTTTTTTTCATCTATACCTAACCTACTTATTGTGTAGCGGTGGGTACTCCGCTTCGTCGGGTTTGATGTCGTTTGGGTATTAAGTTGAAGAGCCATGTGTAACCGTTGCCTTGGTCTTTGTTTAGTAGATTTGTGTTCTGTTGTTTGTTTATTTCTAAGCTTTCTGCGACGTCTAATTTCCAGGGTGTAGATGTAGTCCGTAATATTGTGATGTCATTTGTCGTTATGTCGTGATTTTCCGTGAAGATGTGTTCTGCGACTGTTGATTTGAAGTTATGTGTAATTCCTTTCTCGTTCTGTTTGACAGCCTTAGTCACCTCCGCTAGATGCTCCTTGAACCTTGTTGCCAAGGTTCTCTTTGTTTGACCTACATATATTTTGCTGCAGTGTTTACACTTGATTCTGTATACCCCTGCTCTGCCTAAGGTGTCTACTGAATCTTTGGTGGAGCCTAACATCGATGCTAATTGGTTGTGCCTACTAGAAAAAACTAAGTCTAAACCAAATTCCCTAAGTCGTGGTTTAAGCTTTTGTGTAATGTCTTTATCGAAGGGGACGGATACACGTTTCAGGGGTTCAGGTGAGTCTGAGAGGGTTGTTTGTGATTTCCTATGAAGATGTTTTTCCTTTTTGTTGATGATCGCTTGAATTGTCCTCTTTTCGTACCCATTGAGTCTGGCAGTTTCGAAGATATATGCTAATTCTTTGGCTTTTCCAGTTTTATTGAGAGGAAGGGTCAACATCCGATGGATCATGTGGTGGAAAGTGGCCATTTTGTGCTGAAAAGAGTGGTTTGAAGTGTATGGGATGACTCTTTGGGTGTTTGTGGGTTTTCTGGTGATTTCAAACTCTAGAGGAGATGGTGACAATGATTCTCTCACTACTAGAAGGTCGAGAAATGCAAGTTTTCCATCCTTTTCTATTTCATGAGTGAACTTAATGTCTTTGTGGAGATTGTTGATTTCTTGGAGAATTAGGGAGAGATCGTCTTTTTTCACGACGGCGAAGATGTCGTCGACGTATCTCCACCAACGAGTTGGGAGTAATCCTTTCGCTTTTAGGATTGTTTCCAAATTTGCCATAAACAGTTCGCAGAGGAATGGGGACAGAGGATTTCCCATAGGGGCTCCTTTTAATTGTTTATAGAATGATCCTCTGAAAGTGAAGTAGTTCTCTTCCATGCAAAGTCGAGTCAGCTTAAGATACATTCGTACCTTTTGCTTCCATGTTGTGTCATCCCCTTGTTTCAAAAGCCAATCTTCTAGAAGGTTAATTGCGTCCTTGATCGGTACGCTAGGGAAAAGGGCTGTGACGTCGAAAGATACCATTAATTCATTGTCATTTATATGACCTGATGACTGTAGTTGTTGTACAAATTCCTGGGAGTTGCGAACTGAACTTGTTGGGAATTGCTCGGAGATACCTTGAAATTCTTTTACTAGCCATTTTGCTAGCTTATGGGCTGGAGATCCTACAGATGAAACAATCTCCCTCATTTCGTTTCCGGGTTTGTGGACTTTTGGGAGGCCTTTAATTCTGGGGAGGATGGGGTTTGGTTCACGAAGACGGACTGCTGCATCCCCTAATACTGCTTTACACTCCTTTAGTGTTTTGTCCACGTGTTTCACCATGTTTGGTAAGGGGTCTACCCGAAGCTGCCTATAAGGACCATTGCTGATCTTAGAAGCCATTTGCTTGTCGTAGTCTTCCTTATCCATGATGACGACTCTGTTGCCTTTGTCTGCTTTTAGGTAAAAAACAGGCTTTGACTTCAGCTCCTTAACGATGCGAATTTCCTTCTCGTTGTTGTGTTTTTGTTTCTGTCCGTCCTTAATAATGTTCGAAGTGATAGTCCTGGCTGTGTTTTGTAAAGATGTCGGAAGAGTGTTTGTAATTGCTGTCTCCACGTCGATGATGATCTGTTCCACGTCGGGCTTGGTTGTAACCGCGTATCCTAATCCTTTGTTGAGATGAATCAGTTGTTCTTCCGTGAATGCGGTCGTCGATCTTCGATTTTGAAACAAGGGGATGACACAACATGGAAGCAAAAGGTACGAATGTATCTTAAGCTGACTCGACTTTGCATGGAAGAGAACTACTTCACTTTCAGAGGATCATTCTATAAACAATTAAAAGGAGCCCCTATGGGAAATCCTCTGTCCCCATTCCTCTGCGAACTGTTTATGGCAAATTTGGAAACAATCCTAAAAGCGAAAGGATTACTCCCAACTCGTTGGTGGAGATACGTCGACGACATCTTCGCCGTCGTGAAAAAAGACGATCTCTCCCTAATTCTCCAAGAAATCAACAATCTCCACAAAGACATTAAGTTCACTCATGAAATAGAAAAGGATGGAAAACTTGCATTTCTCGACCTTCTAGTAGTGAGAGAATCATTGTCACCATCTCCTCTAGAGTTTGAAATCACCAGAAAACCCACAAACACCCAAAGAGTCATCCCATACACTTCAAACCACTCTTTTCAGCACAAAATGGCCACTTTCCACCACATGATCCATCGGATGTTGACCCTTCCTCTCAATAAAACTGGAAAAGCCAAAGAATTAGCATATATCTTCGAAACTGCCAGACTCAATGGGTACGAAAAGAGGACAATTCAAGCGATCATCAACAAAAAGGAAAAACATCTTCATAGGAAATCACAAACAACCCTCTCTAACTCACCTGAACCCCTGAAACGTGTATCCGTCCCCTTCGATAAAGACATTACACAAAAGCTTAAACCACGACTTAGGGAATTTGGTTTAGACTTAGTTTTTTCTAGTAGGCACAACCAATTAGCATCGATGTTAGGCTCCACCAAAGATTCAGTAGACACCTTAGGCAGAGCAGGGGTATACAGAATCAAGTGTAAACACTGCAGCAAAATATATGTAGGTCAAACAAAGAGAACCTTGGCAACAAGGTTCAAGGAGCATCTAGCGGAGGTGACTAAGGCTGTCAAACAGAACGAGAAAGGAATTTCACATAACTTCAAATCAACAGTCGCAGAACACATCTTCACGGAAAATCACGACATAACGACAAATGACATCACAATATTACACTGAAAATTCATTTTCGTAAAGTAGCTTTCACGCGTTTCGTAAACATGGATTTTGTACATAGAACAAATGTCTCGTATATTGTATGAAACATTCATAATGCTTTTTATTTGGTGAAATGCTATCTCTACACCTTTTTGTAAAATGCACGAAATGAACTTCGTGATGCCCAGCCAATCGCTGCTTCTCTTATACACCGCACTCATGCACGATGGTGTTTCTGCTGGTATGGGCGGAAATAATTTATCTATCCCAAATAAAAATCAAAGCGCTGTCGTGAGCTATAAGTTCATGCTCATTAATCAAAATTGTTCTCACGAGTTAGCGTGGCCTAGTGAGATTAACCACGGATTTAGAATCAGCACTTTCCAAATATTCAAGGTTCGAACCCCATGTCTGGACAACTCCACGTGATTGCGCTTTTTTGTCAATTACATTTTGAGTCGATAAAGTAGATCTGTCAGTCCTTCATGCAACCACCAGAGAGACGTTTCTTTTTAATTTGTGACAAAATATTCGTAGCACTTTGCATTGTTTCCGTACAATGTACGAATGTTCATTCTGTGTCAACAAAAGCTTCGTGCTTTTGACAGTTGCGCGTGTGTATTAATTACGAATGTATCTTCATAAAAAGAACAAATCAGTTTCGTTGCTGAAAACAACGAATGGATTAGTGAGTATTACTTTCGATTTTGTAATATAAACTAAAATTAACTTTCAGTGTACGGACTACATCTACACCCTGGAAATTAGACGTCGCAGAAAGCTTAGAAATAAACAAACAACAGAACACAAATCTACTAAACAAAGACCAAGGCAACGGTTACACATGGCTCTTCAACTTAATACCCAAACGACATCAAACCCGACGAAGCGGAGTACCCACCGCTACACAATAAGTAGGTTAGGTATAGATGAAAAAAAAAGTGAGGTAGATATCAAGTACATTTGTTTTTGACTCAGGATAGATATAAACAAAATAATAATAAGATAGGTATAAGCAAAATAATAATAGGTAAACACTTTGTACTTGGAAAATAGTATATATACGGCAGTTGGCGAAGGTTTTCTTTAAGTCGAGTTATTAGTACGAGACACTGAAGAAGTCTACACATTGTAGACGAAATACGCGTATCTGTCGAAGATAAGCAAAGGTAGTTGGAATTAAATGGAAAATACTAATTTTTCTTCTAATTTCTAGTTACAGGTATTCCACTAAACAGCTCAAACCCTTTAGGATTCAAGTTCAATACATCAACACAAAGGTAATTCACTGAATTTTAAGGAAAAACAAATATCAATGCAAATAATTTCTCCTCTTTTTAAATGAAAACTTGCATTTTTTTTTCTTTATTCCTCCCATCAAACGCTGCACTCCTCCGGAGTCAACTTCCTTGGTATATTTGTTCCACATTTTGGCCATCTGAGTCACGTTCCGAGCCGTTTTTTCCACTTTTCTTAAGTTTCCGCTTCATTATTGCGCAAAATCTCTCGATGGGACGGATCTGCGGGCAGTTGTGTGGATTTATGTTTGTATCGATGAAATCTACGTTATTATCGTCAAGATCTCGTCAACTCAACATCACGTCAGGAGTACCCCAAGGCAGCGTATTGGGCCCGCTGTTATTTAACATCTTCGTTAACGATATGTGCTTGTGCCTCTCGTCGTTCAAATTATCGTTCGCAGATGATCTCAAATTTTTTCGTGTAATATGTTCTCCACGCGACTGTTTTGCCTTACAAGAGGATATTAACACATTGTTAATCTGGTGTAGCGACAATGGCATGCGTGTTAATAACGATAAATGCAAAGTTATATCCTTCACTCGCTCCAACAATCCCGCTCATCACCAGTACAGCATGGGGTCAGCGCATCTGGATCGTGTGGCTTCAATCTGCGACCTGGGAGTTACCATCGATGCCAAGCTACAGTTCAATCAGCATGTGGGAATCACGACTGCTAAAGCCTTCTCAGTGTTAGGGCTAATCCGCCGGCACGCCTCTGAGTTCAACGACATCTACGCTTTAAAATCACTATATTGCAGTTTGGTACGGAGCATCCTCGAGTATGCGGCCCCCGTTTGGTCTCCTTATTATGTGGCACCCATCGTTTCCATTGAACGCGTACAGAAGAAGTTCGTTCGTTTCGCACTTCGTTCACTTCCTTGGAATGACCCGGACAATCTCCCTCCGTACTCGGACCGTTGCAAACTAATAAATTTGGAACTACTGACTGTCAGGCGTATTAAAATGCAGCGTCTGCTGGTTTTTGACATCCTAATCGGCGTTATTGACTGCCCTGCGCTGCTTGAGCAGATTTCACTGAACGTTCCTCCTCGTCGACTTCGAAATTATCCGATGCTTGCTGTTCCTTATCACCGCACTAACTACGGATATAATAATCCATTAGATTCGTGCCTTCGCACTTTTAATTCAGTATGTGACGAATTCGACTTCGATATATCCAAAAATGTTTTTAAAAACCGAATAAGTAGAATTGTTTAGACTTTAAGTTATTGAAAACTAGTATAAAGTAGTTCAGTCTGTACGATAGTTTTTATCGAAGACGGTGATAATAATAAATAAATAAATTATCGCGGTACCACCGGATGACTTCCCGGCTGTAGTGGCAACTCGCCAAATCTGGCCAAAACGGGACCTACACGGGACCTGTGTAGGCTTTAATGAAAGGTAGTACGCGGTTTTTAAGGCATTCTTCCTTGTACAGCTTCGAGTCCATCGTCTTATTTGTCACGAACACTTTGGTCTTTGCTCCGCAGCTGCATATCCCTTGCCAAATCATCAGTTTTTTGGCAAGTTTTTCCATGAAAGTAAACTTAAACTTCGCAGGAACATCTCTTTGACGTAGGTTTCATCATCGACGAGCAGGCATCCTTGGTACTTCGTAAAAACCTGCTGGTGCAATTTCCGAGCTCGAGTTTTGGTGACGATACATTGCTTTAACTTTTTGTTTGGTTGCTTGCTGGTCCAATAAGAACAATATCCTGCTCGCAAATGAATTCTTCGAACGGTACTGCGAGCAGCAGCGTATTTTTGTGCGATTTCATTATCTGATAGTCCGGGGTTTGCTCTGAAGGTTCTCAAAACCTTCTGGTTCAGCTTGCGGTCATATGTTCCACTACGATGCTTATCTTGAGGCACTCGATCCACACTCTTTCGCTCCATGAAACGTTTGAGCACATCATAAATGGTTGATTTGGCGATTTTAGACGTTTTTCCAATTTTTATTGCAGACCACGTTGGATTATCAACGTGGGTGTGCAGAATTGTTTCTCTTTTCTCGGCTTTCATCTGGAATAACTTTTGACTCACTGCACGAAACCGTGAAATTTATAGCACAGAAAGTGGGCGCCTAGGTAAAAAAAACAATAAGTTATTCCGGATTGTAACTGGACAGAACTCTAAACGTTATGTATATTTAAGAGCTAAGCATTTAGTTGATAGAAATTCGAAAGAGAACGTAGTTTTGAGTCTTATTAGTCGCTTCTTTTGGGTGCATCTATAAAGACCAAATTTGGCTTGAATATGTCTTAGTATGTAACGCGATGGCGGTAACCAATATCATCGTCGATGACCTGAACGCCAAACATAAATCTTAGGCCAACAGTTCACGCAATAAAAACGAAACCACAAACAGCGATCTACCGGAGGTGCCGTACAACATCCTAAAACCGGATTCCGGTCGTCCCTTCTACATTTCGTAGCTTGTCGTCTTTGGCAGGGGACATTGAATATCTAGACGCACTGTTCGCTAAGTCATTGAAATTGGCTTGGTCGATTAAACTGAAGTTAAAGTGTCCGAAATTGAACGTGAGCAGGCTTAACTAAAGTATTTTGTGCGAAAAAATGTTAAATCTATTCTAATGTAGGACTAGATTTATTTCGAAGCTGCGACTGATTACTGACCAAAGAGATTTGTCAGGAGAAGCGCAATGTGATGGTGATGATAGACGAAATCACAGATTTGACACTGGACGGCAACGACTTACAGGGGATCGGATCACCAAAGAGCTGTTCAACGAAGTGTAGTATGTCTCCCAGGTCAAGTTTCGGAAGAAGGTCTTCCTGTGGTTGATAATCAGTGAAAAAGGAATGTTGAAGCCCCTGTTCTTTTTCTAGGAACCGTTAGAAGCAAATAACTGCCTGAACCTTACAAGGGTACTGAAGAATTTGATCTGTTTGAATATTTTTCAAATACTGCCGATTAAGAATCTCTAGAACAATGTATAACGCAGGGTCTGTTTCAACAATTTTATGGTCAAACCCGAGAATCAACTGATCTTGAATGCGAAGAAGGAGCTGAAAAATATCCGAACATCGTTCTTTATCACTGTACTGTGAAATTAAATATGCTGTTGCCATACGGCCATTGACGAAGAAAATTATGCGCTCAAAGGAATAATTCACTTTTTCACACATAAACACAAAGTCTCCATAGCCAACTAACGAATCTCTTCTTAAATACCTTTCCCAAAACTAAATTTATTGATGCAACGCTTTTATTAAGGCGTGGATAGACTAATCATTGTACACAAAAAAAAAATTAAATAACTCTCAAGACAAGACAATTATTGTTTGTTTCGGTAATATGATCTTACTTTAGCTCCCATACCGTCCATTAAGTTAGTTCTGGGCAGTAGTTTCTGTGCTTTTCCTGAACACTGCTGACAAGTTTTTCTTTCAGTGTAACATGTTGTGACCCGTGACCTGTAATCCGTAACGCTGGTACATTAATTTTTCGTGTTGCGTTACGAGGTTCTAGATGTACCACCAAACCCTGGTCCAAATTAATCCAAACTAAGAAAGATATTTGTTTTTGTAGTCAAAGGAATATATAACAGTCCGCATTACATTTTACGTCTTGTGAAAAGTGACAATACTTGGATTTACCCACAGAAGATGATCTTGGAACGAGCAAAACTGACAACTGTAAGAACACCGAATACTTCATCATTTCATCATAGTGATGAACTTGACATGCATGAAACAAAAGACACGAGATATACTACAATAGATCAAATTACTAGTCGCAGTGGTTTAAGTCCCGAACGAAAAAAAAAAACATGTTGTGAGCCACTACACCTACCTCTTTGTGGTTCCATTTGACGATTGCCCAGCAGCAATAGAATGGCTGGGGGCAGTTTGGTGGGTTGATATTTTTCAAAGAAATCAATGCTGTTGATCTGCCATAATTGGTAGAGGCTAGATTCAACCAAAGGAGGAGAGGAATCTCATGCCCTCACTATAGTGAATGCAAGCTATTCTGCCAGAACTCGTTTCGGTAAATTTTTGAGTTTATTGTTCCTTTTGCATAAAAAATGGAAGATCCCAGATCAAATAAGCAAATTGTTTGCCACTTTCTCAGCTAATTTTTTCGTTGCAACAGTCTTATCTGCAATTGGGACACTCTCTCCAACCCATTTGTTGTAGACTTGAAGTTCCAGTAGTGTTCTAAAAAATTCTTACACATAAGTTTAGTCGTCGATCAAAACTCACAGGAGAGGATTGGCCTTCATTTTGACACGATATTTTTGCTTCGGAGATCGAATTGGTACCTTCATCTCGACGCTGATGCTGTATTTCCAGGTCAAATAACGAGAAGAGGGTGATTTGTTCTTTTGAATACAATCGACGACATTTTGGTCCAATTTTGGTAAGTTGAACACGTCAGTTTTCGGGCAAAGGGGGAACTGCGCACCACACTTTTCAATCACTCATTTTACAATTGCTGGATGCACTTTGACCTTTTCGGTAATCTGGTTGTACAGTCACTGCCAGAAAAAAGTGCCCACCTACCCCAGTTTCTCCGTTTTGTGCAGCAAACTGTAAAATAAGTGAAAGATTCTAAGTTTTGTTGTTTTAATGGCATATTTATTATGTTCTTTTTTTGTCTGGTACATAAAAAAACACTTGTCCTGCTAATTCTTTTTTTCTTCAAGGAAGATCAAACTAGAGTAGAAATTCTGCATGTCAAAATAAAGTGCCCACTTTTTTTTCTTTAAAAAAAACAAGTTATAGATCCAGTCTGTTAAGTGATCAGTAGTTGATGTGTCCTCCCCTGGCCTTCAACAGTTTTGCCAACGTTTCGGCATACTCTCCACCAGATTCTTCAGATGTTGTGGGTCAAGATCTTCCAAGCGTTCTCAAGAGCTTGAAAATAGTTATACTTGTTGGTAACTCCTGTCTTATCAACTCGTGAATCCAAGATGGCCCACAGATTCTCTATTGGGCTCAGATCTGGACTCTGTGGGGGCCATTCCATAGCTTTAATACGGCAGGAACGGAAGAATGCCTTTGACTTCTTCGCGGTATGTTTTGGGTCATTATCTTGCTGGAACACACATTTGTTTTTCAGCCCAGTTTTAACCAACAAAACCTCAAAATTCTTACGCAATATTGCGATGTAGGAATCTGCTGTCACCATACCATCGATTTTTACCAAAGCACCAACACCCGCCCAAGAAAAACACCCCCACACCATCACGTTACCTCCACCATGCTTAACTGTGCCCTGGATATGACGATAATGAAGCGCCTCTCCAGGTCTACGCCATACACGAGCTCGTTTTTTTGCTGTTGAACAACTCGAATTTGGACTCACCAGTCCACAAAAAAGTCTTCCAATATTTCAAAGGTTTTTCAGCATGTTCCCGAGCAAATTTGAATCGTTTTGCTTTGTTGACTTTGCTAATAAAAGGCAACTTCTTACAAAACCTGCTCTTCATACCGTCTTCAGCGATCCTTCTGCGTAGAGTACTGTCCGAGATCGGTTGTTGAATCACTTCCTTGATCTCCCTGAGGGTAACCTTCGGATTTTTCTTAATTTCTCGAATGATTCTTGCATCTGTTCTACGTTTCCTTCCCCTTCCTGGGCGATCAGCTACTGAACCATAGGTTTTGTACTTGGCAGAAAGTTTGGAAACCACTGCTTTGCTGTATCCATACTTTTCACCAATCTTGCGATGCGATTCGCCTTTCTTGATATCACGAATAACACATTTTCGGATCTGCAAGGGAATAGTTTTGCTTGCCATCGTATTAGCCATGGCTATTTAGATAACTTGCACTGAATCTTTCTGACCGACAACTGAAATCCGTAAGAAGATTAACAAACGCTTGGAAACGTCAAAAAAATTGGCGTTTGGATGTAAAGGTTACTTTTTTCACATAATATATTTTTAATGCTTTATTATGACACACCAAATTTACACCACGTATAGTTCAAAAAAAATTTTTGCAAAAATATGTATTATCCATTGCAAAAATACACATGCAACTATAAAATAATAATATTATCATGCTTAGAAAAATATATGAATACGATATAATGAGCTTTACAATGACTTCAGAGATGAAGCGTGCTCATGAGAATAGTGGGCACTTTATTTTGGCGGTTACTGTACGTAGCATCCTTTTCAGTACCCCAAGAATACAGAACTGTTTGTCGTAGTTTAAGTTCAATCCGCGAAAAAAAACTGAGGTTATCAAAACAAATTAATCAAAATATGTTCTTTGAACTGTTAATAAAACGTCACGCACGCCTAAACAATATTAACTAATATAAGCTCAGTTATGTATCGAAAGCTTATAACGACTTTTAAATACACTCTTTAGTTTTGCTGGTGAAAATATCAGTCTCGAGCAGTTAATGAAGTCTGTTTTCTTCTAAACCTTAACTCTTCAGGATAATTTGATATTTTTTTGTTGATTTTCATCGGTTCTAAAATCACACCACGTTTCAAAGCATATCCATAGCAATCAAAGAATCGAGTCGCATCAGAACGATGCCTCATTTGGCGTGGAACTGCTCTGTATCTCCTTGCGACAAGACTACACTGGACAGAAAATTTATTACACCTGCACATCCTGGTTGCAGGAATAGAAGGACATTCTCGTTTGTGTGTTGGTCATTGGCTCTTATTTCCAAAGGATTTTCAAACATTCATCATTAAGAACGTATCAGATTTAGGAAATTGACATTACGCAGAATAACAGATGCATTCCGGCTTGGTTTGTTATGAATTGGAATTTGAATTCATGAGCTGGACAGGCGGAGTTTAATTAACACTTAATAAACACATGCAATGTCCTCACCATGGCTCACCGCTGCAATAAACAATTCCAATTTTAAACGCCTGAACAGCAGCATTTAGTAATAGGAAGGAATTTTAATTGAATTTCTTTCCTAAGGGTACGAGTGCAACTCAGCGGGATGGATTGTTTATTGTTAGAGAATAACAGCGATGGTTTAATTACGCTATTCACGTCGCAACAACAAGCTGTTGGCTGGTTATGAACTGTTAATAGGTCATGTCACACATAAGCAGTATCTGCATTACATTGTATGGGCTTGTGAGTTCGGAATACTTACATGAAAATATTGTTCACTGCTGGAAGCGTAGGTGGTAATTGAGAGGACGTTTTGTGAAACCCAATAACATGGCCAATTTATGCATCGAATAGTGAAAACTAAAACATTGAGAGCACATTGGGAATCATTTAATTCGTGGTTCATTCGTCTCCTCTACGTTTCGCTATCCCTCTGCACTTCACCGTAGCTCGTACGTTACATGTTTCATCTCGTGGGCATAGTGGATTATCGGTCTGCTCAACATATTTTAGATAGTCAGCTTTGTGTTGCGGTGAACTTCATTCGATCGTAGCATCCTTCAAAATTTTAAGTTAAGATATGGTTTCCTGCCACACAGCTTGAACGAAAAATGAAATTTGTTTGGAATTCATCTTGGCAGTCTGCTTCAATAAGAATACCTCTGGAAAACAAACCCCTATATTTGTTTAGATTGTAGTATTTTGTTTTGGAATGTGACAGAATATTCAACAAAGAATTCGGCAAACTTTCTACTTGGAACTCCAATTTCATGAAAGAACCTTGTTTGAGATTGCAAACAAAAACCGAGACTCTATTCATGTAAACATTGACAAGCAAAGCCTGCTTGGTATTCTTTCTTAGCAAATCTTATCAGAGATTTCAATGGAAAGATTTTCAGAGTTTTTAGCAAATATTTTTTAGGGTGCAGCCCTGGGCGCTTCTGAAATTATGTTTTGCTATTCCGCGTCAATTTTTATAGGGATTTGAAGCGAATTATCCTTATATATCTAATCTAACCATACTCAGATAGTTAAAAAAAATGATAGAAGACTTCGATAAAGGAGTTTAAGAAAATATTTCTTGATCTGATGTTATAAATCTCAGAGCTTCGAACGATTTTATTCATATCCTTATTGTTCTCAGAGCTCCGGAGAAAATCTCACTTCACACGCTATAACGGTTTAGCTAGATATAGAAAACCAAACTTTCATTATGACACCTTTGGTAAAATTCTTTCGTTCAAATCGTACAGTTTCTCCAAAAGAGAAGTGGCCGAATAATCAGTTGGATCTAAGGCAAGATCTTCATTTGTTTTGAGATTGGATATCCTAATATTTTTCGCTCATTGCCACGTTTCACCATCAACAGCTATTTATATACATGAGCGAGCTAAGGGTAAACGAAGTACATGCTGGTATGCGGAACGAAGCACGGAATTCATGTACCTTGGAGTTTTCTAAAAAAAAGATCTGATAAGAATTAAAAGTTGTGAAGATAGAAACTATATCATCGGCAAATTTTTGAGGATATTCTTTTTAGATTTTTTTTACGTATCCTTTTATGGAGGCGCCTGGAACTCTCTTAAATAGTAGAAGCTTTTCATTTCGTTTTAAACAAGTCTAAAATTCATTTGGAACAAACAGAATCTTAGAAATTATAAAGTAGATAATAAAATAACAAAGAGCTACCAAGAATTTGACAGGGTTTTTTTTAAAACAACGTATGGAATATTTCAATATCGTTTAATTTTCAGAATATCGTCAGATACATTGTCATTCAATATGAAGACTGTTGTAAATAAAAATGAAACTCAAAAGTTGGTTAATATATCTTGGATTGAAGTCTTCAATTTGAAGATTTTTGGAAAAAATCTTTGTGAACCTCTTCAGTTGTTGGCTCGGAGTAATTTCCTAAGCCTTTTTGTTTGTTGTTAGAAAACTTTTCCACATGCTGATGAATTATGTGGAACTTAGGAATGGAAGGAAACCGAGCAATTTTCCACGCTTTATTGATTTTTTTTCGAAATTTTGCTCCGTTACAAGCTTCAGCAACATTCAGCAATGTTTCCAGAACATTGATATACTTCAAAATGGTTGAATTATTGACTTCCATACTTCGATTCACCAGGAGACTGCAACAGTGCCGTCCTGTAAATACAAACTGTGTATGGCGAGTTGCGCTAGACGCAGTGGCTCAAGATTATGCGAATTCGGGATTATAGTCTGAAATCTTGTGGTACGTCGAATTAACCATGCCTAATAGGAGAACAGCGATAGAGGTGAGCAAATATCCAGGATCAAAGCTACGTTGCCCCCATGGAGATGAGGTTTACGGACGCAATTTAAGAATTTCTTTGCATCAGCCTTGATCGCTCCAGATGCAATCTCTTTTCTTTAATGTCTCCGATTGTATGCAATGCCCCATACTTGTCGCCCAAAACTCTTATTTTTCTGAGGATGTGAGCACATTTTCCAATCCAGATTGGATGGAAACAGTATTGGAATCACGGAGGGATCGAGCAAGTTTTGCAGTCCATAAAAAGCCCATAAACTATTTCGCAAACAACTAAAAAAAACTTAATGGTGTGTTATATCAGGGAAATAACCGCATAGTTCACGTAGGACCGCGTTGGTTTTTAGTAATAATGGTATCATCTAATTGATACGTATCATTACACATATAGTTGGATAAAATAATTCTATAATTTCTCTTTGGACCTGCCCCTTCTTATGAACTGCACTTCATACTGCACTTTAGTGATCTTCATCTTTCTATTCAACAGCTGAGGGGTGTGGCTGTATCTGTATTTGTCATGAAATTAAACTAAATGAAATAAAAAGAAGAAGACACATTAAATTATTTGTTACCCGTTTTTGAGGACCCGGATAGGGAAAAACATATATTCAACCTGTTCATACAGAGATTTGTACAGGTGCAAGAGCACTACTTATACTACCCAGGTAACCAATAAGCATTAGCATATGCTGTAAATCAACCCTTAATCTGCCTTTCAGATTCTACAAGCATTATATCAGCATTATATCAGGATCTTGAATGCTGTCGGATGTAAAGCTGCATTTCAAATGCTATTTAAATGCTTGTAGCCAGTAATAAGTATTTCAAATACCAAATGTATAGCAGCCGTATATTGGGCCAAAAGTGGCATTTAAGTTGCTTTTACGGCGATTTAAATGCTTGATAGGCTGCCGTAAAGACGCTTTGGAACTGCTTATTGGTTACCTGGGTTATAGCAATAATTGTAATTTCAATGCAAAAATTTTGCAAGTTGTTCTAATCAAATGTTTTATGAATGAAGTCATTGTGATCAGTTGAACGAGATTTATGAGCGTTCGAAAACCTTTCACTTTAACGTAACGCTCTTATTTTTCAAAATTTGGAAATAATTACCCGGTAAAGAAAAAAATACCCGGTAAAGAAAAGACAAACGTAGTCCTACGGTGGAAATTCGACCTTTTTGGTGGTAAAGGCTAACCGGATTTTTTCTAATGTTCAGGATTTGGTGATGTAACAGTTTCCCTTTTTTCTCTGAGCTCAAGATGACCGTCGCTAGCCTTTCCTCTCAAATTCTTCAGAATTATATCGTCTTTCTTTCAATCTCTTTCAATCTCTAGAGCGCAGAGACTTCACAAAAGGTTTATTAACATCGCCCCTAGCCAGATTTTTGACCATGGTATTGTCCTAGGTTCGAATGATCAAATTTCACGACAAAGATCGATCAAAAACCTTCAACCTTAGACATTAGATGTCTTCGGAAGATGTGATCTTAAATGTAAGATCTATGTTTTGGTTTTGGTGGTGAATACTGTAGTCCCTTTATGTTCATGTTGAAAATTTGAACATTTTATTCTTGTGATTAAGAGAATGTTTGGCTTCTGCAGAATTTGAAATAATTTAATTCAATGAAATTTAGCTGAAGAAACTTACCATCTATCTTATTTCGTATCGTTTTATAACAGTTTCTAAAAATGTTGTAGGATGGGACAGTTTTTTTTGCTCTTATTTTTTTTATTTCAATTTGCATTTGAAAAACTTTATAATGAAGACTTTTAGGGTCTGAAATGGCGCATATATTCATGGTACAAGACAGTTGCTAGTAATTGTATAAAAAAGTTGTAAAGGTTGAAGTGTAAAAAGTAGGGTTTTTTCAAGATATCTTACTCCCTTATTTGCAATTATTTGCAAATACGGAGTACGTTAACTGAAAGTACAGAGTTCCATCGACAGATCATGCATGCTTATCGCTTGTCACGTTTTGTCCCCTTCAGATGTATGATATATGATATGGACTACCACCCATTGTAGCACGGAAACTAAGTCCGACAGAAACGGGCTCTCCTCTCTGCTAGATTTGTTCAAGCTTTAATAATCCTAATCATGCCATTGTATGAAGGACTAAAAACGGGTTGAGTGGATCGATAGGCAACAACACTTATACGTATCCACAAGGATTAAAAATAATATCCTTCCAACACGAAGATGTCCCAATGAAAGGGAAGAATAGCTTACCCTCACTCAAAAACTGTTAGCACTGGGGAGTTGGCATTCCCATTCTCCCCATCCAGAGTGTTTCAATCAAGTACCTTGATGGACCCTCTTATTCCCATGAAATATTTATATAATAGGGTATATGTATATGTAAATGAAAAATACTACAAGCAATCGTATCTATGATGTTTGATCATCATTCGGTTGATCCTGAAATGCAAGAAATGTTGTAAACTGTAGAGTTCTGTGGTTCCGCGCTTAAGCACGTTTTCGTTCGTTCTCAGCGATAAACGCAATTCACCAAAATCTTGGTTTGAAGTATCCTGAAAAGTTTATTAAAGTTTATCGAAATTTTACAAAACTTACATTTATTAATTTTAATTTACTGCTAAGACTATATTATCAAACAATATTATCAAATATAATGATATTATGAGTTAATACAATAAACCAATATTAACAAATATAATGAAATTATGAGTTATGCTATAGTGTTGACAAAGATTGAACTGTAAAATCAAACAATAGCCAAATGACACACAGCACTGCATGAATTAGATCAAATGTTCATTTGTATACTGGAAATGAAAAATACATTCAGTAATAAGTGCAAACGCCTACCACAGATTCCGTTGCAGTTTCTTGTATACAAAGCACTAGATACTTCTTTATAATAAAAGTGAAGAAAAGATCAAAATGATAATTGGATACATAAGACATACTCATTAAAAGCATTTGTAATCTATAAGATAAAAATTATAGAAATATATTTAAGTTAATGCTTAAATCACGAAAGCACAAGTAATGATAAAAATGGTAATGATGATGATAAAGGTGAATAGTAATGGTAATGAATAAACAATGTCATATAAGATAATATATTTAGTGAAGGGATATTATAATATGTACTGAACATTACATGTGTGCCAACTGCTGCTTTGTTGCAATTGAAGACAAATCGCGCAACCATTATGAACCAGAAATTATGGACAATGTATGACAGCCATAAAAAAAACAAAATGAATTTTATTTTTTACTTTTCATAATACCTGATAACTCGGATAACCTGAAAAAAGAAAGTACATTTCAAATTTCCTTAGCCTGAAACCAATTTATATGCAATAACATACTTTCATGTCATAACAAAAAAAAGAAGGTAAATGTATTTTGCATCTATCTCATGGAATATTCTTCCATGTTATTAGGATGAATCTAAGGCAAGGATGAACTCACAGCGCGTTGCAACTGCGAATGTAATGTGAATAGTAAAATTCTCAGTGTGATCTCCAGGCACACGATCCTCTGTAGCAGGTGGGAAAACTACCTGATGTGATGTTTTTACAATGGAACTGACTCTTAGCTGCGGGTCTTGACCAAGAATCCCTACTGGCTCCTTGCAGCACGATAAGCCGGTCAGCTCAGCTCAAGCTTATATACAATCATTAATTGACAGTTATATTACAGACAAACAGACATAACACGTTGAGCGTTTAGCACTACAAATCGTCGTCACTAACACATCTATGCCATCTGTTGAGGATACAGTGATGTGTGAGAAAGCTGAACAGATTGCGGTAGTGACCCTACTATTTGAGCCACCGTTTGCAAAACTAACATCTAAGAAACATTAGAATTGACTGTTCATGCGTGATCGATGAAGAAACGGCGAGTGTTATATTTGTTTGTCTGTGTTTATATATATTCACATATTTTTTCCTTTATTATCGAGATTTTCAGCCTTGGGCTGGTTCATCTTCCGTCGTAGTTACTCAAATACCTTTTGGGTATTTTCGTAACTTGTCCGAAGGTGAGATTCGAACTGGGACTTTAGCGTGAGAGGTATGAATGTTAACCACTACGCCGGGGTCGCCCCCTATATTCACATTTGTTTGATTACATTCATTTATTTACACCAGTAACCTAGTAGTAGCACACAGGTTGCAAAGAAGTTTGAACCCCTTAAATGGCACCTATTTGTGTTACAATCAAGTTGCTGCAACTTGCTGCATTTGTGTTATTTGAGTAGCTGTATATTTGTCTTCTAACATTAATAAACCTACTATGACTACTATGAACATATTTGTATTACCTTTCTTTCTTCGGCAAACGGCCAGATTGCACTCTCCGCACAGTACTTCAGGATATTTTTTATCACGTTCGTAGTAAGTCGACAAAAAATCAGACACAAAAGTCTTCTTCCTTCGATCGAGAATCTATTTCGCAGATTTGATCTTTTTGAAACATGACTCTTAAAATGAATCACTATTTGTGAAGTCGCAAATTACGTGTCATTGATAACAACTTAAATTTGTTGAAGGAATACAGTGCATAAGTATTTGTGAAAGGTGAACAGATGCATGGATATGAATGACGTTAAGCATACGCATACAAATATTTCATCATCATGTATAAAGTATTCAGGTAGAATTTCACGAACACTAATGTCAAACGTCCGTCAACAGCAAAAAGAAGAGGAATAAGAATGTTCAATTAAAAGAGACAACGATATTACAAAAACCTAAGAACAGCTAAGCTATTGCATCTTAATTGTTGTGTCTTTGAAGAATTCTATAGCCAGCGTCATCAGCGAAATGAGCAAGGCTAATCAGGATCAAACGATCACATCTATCTAATCCCGTCAAACTCTTGACAGCTCTTCGATTACTTATTTATCTTTATTTTAATTTTCAAGATTCAGATTGTTATAAAACAAAATCTTATTTGCTTAAAAATAATAAAAAATTTCTTTTATTTCAGATAGTACCTCCATGAGACAGGTAAAAACCTAAAAAATTAAAAGCTCAAAAAATCGTCGATGAACTATTTTCTACCATCACAACTATTATTTCCTATTACATATTCTACGAAAAATAAACCCAAGGTCTATGAAAGTTCGATAATTATTGAGATTTGGACAGAGCCCGACTTGGCAGAAGTGTAACGATGGAAGACGATGAGTTCGAGAAAGTCGACAAATCCCTCTGGATACTTCGGTAAATAAAAATTATCCTGTATAAAACACTAATAAGACCGGTTGTACTTCAAGGTCATAAGACGTGGGCAATGCTTGATAAAGACTCGTGAGCACTCCAAGTTTTTGAGCATAGGCTTCTAAGAACCATCGTGTTGGGGTTCGGTAGATGTAGTTCAAAAATCTTCTATCTTCCATGCTATGAGGTACCAGGTAGGTCTCCACCTTCAGTCATCTTAAATTATAATAATCCATCCACAATATCACAAAACATTATGATTGGATTATTGTTCATTTGAAGTAGACATCAACAGACCAAGTTCAGGTCCTAATGATGTTAAATAAAAAAAATACAATAAGGAACGATTACATAACCTCTTAAGTGAAGTCAAGACACAAAAATAGATAAGTAAAAATAAAATAAGCTATACAGTATCTTAACTATGTGCGTCAATTGTTCTAAAAACGGTAGAAAATTTTCGACGAAGTGCGTTCCACGTCAGATGGATATCGAAGATGGACGCCACCCTATTGAAGGTTCGCTGCAACCCGTGAATAGCGTTATTCAACCCATAGTTGGTGCGGCGAAAAGGAAGCCTGAGCATGGAGTTGTGACGTATTGGCCTTGGTTGGACGTTGATACTAATTTGTTGAAGGATCCTTCCGCAGTCGATTCTTCCTTGTAGCACATCTGCAACAGTTAAAGCTCTACAGACATCTCTAAGGATACGCAAAGGCTCCATGTCGACCAACTGACACCGACTTTTGTAGCTAGGAAGACAAAAAGGGTCGCTCCAAGGAAATCTACGAAGTGCGAAGTGAAGAAAACGGCGTTGAATAGATTCGATTCGCTCGGCGCCATTGTTATAGCATGGACTCCAGACCGCTGAACAGTACTCCAGTGTCGAACGAACGAGAGAATAATAGAGCGATTTTTGGCAGTGAATGTCGCTGAAGTTCTTCGCAACCTTGAATATAAAACCGAGTATCCTTGAAGCTTTGTCAACAACATATGAATAATGTTGCGTGTACGTCAGTTTCGAACTTAGCTGAACACCTAGGTCTTTAACGCACTGCGTTCGTTCGATGGTCGTACCGAGAAGATGGTAGTTGAACAGAATTGATTGTTTCTGACGTGAGAAGGTTATCACTGAGCACTTGGCCGGGTTGACCACCAACCGATTAAGAGTACACCAATCAGCAAAGGCATCAACCTGCGCTTGGAGAAAATGACAATTGGCGGTTGAACATATTCGCATAAAGATGTTCAGGTCATCCGCAAACGACAGGCGGGGCCCTCCCATAACATAGTGTACGTCGTTGAAGTATAAAAGAAATATCAAAGGTCCCAGATGGCTACCCTGCGGTATCCCGGACGTGGCGCAGAAACTCCTTGAACGAAGGTCACCCAAGGCAACTGTCAATTGACGCCCTGTGAGATATGATCGAAACCATCTTAAAAGATTACCACCAACTCCTAGTCTGTCAAGTTTAGCGATCGCGATATCATGATTCAACTTGTCGATAGCTGACGTTCAATCTGTGTAGATTACGTCCGTTTGGCATCGAGCGATCATACCATCAGTGATGTACGACGTAAGGCACAATAGGTTTGTAGTTGTGGAACGCCCTGATGAAAATCCGTGCTGGTCGTCACTTAACAATTGCTTGCAATGTGTAAAAAGTGAGTTCTTAACGTCCAGTTCGAAACGCTCCGATACAGTGCCTAACGATGTGATTCCTCGGTAGTTGTTCACGTCCCGCCTACTTCCTTACGTTGTTGATTAACATAGCTCCAAAAAGATTTCGGATGAGATTTGAGACGCCGTTGAACCACACTTAGATAAGGTTGAAAATGCGCACGGCTGATCCGTTTATATTCGTAGTTGAGTCTGCTATAATGGCGTTTAAGCGACATGGTGCGGTGTTTCGTGAATCTTTTAAGAGCCGCCCTTTTAATCCGTTTTAGCGAACGAATAGCGTTCGTTATCCAAAGGAACCGAGATTCAGTCTGAACAATCTTTTTTGGGACGTGTCTGTCAGTGACATAAGCCAAGATGTGGTAAAAAGTTTGAGCAGCGATGTTAACGTCGGTCGAATCAAGAATGCTCTGCCAATCCAAACTAGTTAAAACATCACCAATACTGCGATAGTCGGCTCTACGGAAGTCATATGACACAGGACACAGGATTAGCAGATTGAAGATAATGAAATCATTGGATATAGGACCATGTCTACCTCAGTTGGTATGAAATTGATGAGCTTGAACTTCAACCAACAATCAATATGCAACTAGTGATTTGAAATTGGTTCACTGTTGTAGAACCCCTTGGTCCGAAATACACCTTGAAGCCAGCACCTTGCTATACATATTTGCGCCTTTGTTTTGATTTGCTGTGTTATTTTGACAGAATATTTGAGAGTGTGTTCGTGTGAGTTCATTATTAGGGGCGCATTATTAAGCTTGAGACCGAGCTTGGGACCTGTGTGCTAGTACTGACTGAGCCAAGAAAAAAAATCGTATTTGTTCGGAACCTATTGGTCTTAGATTTAGTCTATGCTTCAACAGAAGCAAAGTTGCCAGATGGCACGAAAAATATCTACCTACTCTTATTTGTACCAGGTCACTGAATCGTAGTTTTGGATCGGTGAACGTGAATTGTTTTTTAAATTGTATAATTAGACTATTGGTTAACATAAAACTTAATGTATTATTCTGTAAATGTTGAATTTCGGTCTCAACTTCAATGAGCGAGCTTAGGCGCTGTAACCTTGGCAAATTATTGCCAGACTTCCACCCACAGACCATAGGAGCATGAACTAATCTTTCTAGCATCTATGCTCCCAGCGATAAAATACAAATTACACAAGCTTACAGCATTTTTCAGCTCGACAAGGTGATGATCATTACCAATGTAAATTCATGCGCTGAATTCAGCGCCGCACTGAAAGTTAGTTTAAGTTTATATTACAAAATCGAAGGTAATACTCACAAATCCATTCGTTGTTTATTTTGCAACAAAACTGATTTGCACTTTTTATGAAGATACATTCATAATTTTTGGCACACGCGCAGCTGTCAAAAGCACGAAGCATTTGTTGACACAGAATGAACATTCGTACATTGTACGAAAACAATTCAAAAAGCTACAAATATTTGTTCACAAATTAAAAAGAAACGTCTCTCTGGTGGTTGCATAAAGGACTGCCAGATCTACTTTATCGACTCGAAATGTAATTGACAAAATAACGCAACCACATGGAGTTGTCCAGCATTTGTTATTATGTTTCTGACATGGGATTCGATCCTGACATTTTGGAAAGTGCTGATTCTGAATCCGTGGTTGATCTCACATGGCCATACTTTATTTCCTTTATTTATTTATTTGTCGTCAATCATTTCGTAGACCTTGTTACATTTTGCTTAACATCTAAGAGTTTTTAATTAACTAATGTCTAGTTAGCCTAACAAAAAAAGCTTTTTAAGTGCATTTTTATTCATTGTGATATCAACCGTTTCGCTATACGTGTTGAAGCAGGACATCATTCTATTTAAAGGAGCATTTTTGGCATAGTTCGTTCTTTGATTGTTAATAAAAAATAAATTTCTATTTCTTAGAGAGCGACTAGGAGCATAAAAAATTTAAGTTTGCTAATATTTCTGGACTGTTTATTCGTTGCTCAATAACATCAGCTATGAAAGCTATCATAGCGAACTCTCTTCGCCTTTGAAGTCCTTCTAAATTAATCAACAAACATCGCGACTCATATGATGGTAATGGCAGACGTGTCCAACCTAATTTTCTTAGAGCAAACAACACAAATTGTCTCTGAACCGATTCTATTCGATTTACATATGTTTCTTGATATGGAGCCCAAGCAACGCTACAGTATTCTAGTATGGGCCTCACATATGCCACATAAAGTGTTTTTAATTTGTAAGGGTCGTTGAAATGCAAACTGTATCTTTTAATAAACCCAAGCATGTGATTTACTTTATAGATGATACTATTGTAGTGATCAGCAAAGGATAACTTAGAGTCAAGTATAACTCCTAGATCTCTAATTTGACGACATCTTTCAATTGCTATCTGACCTAGAGAGACTGTATTTTGTGTTATGGAATGCTTTCTCGTGAACGATATAGAGGTGCATTTTTTAGCGTTGAGTTCTAACAAGCATTTTTTACACCAGGTGTAAAAATTATTAATTTCGTGTTGAAAAATATCAAGATCATGTGATTTTTGTATCTCCATAAACAGTTTCATGTCGTCTGCATATACTGAGACTTGAAGGACTTTCAAAATTTTTTCTACATCGTTAACAAATAA
The DNA here is from genome assembly GCA_034211315.2 of Aedes japonicus. Taxonomy (NCBI): domain Eukaryota; kingdom Metazoa; phylum Arthropoda; class Insecta; order Diptera; family Culicidae; genus Aedes; species Aedes japonicus. The sequence goes on from JASCZW010005008.1 coordinate 57,772, forward strand.
AACAAATAATAACGGGCCAAGATGTGAACCTTGTGGCACTCCAGATGTAACATTTACTATTTTAGAGAGATTGCCGTTAAGTCGTACTCTTTGCGTTCTTGTTGTCAAGTATGACTCGATCCATTTCAGTAATCTTAGATTAAATCCTAACCTTGATAACTTAAAAATCAGCAAAGGTATGTCTACTCTGTCAAAAGCTTTACTGAAATCGGTATATAATGCTTCTACATAATTACCTTTATCCATTACGTTTAACGAAAATGTTAAGAAACTTATCAAGTTAGTAGATGTTGATCTCCCTTTTACAAAACCATGTTGCTTATTAGTAATCAATGTTCTTAACTCTTAACTCTTAAGAACACGCTTGATTAATGAGCATTAAGTTATAGCTCTCGACAGCGCTTTAGTTTTTATTTTGGGATAGATAAATTATTCCTGCCCATACCAACAGCAACACCATCATGCATGAGTACGGTATTAAGAAGAAACAGCTATTGGCTGGTCTTCACGAAATTCATTTCGTGCATTTAACAAAAAGGTGTAATGATAGCATTTCACCAGATAAAAATCATTATGAATGTTTCATACAATATACGAGACATTTGTTCTATGTACAAAAACCATGTTTACGAAATGTATGAAAGCTACTTTACGAAAATAAATGTTCAAATTTGATTTTTTGGAATTTGGACAAAAGTACACATACTAAAATGTCAATACCTTTGGATATAGTGAATCAATTTTAAATCATTTTTTTATGAAAATGAAGCTAAATTAATAACTGTGGAAGTGCATCCAGAACGCTAAGTTGAGAGCAAGCAACAAGAAAAATTGTGAAAGCAATTAGTTTGAAATGCTAAATAAGAAGAAGAAGGGTCAACAATCAAAGAAACAAGATTTAAGTTCTATCGATTGATTTACCGATTAACCGCCATACAAATATATGCCCCAAATATCGCTAAACTTTACGATACGTTGATCCTAAAAAATCATTAAAAACATTATGAATACACAATATACCATGCTGAAGGATTTAACTTCTTTCCGGGCGAGGGCGAGAATGATGCTGTAACGAACAAGATTCCTTATCGCATTACGGATAACTACCACCCCGGACCACAGTCGGCGGGACTAACAGATGAGACACCTTTGCATTGCCCTGGGTTGTTAGGCAGGTGATGCGCTTTCATCTGGTTGCTGCTGTAAAACATGGATGTAATCTTCTTGTCGACAATTTAAGACACGTTGGACCATGGTGGATGACACCAGAACGACGATGAGCGGCCATCCAATTAAGTTGTCACCAACATCGTCACCATCATGATAGTGGAGCTAAACTTCACCTCTTATCGTGTTGTCGTGTGCCGGGAACAAGATGAGATGTTTCTGAACTGCGAGTGCTTCAACCCAACCCAAGGCTGGGAACACTACTGGGACTAGCTTCTCTGCTGGTAGCGACCCAGATTATGACGCGAAAAGTTGAAATTTCAAACTTTCCCGTTTGTTCTAAAATTCAAAACACATTTTCAACTGTCCCAGTTTAAACCAATCTCACATTGACGGTGTGATTGTTATCTAACGAGAAAACTTGTCCCTTAATGCAAAAGTCTAAACGAAAGGAAAGTTGCAATTTCGAGAATAGTTTTGACAGCTTTAACGAACAGGGCAATTGTTATTGCAGATTGCAAAGTTGCTCTTACCTTGCATCAAGTTCATCGGTCTCAAGTTACTGTGGTTGGTATTGTACAGGACATTGCTCGTTTATGCACTCTGAGACCTACATTATTGATTTCGTAGACCTAATAGCACAGACCAGATTCTCCCTGTGTTTTCAGTGCAGGTGAACTGGGAGTCCAAGCTGAGTCGCTGAACTCTCCTCAGTGGGAAATGCTGGCCGGTTGGGGTGGCTAAACAAGAACAGGGAAAAGAAAAAAGAACTACACCCAAGAGAGGTTATGGCCATCTAATGCGGTTTCGTTTGCGGCGCTCATAAGCATAATAGCGGCGCTTGAGAAGTCGAGAAAGAAGCAGAAGGACCAAATCCCTTTTGAATGTAAATAATTGACACAGACAGGTACGTCAAGAATAAATGGCAAAAAGGACAAGTAGCATCCAACTCTTGATGTTATTTGATTGAGATGAGTCACCTCAAGATTGACAGAGATGAGTGAATTGAAAGTCCGAAGTGGTTTTTTCTATACCTATCGATGCCAAATTTGACTGGTGATGATGATTTAGGTTGCACGTGATTGGAACGAAAAAGCTAATGGATTTGCTAATGGGAGAAATGCAGGACGTGATTTGTATTTTGAATGAGTAACTTGGTGGCGGAAAACAAGTTTCTTCCGTGGGTTGATACCTGATTTGGGTATAAATACTTTCATCTTCAACACCAGAGCATACGATGCCGCGCAGGTGCCATTTTTGCATCAGTACGATTGTGTGAAAAATTCAATAATACTACACTTTCAGGGAGTTGATGTGATACGGGATGACGTGTAATTTCTCCTTTCTTTTGTTTCTTTCTAATTATTGCACCGCACGGTTTCGGAAATTCAAATCATGTTTTTTGACGGATCGAGAAAGCTGGAACTTTAATCGAATTTTAGTGTGGTGCACGCGTATGGTTCTGTTATTTTGAATCATTAATTTATATAGGGGATATTACATTTTGGACACATGATTCAACAAAATCGATTATTTATTTCACAATAATCTACATCTACATCAATATCAATATCAATATCTACATAAGAAACAATTTATCAGATGTTAATCTTTTTTTCTGTACAATTCTCGAGCTTTCTGTGGTACAGCCGCCATCTGGTTACGTACGGTATCCTCAGAGACGCCCGCCGTGACGGTTCTCCATATTTTCTTGAAATCATCGATACCATTTGTTTTCTTTTTAGTATCGAAGAGCTTCCGCTTAACTAGAGCCCAGTACTTCTCTATTGGGTGAAGTTCTGGACAGTTTGGTGGATTGGTCGTTTTTTGCCACGTGTTTAACCTCTTGCATCTTATACCATTCCAGGACGGATTTCGGATAGTGACAAGAGGCCAAATCAGGCCAAAACAGCTTTGGAGGGTCATGGCTTCTGATAAACGGAAGCAACCGCTTTTGCAAACATTCTTTCTACTACACATTCTTATTGATAGTGCCGGTAGAGACGAACCTTTAAGATTTTCGACCTACATGTGGTCAGCCAAATCAAATAGTTCTTCGGGAGTTTGGACACCTTCTTTGTCCGAAAATGCTCGGCATCCTCGTTCTTTGGCATTGTTGTGTAAAAGGCCAGACCCGGAAGCTGTTTAACCTTCCTTATGCATTAGGAAAAACTTACACATACTGCATTCAGGGTCAAAAAAGACCCAAGACTTTGCCTCGCTGCCAAAACTTTATTTTTGAACCGATTTTTATAATGTTCATCTCAAATGGAACACACGATGGTCTGTTTTTAAAAAATTCTGGTCATATATGAACCCAGAACCGGTTCTGATATGCATCCGAAGAAGAAAATTTTGGAACCTCATATATTTGAAGCGTTCGACAGCTCAAAATTTACGATTCCGAATACTGATCTTCAAAAACATCATGTTATAAACCAACCAGAGAATTTGACTACATCCGGATACTCTGGAACCGGTTCCGGTAGGGTCCAAAGAGGACAATTTTAAAACACCAAGTATTTGTCACGTTGATCTACGTGGCATCAGCATATTTTCCTGGGGATATTGATGAAGCACCTCCAGCAGAAGTTGCAGCATTCGTCTCACACTGTACAAGCCAAAATAAGGCTTTCATCATCGGATGTGATGCAAACGCTCATCATAAGATATGGAGCAGCACCGGAATCAACAAAAGGGGTGAGTCGCTATTTGATTTCATTTCACAGAATAATATTGTTTTGTTAATGCGATAAGAGAAGAAGTTTTGGATCTTACACTCTGCAGTTCAATACTTTCTGATCGTATAGTAAACTGGCATGTATCGAACGAAATTTCTCTTTCAGATCATAATCAAATTTTATTTGAATTCAAGGCTAGTGATTTACTGAAGGAAACCTACAGAGATCCTCGAAAAACAAATTGGGAACTATACACCTCTAGGATGAAAAACCAACATAAGCCCATTAGTAATAATTTAGATACGGTTTCAAAGTTAGAAACAAGTGCTAACTACTTAATAACAACTATTAATCGTGCTTACAATGCCAGCTGTCCTACAAAGGAGCGCTCGACCAATAGAGATATTTCCTGGTGGACCGAGCGATTGGAAAAGCTACGAAAAAAAGCACGGTATAATTCAATCGGGTGAAAATGACTTCAAATTGGAGTCAGTACAAAGAGGTATTGAGTGAATATAATAGAGAAATAAGAAGATCCAAGCGGAACGATTGGAGACATTTATGTGAAAACATAGAAAACACTCCTGAAACTGCAAGAATTCAAAAAGTTCTCTCGAGAGATCACTCCAATGGTCTCGGGACTCTCAAAAAACCTGACGGGAATTTTACTGACAACACAACTGAAACTCTGGAATTAATGATGCAAACTCATTTTCCAGGGTCTCTGCGTACTGCTGATCAACTACCAAATCACAATTGCATGCAAGGTACCACATTTTCAGAACGTGTGGAATCAAATAGATCTACTAGGAGAATGGTTCACTAGTTGGAACAGAATTGTCCAATGTACAAGCTGGAAATATTGCAAATAAAATATTCACGAACTCTAGGATTGAATGGGGAATAGATTCCTTCAGTCCTTTCAAATCCCCTGGTCCAGATGGAATTTTTCCAGCACTTATTCAAAAGTGCAAATCTGTGATAATTCCTATTTTGCTTGACTTATTCAAGTCTAGTTTTTTATTGGGATATATTCCAAAGAAATGGATGCAAGTCCGCGTTGTATTTATACCAAAGGCAAATAAAAAAGATAAATCTTCACCAAAATCATACAGACCAATTAGTCTGTCATCAATATTTTTTAAATTAATGGAAAAACTCATAGATGAATACATAAAATCAAAATTTCTTTTTAAAAAACCATTATGTAAAACACAATTTGCCTACCAAACAGGAAAATCAACAGTAACAGCTCTTCACACTCTGGTTACTAAAATAGAAAAATCGTTTGCTTCTAAAGAAATTCTCTTAGCAACGTTTCTAGATATTGAAGGTGCATTTGACAATGCATCCTTCACATCCATGATAAACGCAATGAGAAATCATGGTTTTAATGAAAACATAATAAACTGGATAGTAGAAATGTTATCCAAAAGAGAACTATCAGCTACCCTAGGAAATTCAGAAATGAGAGTAACAGCAGTTAAAGGCTGTCCTCAAGGGGGTGTTCTATCCCCGCTTCTGTGGTCCCTGATTGTTGATAATCTTCTTCTAAAACTAAAGCATCAAGGTTTTGAGGTAATTGGTTTTGCGGATGACATAGTCATTATAGTCCGCGGAAAATTTGATGAAACGGTTTCTGACCGAATGCAAAAAGCATTAAATCTTACACTATCGTGGTGTAAACGTGAGGGATTTAATATAAATCCTACAAAAACAACTATTGTACCTTTTACTAAAAGACGTACCGTTTCAATAGCTAACCTTAAATTAGGTTGTGTAAAGCTTTCAATGTCCTCAGAAGTTATGTATTAAGGGGTAACTTTAGATAACAAACTTTACTGGAACAAACACATTGTTCAACAAATAGCCAAAGCGACAAGTGCTTTCTGGATCTGTAAAAGAACCTTTGGGAAACAATGGGGTCTGAAGCCGAATATGATTCATTGGATCTATTCGACTATAGTTAAACCTAAGGTCACCTACGCGTCACTTATCTGGTGGCCAAAAACCAAACAAAAATCGGCACAGATCAAATTGAACAAGCTGCAAAGGCTTGCCACCGTTTCTATAACTGGAGCAATGCGTAGCGCTCCATCTGTAGCTCTTGAATCTCTACTTAATCTTCTTCCTTTAAATCAATTTATTGAATTGGATGCATTTAAAAGTGCTCTAAGGCTCAAAAGGTCAATGAACTTCTTCGATGGGGATCTTATTGGACACCTGAGTATCACAAAAGATTTTCAAATAAGTCCACTAATAATGTTGAATGAGGACCGCATGCAGAGAATAAACTACTTTAACCACAATTTCCATGTTCATGACGTGACGGGTCTGGATTGACAAACAGGAGGGTCGAATATTCGGGCCGGATCATTAGGCTTTTATACTGATGGCTCTAAACAAGACAGTTTGGTAGGTGCTGGAATAACTGACCCTGGAATTAACTTTTCGGTGTCCATGGGAGAATGGCCCACAGTATTTCAGGCTGAAATATATGCTATCCTAGAATGTGCAGCAATCTGCATTAGAAGGAATCACAAAAATGCAAATATCTGCATCTGTTCAGATAGTCAAGCAGCGCTAAATGCTTTAAAATCAAAAACTTATACGTCAAAACTAGTTTGGGAATGCTCAAAATTTCTGCAACGCCTGTCCTGTCGCAACACTGTTAACCTATACTGGGTTCCTGGGCAAACCGGAATCGACGGAAATGAAAAGGCTGACGAATTGGCAAAAAAAGGATCAACCACGAAATTCATTGGACCCGAGCCATTTTTTGGCTTATCTTCTTGCGCTCTTAAAATGGAGCTTAAGTTCTGCGAGAAAACGAAGGTACAGTACAACTGGAACAAGACATTAAATGCCCGGCAATCAAAACGTTTTATAAAGCCATACGCTTGTCATACATATAGATTACTAAATCTATCGAAACGTGAACTGAGCCTATACACAGGTTTCATAACAGGACACTGTCCTAGTAAATATCACCTAAAGCTCATTGGTAAGCTAGATGAAGATAAATGTCGCTTTTGTAACCTGAAGAGTGAAAGCTCTGAACATTTACTGTGTGACTGCGTTGCACTATTTCATAAAAGATGCAGATTTCTTGACAAAGGTATTATGGAGCCTTGGGAAATCAGGGTTGTTAGTCCCAAAAGGGTAATAAATTTCATAAGGAATATAACCTAGTTGGGATCATTGCCTTTAATAGTAGTGGTAGTTACTAAGAATAGTGACTCGCCATTGCAATTTGGCATACATAAACAGAGGACTCACCACAATAGAACAATTAATGGTCGCGGTGGTATGTCCCCAACACAGGAAAAAAAAAATTGTCACGTTCGGCAGTTCAAAATTCATAGTTCAGAATACTGATATCCAAGAACATTTTGCCACATCCAAATACTCTGGAATCGGGTCCGGTTTTACCCAAAGAGGACATTTTTTAGCCCCAAGTATTTTTACCATTCCACGGCACTAAATTCATGCTTTCGAAGACTGATACCCAAAAACATCGTCCCCTAGACCTAGGTTTTTGGTAAGTGAACGGTTGGAAGCGCATTGACTTACTGTAGCTGCATTTTACATAGTCAAGTTATTTAATTTTTATAGTGTAAAATTCCATGTAAATTATTCAAGTTGAAATTTGTATATATAGCAATTGGGTCTTTCATGACGTCTTTCTATATGAGAAGAGTGAGACCTTGTAAAAACCAGCACAGTATATGCAGTTAAGCTCTTGATCCATTCATATTGGATCAGTCAATAAAAGCAAATTAGTCCTATACGAATAACATTCAGTGGAAGATGCGTTGGACAGTAGTATCCCATGATTGTATGATGCAACACAGAGACTGATATGCTTTTATGGTAATTTATTTGAATTGTAATTTAATGGTGAGATCCTTCCTCATTTTATTGCCCACAACTATATTATTAGAAACAGTAGAAATTTGCAATATCCCAGTACATTTACTAATGCAAATAACAACAAACAAAATGTGTTGATTGAATCTTAAGTTCAGTATAGCTTTGAATTTTTTTTTGTCTTAACATTTTTTTTTATTTTTTTATTTTTTTTTATAAATCATTTATGCTAAAAATTTCCACTGTTCCTTTAACAACTATATAACGGGGATTGCTTAAGGGAGGTAGCCTAAGGCAGCCAAAGGATTTGTTGACTGGACAAGGGTTCGTGGAGTCGCAAGTCTCTTGTCATGCGAAGACACACGGCCTTCTGGCCGTAGTCTTCCGAAGGTCCTCACTGAGATTGGCTGACTCTGCTACAAGAAAGCAGCACGTAGGCTATTCTCTCAAGAAAACCTGCGGAGAATAGTCCTGAAGCCATACGTAATCCTTGCACTGGCGGTGGGTTCTTATCACACATCACATCACATCACATGAAAAAAATAGAAACGTTCGAGTTGCTTGTATAACAAACTTGAATGCAATGTTTTATTTTTCAAAACCGCGAAATCAACTAATTATTCCAAAAAAGCAACCCTGAGCCAATTTTGTCCTCTAAGAGCCAATTTTTGTGGAAAATATCTTTGTAATGAAAAAAAACCACAATCATGCCACCTTCTAATGACAAAAATCTTCAGGAATTATGTAAATACATAATGTAAAAGTCAAATCAGATGCAATTTTTCGGATTTTCTTGTTTCAGAGCCCCATTTTTTTCAAATTGTCAAACTCGGTCTGAATACCCGAAAGCTCACCATCTCTAGTGAAAATGTCAGAGCAGCTTTTGTAAACATTCCTTTGGATATAATTTTCCGGCAACCGAAAGACACCTTCGCGTTGGGAAGCGGAAAGCTTCACTATTGAGGATCTTGATTAGCGTGAGCAAACTTCAGTTGGTGAGAAAATGTACTCCAAAGTTTTGTTCACAATCGGTTTTTTTATTTATTTATTTTCCGTCGGCCTATTTCCTTACATGGTGACAATCACCGACGCCAGGGAGACGACTCCACCACCTGGACCCTACCTAACGACTCATGACTATGAGCCGGGACCAACGGCTTTACTTCCCTTCCGAAGGAAGACGTGACCAAGATTTTTTCGCCTCAGAAAAACCACCGACGTCGATTGGGATGGAACCCAGACCCACTGGGGTGCCAAGTAGCCGTCACGCTTACCACTGCACCACCGACGCCGCCATAAAACTTCAAGATATCAACAACTTTAAATTTTAGACCCATCGATGTGACCTCTGTGGTATTTGGTTTCAGAGTAACCTGTATACAAAATCATGAATCTTGAGCTATCGCACGGTTCCAGAGTATCCGGATGTAATAAATTACTGTCCACTCCTAAAGCCTCTCATGTAGATGGGAAGTTGTCTTCTTCTGATAAATTTCATCCGGATGTGACCAAATGTCCTGATTAGTCTATGGTATGATGATTTTGAATATCAGTATTCAAACGCAAATTTTCCCCTTTGGACCCAGCCGGAACGGGTTCGAGAGTATTTGGATGTAGCCGAATCCTCTGGTTGGTCTATGGCATGGTGTTTCTGGATATCAGTATTCAAAACCATGAATTTTGAGCAGTCGAACGGTACACATAGTTGAGAACCTGTTCCAGATTATACGGATGTGACCAAATTCTTTGGCTGGTCTATAACATGATGCATTTGAAGATCAGTATTCTAAATCGTGAATTTATAGCCGTCGAACGGTACGAATACATGTGGTTCAAAGATTGTCCTCTTCGGATGCATACTGCAACTGGTTCTGGGTTCCAAATTTTTTTGAATTCCTGCATGTTCTCAGCTGCCTTACCAGTCTTCTTGAAGACCCTTTTCACGATTACCCAGTAACGTTCGATGGGTCGAAGCTGAGGGCAATTTGGTGGATTGATATTTTTCTCAACGAAATCTATACCCTTTTCCGCAAGCCAATTGAGAGTGGTTTTGGCATAGTGAGCCGACGCTAAATCCGGCCAAAACAGTGGAGGTGTACTATGCTTCTTATATAAAGGCAACAATCTCTTCTGGAGACACTCAGATCGATAGATTTCCGCATTTATAGTTCCGGTAGTGTAAAAAATGGTTGACTTCAAACCACAGGAACATATTGCTTGCCATACCAGTACCTTTCGACCGAATTTCTCCACTTGAATCGACCTGTCCGCATCGCTCACATCCTCTCCAACGACGACAGTAAAGTATTGTGGACCTGGAAGGGTTTTTGAGTCCTCCTTTACATAGGTCTCATCGTCCATCAAAACGCATGCATCCGGACGCTGCAAAAGACGCGAATACAATTTCCGGGCCCTTGTTGCTGCTCGCTTCTTCTGTTCCTGCTTTTTCAGCACTTTCAACTTTCAACACTTTCTCTTCACATCTTTCATTCTAGCCAAAAACATTGTTGTTCACTCTTGGTGCCTCATGGTGATGAGCGAACATCTTATTAATGATGGTTTTAACACTCGCATGATGAATTCCAAACCGCTTCGCCAATTTTCGCATAGTAATACCCTTCTCACTTAGCCATGTGTCCAGAACCTTAATTTTCACTTCCTTTTCAATATGTGACATTTTGAAAACGCAGAATTTGAACCGCACAAACAAGTAAACAAAAGAAAGCTGACAGTCAAACGCACAGCATGCAGTGTTCAGAGCATAAAAAAACATCACAAATACATGCGTACAACGCAAATGTATGTGGGTAGCATATATTCGATACACTCCTTATGTTTGTTACATCGTCTATAATGATACGAGAAAATGTTTGCAAAAAAAAGCTCCTTAGCACGACTTTTTGCAGTGGAATTCTGCTTGTATTCATGGTTGCCCTTTGTACGCCATCATTTCTTACCTATGCTTCTCTTAATGTACGCACGATTTTGACTTCTTGCGAACTTTGCGAGCCACATTTCGTACAGAAAGATTGGGATTTTTCTCAAGAATGGCTACCTTCTTTTCCATTCTCGATTTGTTCCACTTACTACCTTCCAATCCACAGTCAAGTGCTTGTCAAATGATTTGCAAACACAAAACGTGATACTTTTTGGTACTTTTAGCTTCTTGGCAAGATCGCATACCGATAAATTTGGATGTTGCTACCATTCGTACAAAATTAGTTTGCTATTTAATTTTTTAAGAGTTCATAACGTGCACATTGCTGTTGTAACCTGAGACTTATCTCAAACCTGCCGATAAGGTCAAAAAAGATTCAAATTATTTTGTCTACCGCAATGATCGCCTTAATGGAGCTGGTGGTGGCGTTGCCATCATTGTCCATAGGCGAATCAAACATCACATTCTTTCTTCATTTGAAACCAAAGTTTTTGAAACTTTGGGGGTTTCAGTTGAATCAAAATTTGGCCAATTTACTTTTATAACTGCCATTTGCCTTTCCAATGCACTGGCCAGTAAAAAAACTGGCTCAAGGGTGAGCTTCAGAAACTTACCCGTCAAAGGTCTAAATTCTTCGTTATTGGTGATTTCAATGCAAAACACCGCTCATGAAATAATTCTCAAAGCAATGCCAATGGTAATATACTATTTGACCATTGTTCTGCAGGCTATTACACAATACAATACCCAAACGGTCCAACTTGCTTTTCTTCAGTCAGAAATCCCTCAACTATTGATTTGGTCCTAACTGATTCATGTCAACTTTGTAGTCAATTGATGGTCTTGGTTCTGATCACCTTCCAGTTACATTTGAAATATCTCAAGAAATCATTTCTAATTCCATCAGTTCTACTTTCAACTACCATAGAGCTGATTGGGATCAATATCGAACATTGATGGAATACAACTTTGATCCTATTGTTCCATTGCAAACAAAAAATAAAATTTATTATGTTCTTGAATCTCTGGTTTTTTTTCAATAGTTAGAGCAAGAGCTGCTTCATTGCCTAAATGCGAGGTTAAATTCGATTCAGTTATAATTGATGACGATCTTCAGCTCTTGATTCGTCTGAAAAATGTACGTAGGCGTTAACATCAAAGAGCACGTGATCCCGTTATAAAAGTCATATGGCAAGATTTACAAAAGCATATTAAAAAACGCTTCTCTGCCCTGAGGAACAAACATTTTGAAAATAATGTGTCAACTTTAGATCCGAGTTCCAAACCTTTCTGGGAACTCTCTAAAATCTTGAAAAAAACCACAAAAGCCTATACCAACACTTAAGGAAGGTGATAAATTTTGCTCACAAATGCGGAAAAAGCTCAAAAACTTGTTAAGCAGTTTGAGAGCTCCCATAATTTCAGTTTGGGACTTACTAGTCCTATTGAGGAATCGGTTTCCAGGGAGTATCTGAATATCTTCTCTCAAGAAAATATTTTTGATGATTCTTGGGGAACCGATTTGGATGAAGTAAGAACTATAACTAAAAAAATTCAAAATATGAAAGCACCAGGTGATGATGGAATTTTCTATATCCTCATCAAAAAACTCCCTGAGAGTACTTTGTCTTTCTTGGTAAAACTATTTAACAGATGTTTTCATCCAGCATACTTTCCAGATAAATGGAAAAATGCAAAAGTCGTACCAATTTTGCAGCCAGACAAAAATCCGGCTGAAGCTTCTAGCTACCGACCGATCAGTTTGCTATCTTCAATAAGTAAGCTTTTTGAAAAAAATAATTTTGAATAAAATGATGCTTCACATCAATTCAAACTCAATTTTTGCTGATGAATAGTTTGAATTTTGCCATGGGCATTCAACTACGCATCAACTTTTTAGAGTGACAAATCTAATTCGTTCAAACAAAGCTGAAGACTGCTTCACTGGAGTTGCTCTTCTAGACATAGAAAAAGCATTCGACAGTGATTGGCATGAAGGTTTGATTGCGAAACTGAAAAAGTTCAATTTTCCGCTGTATATCATGAAATTAGTGCAAAACTACTTAACTGATAGAACTTTGCAAGTAAATTATCAGAATTCTAAATCTGTTCAATTGCCCATTAGAGCTGGTGTTCCTCAAGGCAGCTTACTTGGGCCAATACTATATAACATTTTCACTTCAGATCTCCCTGATTTACCTCAGGGGTGTCAAAAACCTTGCTTTGCTGATGACACGGCATTTCCGCTAAAGGAAAAGTCTTCGTGTTATATCCAGGAGGCTACAAAATAGCTTGGATATTTTTACAAATTATTTTCAAAAATGGAAGATTTCTCCTTAAGCTTCAAAAACTCTACTTATAATATTTCCACACAAGCCTAGAGCCGCATTTTTGAAAACAAGTAATAGTCATATGGTCACTATGAACGGAGTTCCAATTTCTTGGTCAAGTCAAGTAAAATATCTTGGACTGATACTTGATCAAAAATTAACTTTTAAAGATCACATTGAGGGCATTCAAGCTACATGTAATAAATGTATAAGATGTTTATATCCTCTTAAAAGCAGAAATTCCAAACTTTGTTTAAAGAACAAATTACTAATATTCAAACAAATTTTTAGGCCGGCCATGCTTTATGCTGTGACAATATGGTCTAGTTGTTGTGCAACTAGGAAAAAAGCACTTCAAAGGATTCAGAACAAAGTTCTGAAAATGATTTTGATGCTGCCACCCTAGTTCAGTACTATTGAATTACATAGAATTTCAAACGTTGAGACTCTAGAAAAAATGTCCAACCAAATAATTCATAATTTTAGACAAAATTCATTGCAATCTTCAATTGCAATGATCAATTCTCTCTATAGAAAAGAACTAGTTTTAAGAAATCAGCTGTAATTCTTACACGCAGGCAAAATAAACCATGTTAAAAATTCTGACTAGACAAAGTATGAATAATATTAACACAATTAGATATTAGTGATAGCATATAAAGTTGAAATGTTAATTACTAAGCAGGATCACCTAGGATAATATATGAATGTAAAATAAAGTAAAATTTGGAATAAAACCCTTCACCAGAATTACGAACTTAAATGTGGGCAATATGGTACTGGATACATATTTTCATCAGAAATTCCAAGAAGATCCAGGAATATTCAAACATTTAGTTTATAAATGAACTATTTGTCAATCCTGAACATATTGTTTATCGAAGTGATTAAAATATTGACATAAATAGTGTTTAACGACCTATTATATAAAAGAATAATTTACACAAATATTAGAAATTTCGTATATTTAGTCCACAGAATGAATTTTGATTATCAATACGGAATCAAGATGCTTAATGAATACTAAATACTTAATCGTCAAAATTGTGTAGTTATAGTAGATGGAAACTTTGTGTAATTTTCGAATACACTCGTTGCAATTCAAAACCACTCGAGCCAATCGATCCTGAATTCTATAGAATCGCTTAGTGTGGCTAGTCCGCTGTATGTGCTATACAATGCCCCAGATTTGACACAATAGAATGCAAGCGGCATCGATGGGTGTGAGTGGTACTGTTTGGTTTTGAACTGCAACGAGTATATTTTCATCTCACAATTCGTTACTCTCGTTCTCTCAGGTATTATTTTGGTCATATCTCCATGAAGGATTATCCAATCATAATGAAATTTTGACCAGTTATTTTGAGATTTCATAACTTTGATTTGGCACCAACAAAACAAAAACAAAACAAAAATCGGTACACAAATAGCTCAGTATGTAATCGGAGACTAAACTGTTTGATTACTATTATAATAGGCCGTCAAGTACTGTTTCGTTCATATCTTCGTACCGAAATGTCCGAATGAAAAAAAAAATCAATAACTTTCTATGGGAATGTTGTAGCTTCCATTTGCCGTCAACAGAACTGACATCGGTTCACAAATGGCTGAGAAACCGATATGACATTATTTGTAACGCACACACACACATACACACACATACACACACACACACACACACACACACACACACACACACACACACACACACACACACACACACACAGACATGTGCTCAGTTCGTCGAGCTGAGTCGAATGGTATATGACACTCGGCCCTGTGGGCCTCGGATAAAAAGTCGAGTTTTCAAGCGATCTTGATACCCTTCTATTGATGTAAGAAGGGTAAAAAGATTAAAAAAAAAAGAAAGGGATTTCCCAAAGAAACACGGGTCAAAAAATATATTGTATTCCTGAAAAGGACGGTTTTAGTTTTGATGATGAGTTCCAGTTGAACCACCTGGATGTTTGGCAGAACCAGGGTGGTGGGCGATGGTGACACAGGACAACCGATTGTTCCATTTTCGTCGTTTTGCATGGGTAACTGCAGATGACTGGAAAGATTCCAATTTTCCCGCCTCTTCTTATTACTTTGCTCTAGGGGTATGTACAGCGTAGGCAAACTGAAGGCATTAAGAGTCTCGTGATATAATACTAAGTAATCTGGTACCTCATATCCGTACTATCGCCACGTAGTGAGTGAATTCTGAAAGCATGTGGTTATCATTCAGATGGACTTGGTCACTAGAACGAATTTACTGAAGAAAGAAATATAGTAAAATGTAAGGCTCTCAAGATACAACGTAATCAAACTGAAACATTATATGCACACTAGCGCCACGTAGTGAGAGGATAAAGAACATATGTGATTACCATCCGAAAGGGCTTGGCCACGAGCACAAGTTTGCTGAAGGAAACATCGTCTTAACTAGTAAGGCTTTAAAAATATAGCAATCACAAACTCGACGATTATATGCACACGCCGTGTAGTGACCGAATTACGAACTTTTGTGGCCACCTTTAGGAAGGGCTTCGCTGATGGGACAAGTTTATTCAAGACTATGACATGTGAGACATGTGAAATTCCCAATTAAACCGGAATCAAATGACACAAATTTGGTGGTCCAACTCCGTAAAATAATTCTGCTGAAGACTGTAGATGTTTATCATTTGAAATTACTGACATTGATCTCATTTTCCCCATTTAGTGAAAATACCATAAACTGCAGGTATCGATCTTTACGGTTTCTATTTTAACGGTCCCAATTAACTGAAAAGAACGGTTCCCTACTATAGAAGCGTATTCATGAACCAATGGAGGCACTCTACAGTACAGTTTTGGCACTATGATATGAATGTTTGGGTGAATTCGTAAAAGATGGGGCAAGACAATCGACCATTGCGTCCGTTTTGAGAAACACAAAACAAATGGAACCAAATCACATTAGCCTTAAACGAGCATCAACATTTGAACCATTATTTTGCTATAGTGCAGCAAACATGTGATTTTAGCTTCCCAACATCATGGGATACCAGAAGTGAACAGAAATTTCTGCTAGAACCAAAGATGTGAAGAGAAAGTATCGATAAGTCCAATAGAGCTCGGCAGGTTATGAAATTATATAGAAGTAGTTTGAAAATCACATTCTTCACATTATTGGTTCTAGAAGAAATCGCTGTTCACCACTGGGGTCCCATGATGTTTGGAAGATATTTCCAATTTCAAAACATTATAATTTAAATTTGGCGCACTGTATGCAAGGACAATTTCATTAGTAAGGTCTGTATCCGCAATAATCCGGACCGCTCAAAACATGAATAAAACATAAATTTCGCATTATATTTCCGTTACAGTTGTTTATTTTAGATTCATGAGATGTGTTTTAACAATTCGTGAAGGCAAAACATAGTTATTCGGTATTCCGCTTCATCAGAGCCCAATATCTCTCGATTGGTCATAGCTCTGGGCGGGTCAATTTGGCGGGTTTGAGGTTTTTGGTACAATGTTCATTTGATTTGCTTGGTACCACTCCATCATAGTTTTAACATAGTGGCATGAGGCCAGAAAAAAAGGTTTTTCTTTGCGACATTTGATGAAGGGTAGCAATCGCTTCTACAGACACTCTTTCTGATAGATCTCCTTGTTGATTGTGCCTGTTGTGACGAAAGATTTACTCTTTTCGTCACCCGTGCAAATTGCTTGCCATACAAGGTATTTTTTTGGTAATTTAGATGCCTTCTTCGTTTTGAGATGCTCAGCTGTAGCATTTCTGGCCATAGCAGAATAAAAAGCCAGCCCTGGAAGCTGCTTGAAATCCTTCAAGACATAAGTTTCATCGTCCATAACAACGCATGAAAACTTCGTCAAATATTCGCAGTAAAAACGTCGAGCCCGTGATTTTGCTGCCAAGTTCGGTTTGTCGTTGTGATTTGGAACTGTTTTTACTTTATACGACTTAAGTCCCAAACGTTGTTTTGATTTTTGGACAAAACCAGGTGACATCCCTAGTTTACGAGCCACCGTTCGAATGGAGAGATTTGGGTTTTTCGTTAATATCCTTTTCACCTTTCGGTCCATGACAGGATCAGCGCGTCCAAAGTTTTTGTCACTTCTCGGTTTTCTCTCCATCGTCAAACGTTCCGAAAATGATTTGAGCACATCGTGAACATTGGATTTAGGCAAATCCAATGTTTTTGCAAGGTCCCGTACAAAATTCGCTAGCGCACTTGTTTTTCTTTCGTCGCCATCTTGAATATTAAACATGAAATGTAAACATCAATCATAGTCTTTTTCATCATAGACTCTCAGCTATATGCCAGTGGACATTTTCATTCCTACCTGCAATATTTCAAAAGTTACAATGATTTGAAGGTGTCTGGATTAATGTGGATACAGATTTTAGTGTATGTGATTTTAGTTTGGTTTGAAAAATCTTAGTCATATCTTAGATTTGTGCCTTCAGTAATTGGATCTATCAGTACAAAGCTGCCATGATAGCAGATTCTTCTAGCAACCTTCAACATAAACCGCTAAGTAGGTTCTTAGAAATAAGGGTAAACAACCGGCCATAGCCATAAAAAGATTTTATTATAAATTATAACGAAATGTCGGCGATTTTTGACTTGGTTCATTCTTTTTGGAGGCAGTCTTTAGTGCATTAAAAAGAACTTGAAAACACCATCACATAAACTTAATTTTGCATCCGCTCTTAAGTAACACGTTTGAAGAAGATACCCGGATCTACGGTAGAGGTTGTTCATCATTTTACTACGTCTTATCGGATTCTTATAAACAGATCCAAACAGTAGAAATGAACACATTAAAATCCTTAAGATTTTTGACATTTCAAGCAACACTCCCATACAACTTATATCATGTATTCAAAATAGCTGATCGCCCGAATGACGCAAAATTAATTTCACTAAACCTCTCCGATCGGCACACACATCATGTGACTCATCCACTCTTTTTCTTTCGGGGCATCGCTCGGAAATACTGGTTCCTCCCGCAAACTATCTACCAGTTCCTCCGGCAAGAGGCCGCTGCCGATTCGTCTGCTTGTGGGATCATGTGACAGTGCTGAGATTCCACACTTGCTTGACCACTCTAGCAAGGACTGAAGAATCATGTGATTCATTCTGCCTTGCTATCGTCACAGCCAGGGGTCTCACGGGGTTTTGATAAGCATATGTTGGTGGAAAGAGTAGGTAAAACAAGTTTTGGTTAACATTTGCATTCTGAAGACAGTGAATTTGTTTACCATAGGGCGAATGTTGAAATGGGAGAATCTCTTTTTTAAACTTCTCTTTCATTCATAACAGATTCGCTTGAACATTTTTCACGGTATTATTTGCATAATATGCAAGCCAGCTCTGTTGTGTTTCGATTTGTCCTAAGTTAACCGATGAAAGTTTTAGTATGTAACTGGCTATAGCGTAAAATGATCAGATTGAGAGGAGAGAGTCTCTCATTCTTACATTCAGTCTCGAGATATCATCAATCTCCGTACAGTATCGAACAAAACGATTTCATCTCGTCATTTGGTTTTTATTTCTGATCAGTTTGCATTAAGAAAAAGAGAATTTGTCGCTTTAAATATCAATGAAAACGGTTCATTTTGATTTAATGCAAACGTTAAAAGCTTAATACGCTAATCTTTCGGTAGGGGTAAAATTACCAATCAGACCTGTGAATAATGGATTGTCCAAGTAGAAAGTTAATTATGATCATTAGATTCGTTTTAATGTTGTTTGAAATAACTTGCCAAGAGAGAAAAGCTAACGTTTCAAATTTCTGATATATGATTTTTTTTCGTTAAATTATAACCTTGCGCTTCATAGAAACTTGCATTTCCATACTAACATTTCGTTCATTAATATCACATAATCAATTTCAACGCATTTTCGTAGTTTTCAGGGGAAATTTAAAGTTACTGATTTGTTTACATTTCATTAAATCACATAATTTATTCAAACTCATTTATTACCATCCCGAAATGGGAAACATCGAAAACACGACAACTGCATTTTCTTTCCTCTTTGAATATTTTACAATGAGTTCCCGTACGCTACTACATAATGAAAACTTAATGCTCGCCTATACATTTGCCTATGAACATTTTCATTTTCCTGTTCACGTTTCTTCTTATCAACGGCATGTAAATGGCGGGCAAAGTTTGTTCCCCCCGCTTAACTTTCCCAGTGTACAGATGGCATTGAGAAATTTTCTTTCAACCACAAAGCGGCAAGGCTGATATTTCACTTCATTAAAAAGAAAAGTCTCCTTGCCATGAAGCCATCCCGGCAAGTCGATGTTCCGTCCGGCAATAATGAGCATTTTCCTACTTCGTGCATTTTCCATGATAAAGGGCCGCTGCTCGTGGAATGGGGTTAGAAGGAGTGTTTATGAATTTATATTCTTCCTACTCCTACGGGCCACTTTTGTTCAGCCCACGACAATTTCAACCTTTCCCGGTATTACCACGCAAAGCTTTTGCGTTTAATTTGAATTATGTTTATTATGCTTACTGGGGCTTCAAATGGTGAGTTGACAACATCGAAGGTGGGACTGACCTCTGGTCCTGACAAGTTCCTACATCACGCCTACACGAGTCATATGATCACAAAAGACTGTCAGCTGAAACATGGAGACGCTGAATGGCGTAGCTTCGGCAATGTGGTCATTTTGACAATAGCGAAGTGAGGGGTTGCGACTGTAGCGCGTGTACCTATAAATCAATTTGTATTCCCATATCCGATAATCATCATATATTATTTTTCATTCTCATTTAATCAATAATTTCAGCTTGCTTTGGAATCATCGTGTATTCCAAAGCCATTAAACTCCAGAGACTGGAGCAATATGACAAGCATCAAAGGCTCAAAGTTTGTGTTTTAGAATTTCAGCAGAACATTTACTTTAAAATTGCACTTCTGATTTTCAGCTTCTATATCCATAAAACACTGACATGCGCCTATAAGCAGTATAAGAATATATTTACATATTTGTATTTAGTAGTATTATGATAAGATAAATGATAAATGAGATAAATTTCAGATATCAACAAACCACGTTCTTCGATCACCCCAATTGCTATCTTTGAAATGTAACTAGAACAGTAAAAAGAAAAAAATCACACCATATGTCAATTATGTTCTCCATATAGAATTGCTATTATCATTTTAAACTATAACATCCATTCATGATATTTTATATACTATAATTTAAGAGACTAGCTGAACCCGGTGCGAGTTTTGCTACTGACGCTTTTGTGGTTTTATTATGCAAAAGTAAATAAAGGGCGAACACGAAATTATTGCGACACATTCAACAGGGCATAAGTTTTTTACCATTGGGTAAGAATCAACCAAATTTTGCACACTTTCTCATTGATGTGTATTGTTTACATGCTGTTAAACTCGAAGTCGTGTTTTTCGATTCAACGAAAATGGAGGTGGAAATTTCCTGACCTGTCGCACCGGCAGTTGGGAAAAATGTTGAACATTCACCATTCAACCGTCTCCAGAGTGTTGAAGTGGTTCCAGGAGCGGTTGACGTTGGACCACGGCAAAGGAGCTGGAAGAAAACTGGGACCAGAGAACAAAAAGACGGAGGAAAAGGTGAAGCGGATGATCAAAGCAAATCCCAACGTCTCAAGCCGTGATTTGGCTAAAAAGATCGGCATGTCGCAGAGCTACGTCCAGAATGCAAAGAAGAGAGCTGGACTACATACATACAAGGTACAGAACTTCCCAAACCGCGATGAGCGGCAACAATCGACGGCTAAAACTCGGGCACGGAAGCTCTACGAGAAGATGCTGACAAAATATGGCTGCTGTGTGATGGACGACGAAACGTATATAAAAGCCGATTTTAGGCAAATTCCGGGGTTGGAGTTTTTCACCGGCAAGAGCAAATTCTATGTGGACGACAAATTTAAGAAGAAGAAAATGTCGAAGATCGCCTCCAAATATCTCATTTGGCAGGCCATCTGCTCTTGCGGACTGAGGAGAGAGCCTTTCGTGACAAATGGCACAGTAAACGGTGAGATCTACAAATCTGAGTGCCTCGAGAAGCGCCTTTTGCCGTTCTTGCAGCAGCACGACGAAGCTCCGCTATTTTGGCCAGATTTGGCATCATGCCACTATTCTAAAAGTGTCCTGGAGTGGTATGAGGCCAATTCTGTCCATTTTGTTCCAAAGGACATGAATCCTCCAAACTGTCCGGAGCTGCACCCGGTGGAGCATTGTTCATCATTGAAGCGGGAACTTCGGAAGAGCAAGAAGACAGTCAAAGACGAGAAGGACATGTTAAGAAAATGGAAAAAAAAACTGAGAAACTGGTACCGGATGACACTGTAAAGACTTTGATGGAGGGCATTAAGCGAAAATGCGTTCAATTTTACACTCAAGGCTCCATCGATTATCTTTTCTTTTGATTTTGGAAGTAAATATATGTATAAAACTACCCTAAAATTTTGGTTTGATTCTAAAGATTATAAGAAAATTGGCATGACATTTTCGGTGTCACAATAATTTCGTTTTCGCCCTTTATTGGTGTGTGTTTTTGAATTGGTGCGTCATCTTGAACGTAATTTTCTCTTGCATAATCTTAGATTAATTTCTTGTGCATAATGTAGCACTGAAAGTAACTGAAGCACCTCCCCATTTCTTGACTAAGAAAGGATTCAAATTACTATTAGTCTGTTTTGGTTGCCTGGATTATTCTCATGTTGAGTTGAAATTTCTGTTCGCCCCCTCTCTCCTATAAGAAATGGGGTGCGTTTGCATTTTTTGCACTCCATAAAACCGAAAATACCAAATTTGGTTCCATTTGCTAGATTAGTTCTTGAGTAATGCAGAAATTTGTGTTTTATTTGTATGAGAGCCATTCTTCCTAATAAGGGAGGGGCCTCAAACAACCATAGAGACATTTCTTGTCTTCAAAAGCACTCATATGCGACATAGCACAGCAACTATTGTGGCAGTCAACAAAAAAAAAAGTGTGACGTCGCAATTATGACGGAACCGTATCATGTTCTTTCCGATATTGGAAACTGGGTAGCAAATAGAGCGGTGATGGGTGCGATACAAGTGACGGGCAGATTCTCCATCCAGGAAGTAGTGTCCAGTTCATGCGAAGGGTTCGTGATCGTCAAAATCAACGGGATACTTGAATGTAGCTGCTATGCACCCCAAGGTGGACCATGGAGCAGTTCCGCCTGATACTGGATGTTCAGGCTTCAACCCTTGGGCTGTGGAGTGGGGCAGCAGATGTATCGACGCTAGAGGATGCAGCCTGCTAGAAGCCTTGGCAAAGCTGGAAGTTACAATATCAAACGTAGGTTCTGCCAGCACTTTTTGCAGAGACGGTCGTGAATCCGTCATCGATGTTACCTTCTGGAGGGTGTGTGAGGAGTATAACATATAGCGACCATCTGGCGATCCGGTATAGTAACTCTGGAACTAAATACGGACGAGCTGATTAATATGTTAGTGAGGGCATGCGACGCAACCATGCCGAGGAAACTGGAGCCGAGGAACAAGTAGCGCCCAGCTTACTGGTGGAATGAGCAACTCAGCATCCTTCGCGCTAGTTGTCTCAGAGCCAGAAGATGTGTCCAGAGAGCTAAAGCCGCAGCAGACAGTACATAGGGTACATAGAGGTACATAGGGTGGTGTTCCGATCGGACAGGACCGAATTAAAACGAGAGATAAGACTGAGCAAGACGAACTGCTACAAGGAGCTATGTCGAGCCACTGAAGTTAATCCCGTACGACGAGGAAGAGAGAAGTAATGTTGAGGGCAGGCAAGTCTCGAACGAGAAGCTTGTTGCAGTGGCGAAGGGCTTAAGGTTAGGAAGGCACCCTATCGTACACAGATAAAAAGAAACATTGAATTTTCTGGGTTATCTAATGCACATAAAGGGAATGCTAGATTTGGCAGAAAATTAAAGGATATTTTATTTAAAGTTAAGCCAGATAACGCCTGAATGTAGCCTGTTATTTGAAAGATTGCAAACATTGTTGTATGCAAACATTGTTTACGCCTCCTTTGGCTTGGAATCAAAAGAAGCAAAATTTTACACGCTTGTAAAAATTAATTATTTTTTTCTGTGTAGCTCTGAAAGTGGCGATTCAGACATTTTCGGACATGAACAGAAATGTGCTTCAGAAATGTACAGAGGAAGGCCATTTCGCGTTCAGGTGGAAAATACAGAACAATGTGGAGCCGAACCAGCAGTGGCCGGTGGGCCCCAAAATAAAGATAAATGATAAATAATAAATAAATACAGAACTAGTGCTGCTGCTGAAACCAGGGAAGCCTCCAAAGGATCCAGCATCGTATAGCCAATATGCTGTTGGATACACATCAGAAAATTTACAGTATTGGTAACTTACCGAACTTTCAACAGCTGAACAGTTCGGTAATCCGATTAACGGACTTCGGTAAATTTGACAAGCTCCGTAATTTTGTACCGGAATACTGTAAATTTCACCGAAATCCGGTAAATCGAATTACCGAACGTTCAGCTGTTGAAAGTTCGGTAAAAAATTACCGAATACTGTAAAATCTTCTAAGTGTGTACGCTTGGGAAAATACTGGAGAGGATTTTCCTAAACAGGCTGACGAAATTTACCGAAAACGAGTACGGGCTATCTAGAATACAATTCGGTTTTCGGAAAGGGAAGTCTACGGTGGATGCCAACCAGACATTGGTCGAGACTGTTTTAGAGGCGTCAAAAAGGAGGGGAGAGGTGATCGATGTTGCGCTGTTGTAACGAATGACGTAAAGCACGCTTTCAATACCACCAACTGGGAGGCTATTGCCAAGTTACTGAACAGAATAAGGGTCCCTGATTGTTGATTGTTGACTATTGGTGATTATGTCTTATCCTAAATGTGATGTTGAACAATTAATGTATGTAAGAATCACTGATTACCTGTGCAGAATTCTGAAGAGTTACTTTGAGAACCGGGTGTTGATCTACGAGACCTCCGTGGGGCCGAAATCGGTGAACATCACGGCAGGAGTTCCGCAAGGTTCCATCCTTGGCCCAACACTTTGGAACAGGATATACAACGGTGTGCTGACGTGGAAGCTTCCCAAAGGCGTAGTGATCGTTGTCTTTCCAGATGACATAGTGTTATCAGTGAAAAACGATACACTGGAAGAAGTGGAAATGCTGACGACCGAAGCAATCGGAAATAATTGAAAACTGGATGCAGGGGTCGAAGCTGCAGATAGCCTACCAACGGAGGTGCTGATGGTCAGCAACTGCAAAGCGGTACAGCTTGCCATATTCTCGAAACGTTTGCTGAAGTATCTGATGATCGACAATCGGCTAGATTTTC
The DNA here is from genome assembly GCA_034211315.2 of Aedes japonicus. Classification (NCBI taxonomy): domain Eukaryota; kingdom Metazoa; phylum Arthropoda; class Insecta; order Diptera; family Culicidae; genus Aedes; species Aedes japonicus. Next base: position 82,113 of record JASCZW010005008.1, read on the forward strand.
ACAGTCACGTAGATTAGGCCTGTGGGAAGGCAGCGAAGGTTGTCAATGCAGTAGCCAGAATCGTACCGAAAAGCTACGGACCTAGCAGTAGCAAGCGACGTATGCTGGCTAGTGTATCATCATCGATATTGAGAAACGGATGTCCAGCCTGGGTCGCAGAGCTGGAAAACAAGCGAAACCGGGCGAAGTTTAGCATTACGTTCAGACTCATGGCCATGCGAGCCGTGAGTGCATACCGAACTATTTCATCGGAAGCAGTATCCACCATTGCCGGAATGATCCCGATTGGCATCATTCTCGCGGCGGACAATGAGCGTTATAAGCGGAGAAATACCAGAGGAGTTCAGAATCTGGTGAGAGCGGAGTCGATGGCCAAATGGCAATAGTCGATGGATGCACTTGCTCATACCGGATTTGTCGATCTTGATGAAGAGGAAGCACCGAGAGATAAACTTCTACCTTACGCAGTTTCTGGATGGCAATGGTTTACTTCATGCAATGCGTACATCGATTCGGCCACGGAGCGTCACCCTTCTGTCCGGAGTGTACAGACGTCCAAAAGACGTGGTCTTTGACTGCCACGATTCGGAACATTCCGAAGCGGAAACGCCAACATTCGATGCTACGGCAAAAAATGGTTATAGTACCTTGGAGTCCGTTCATATTTAGGCATACATGCCAAATTTCAAAGCAATACTGCCTGTTTTAACAGCTGACTACTGTTGACGTGGTAGGCATCATATGGAATATGGATAAAAACCAATTTCGTTCTCTCATAAAACATTATTTTTGAGAGGCGAAACGGCGAAGGAAACAAAAGAAAAGTTGGTCACAACCACGGCTTAAGTCAAGGACTTACGACTCCAACTGCTTCGGCATCCACCGTATTCATCCGATTTGGCTCCCTCGGATTCTTATCTGTTCCCAAATCTCAAAAGATGGAACATCAATAAAAAAAAATTAGCTCACGTGACGAAATCATCGACGCCGCGGAGGAGTATTTTGCAAACTTTCCGGAAAATAACCTTTCGGACGGGATCAAGAAGTTGGAAGATCACTAGAATAAGTGTATCGAGCTTAAAGGGGACTACATTGAATTAAATAAAAAAAAACATTTAACCAATAAACTAGAGTTCAACGCTTCGTAGTCCATTTTACCAAAGTCACGATCAAGCTTAGCAATGTCTTCAATAAATGGACTTATTGCCGAAGAATGTACTAGCAAAAGAAGAGCTGGAAAGTGAGGATCTGTCAGTACCGCTGTCATAGTCCCTCAAAAGCAATATGGTCCAACAGAGTGCGACAAGCTTGGTAATAATTCGATGCTAGGTGGTCAGCAAATGCATAGAAGTTGTTGACTGAATTCCAAGCGATTCGAGATTGGTAGAAGTAGAGAAGTACATACATTCTCGACATTTTCAGGTGATGGATTGTCGTATTTGCTATTTAATATTGCAAGTGTGATGAGCGGGGATAGACACAAGTGACTAGATCTTCAGGAAGTCTGTCCAACTATTTGGCTTCACCGATGACGTTGATATTGTAGCACGTAAAACTATGGCCATTTAAAATCCTGAAAAATAAAATCATCTGTATCTCGGTAACGGATTGACGCACACATAAATTCAATACATCAAAATAAAGGTAATTTATTTTTCATTAAAATATCAATTCAAATCATTTCTCTTTGTTCCTAATGAAAATTCGAAAGTTCTACTTTATTTCTCCCATCAAACGCTGCACACCTCCGAAATCAACCTTCTTGGCCCATTTGCTCCACCGTTAGGTCATCTGAGTCACGTCCCGAGCCGTTTTTTCACTTTTCTTAAGCTTCCGCTCCAGTATTTCCCAAAATCTCTCGATGAGCCGGAACTGCGGGCAGTTGGGTGGATTTATGTTTTTATCGATGAAATCTACGTTATTATCGTGGTACCACTGGATGACTTCCCGGCTGTAGTGGCAACTCGCCAAATCAGGCCAAAACTTCATGGGACCTTCATGGGCTTAAATGAAAGGTAGTACGTTGTTTTTGAGGCATACTTCCTTGTCCAGCTTCGGGTCCATCGTTTTATTTGTCACGAGCACCACGAGGCCAGATTTGGTCTTTGCTCCGCAGCTGGATATCCCTTGCCAAATTATCAGTTTTTTGGAAACTTTGTCCATAAAAGCAAACTTAAACTTCGCAAGAACATCTCCTCGTGCCGTCACTATGTTGAATGTTTTTGGCCAGGAAGCTGTGCGAAATCCATTTTGACGTAAGTTTCATCGTCGATGAGCAGGCATCCTTGGTAATCAAAACCTGCTGTTACAATTTCCGAGCCCGAGTTTTGGTGACGAAACTTTGCTTGAACGTTCTGTTTGGTTGCTTGCTGGCTCGATAAGAACGATATCCTGCCCGCTAACGAATTCTTCGAACGGTGCTGTGAGCAGCAGCGTATTTTTGTGCGATTTCATTTTCTGATAGTCCAGGGTTTGCATTGACGGTTCTCAACACCTTCTGGTTCAGCTTGCGGTCATATGTTCCACTACGACGCTTACCTTGAGACACTCGATCCACGTTTTTTTGCTTCCTGAAACGTTTGAGCACATCATACACGGTTGATTTGGCGATTTTCAACGTTTTTACGATTTTTATTGCGGACCACGTTGGATTAGCATCGTGGGTGCGTAGAATTTGTTCTCTCCTTTCGGCTTACATCTGGAATGACTTTGGACTCACTGCTCGAAACACCGTGAAATCTGTATCACAGAAAGTGGGCGCCAAGGTCAATAAACTGCTGTAAAAGCATTTTTGCAGCGGTCACTTTCCGTGCCGCTGCAACACAATAAGTGATTCTGGATTCTAACTGGACAGAACTTTAACTTTGACACGATAGTGGAATCGAACATCAAACTTTAGGCTAAAGCTTATAGGATTGGGCTTACGATCAATGCGTTGAATACAAAATACATGAAGGGAAGAGGCTCACAAGAAGACAATATTGGCCTCCCACCACGAGTTCAGATCGGCGATGATGAAATCAATGTAGTAGACGAACTCGTGTATCTGGACTCATTGGTCCGTCGATAACTAAAACAACAGAGAGATACAAAGCGCAGTATGGCTGGTAATCGTGTATACTTTGGACTCCAAAGGACGCTGAGTTTGAACAAAGTTCACCGAACTACAAATTGACCATCTACAAGACATTAATTAGACCGGTTATCGTCTATCGCCACGAAACATGGACAACGCTTGGCAGGACAACAGGTGTCTTTGAATGAAAGGAGTTGCGTATGATCTACGGTAGAGTGCAGATGGAAGACGTAGCTTGGAGGAGACGAACCCAAGTAACATTGCCAAAACCATTCAGCTTAATTATGTTTTATTAAAGTTTTACGAAAGCCACTAGAATTCAATTTAGTTTTGTTATGGCAGCAAGAGGTGCCAACAGGTTTCAAATTTTAATCAGGTTTATGAGAATCTACACGGCTTCTTTACAACGATCTTAAAACTTTAACTTTTAAAATACCTTTTACTCCTGTCAAAGGTTTTATTTTGACTTTATAAACTCATAAAATGCTGTTTTGAAATGCCGTTTTCGGACTCTTTCCTATTATCTTATTATGGTCAGTTGAAAAAGCATTTTCAAACCATTTTGAGTAAAATGGTAAATGCATAAAACGGCTGATTGGCATTGAGGAAAGCTACCAAAATGACCAGATTGTTTTATAGTAGCCATTGCTAAGATCAATTGGCTTTTTGGCAGAACCGTGATTTCTTCGAATCGCCATATTGGAATATATGAAATAATTCAAAAGTGGAAAAATAAATACATCAAATTTTAAATACAATACAATTGAACTGTAGATCAAATACCAACTTCGGTATTCTTTTAGATAACCTTATTGAATTCCATCAATTTTCAGGAGTTTCATGATTAATTCATTGAATATATTTCTTTCAGTTTTGTTTTTGTTGTTGTAAACTCGCATAATTTCCGAGGCGCATTAATTTTCAGCTCTTATCGTGCCAATATTCACCATAGAATTAAATGCGCATATGATTTGGAGCATGATACGCTATAAAAACAACTCAATTTACGCATGATACGCTATAAAAACAACTCAAACGAATTGTGTTTGGTTTTTTTTTTTTTTTTTTAATAATCATTTATTTGATAGCAGAGCTCAATTGAATTAACTTTACGAGAGCCAAATTTTCATATTTTTATACATCATTTATCTTAAAACTAAAGTTAGGAGGAAAGAGCCGATTACTCTCGCGGCCGTCTCGAGGTTAATAGGAATTACAAATTACGGATGGGAAAGAAGGTGGAAATTTAAGGTATGGTTTACATAACACATTAAATTTACATTCTAAATTATCTAAACACTTATAACTATACAATTTACGGTTTTCTTTTGACTTGACATTTTTTGAAAAAGAAAAAAAAACACACACATACATATTTATTTAAAAAACTTAAACTAAACATACAGGTTAAACTAACTACAATCTAAGGCTAATGTTAGTCAAAAACACATAAATGAGTTTCATGTACTCCAAATCACGTACAGCTTCACGCTTATTGCCGCTCGATAGGTCGCAACTCCGGGCAGTTAGGTGGATTCACCTCTTTTGGTACAAGATGGACTCCATTTGCTTTATTCTATTCCAAAACATCGTTGGCGCAGTGACATGATGCCAACTTAGGCCAGTACAGCAAGGGAACGTCATGGCTGCGTAGGAATAGTAACAATCGCTTCTTTAGACATTCTTCATGGTATATTCCTTGTTTACCGTTCCGGTAGTGATTGATGAAGCTTTGGTTTGCTCTGACCACAGCTGCATATTGCCTGCCAAACCAATTTTTTTTTTTGGGAAACTTGGCCTTTTTCTTCGTCCTTAAATGCTCCTCTACTCCGTTTCGTGGCATGGCTGTATTATAGGACATTTAAGGAAGCTGATTAGAGTCTTCCAGCACATAAGTTTCATCGTACATTATCACGCAGGAAAACTTCGCCAAATATTCGCGATACACCTTGCGAGCTTGAGTTTTAGCCGTCACATTTTGTTTATCATCTAGGTTCGGTACCGTTTTCACCTTGAACGACTTCATATCTAACCAGTGCTACTAAGTTTGCACAAAACTTGGGGATCTTTTTGTTTTTCTAGCCACAGTATGTACCGAAAGATCTGGTCTCTTCTGCAATATTTGCTTCACTTTTGCGTCATTCTGGCGGTTCCTGAGATCCGTTTTTGTTTTGCTCCCAGCCTTCCTGGCTGTTATCAAACGTGTATCGGAAGATTTAAGAACGTTATGGGCGGTGGTTGCAGGAAAACCAAGTTTTTTCACAAGTTTTCTTGATGACATAACCGGATGTTCATTGTGACCGTACACAATTGCTTTATGCACTTGCTCTTATTTCGACGTCATCTTCGATCAAAAAGATTGTAGTATCACCAAAAATTGATTTTACACAGTGAACAGACATACGTTCATCAGTCTGCGAAATATTTCACGCGGTGATGAAGTATTTCCAGAGATATATTTATTTAGAGGTGTCCAGATTTTGTCGTGAACAAGCCTTATGTTCAGGCATAAAATTTTCGATTAAAAATTAGCTTAAAGTGTACCGCTCCGAGTGATGTTTGAAAAACTAAATAAAAGCAAAATCCTCTTATTTTGCTCAGCATAGAAGGGCATATCCGTTGATATGAAAATAAATGGAATCCTTAGCTTGTTTTAATAGCTACTTCAATGGACCAAGGCTAGCTTTTAGATGCACTCCATCCTTTTGGTTCTGTTAGTAGTGCCATGAAACGACGTCAAGAAAATAGGAAAATGGCGAGAAAAACGGCTACATCTAATTAAGATTAGTTATTGCAAGCACCCGTGTGATAAGACTTTTAATTATTCTAGAGTCTTTTGCCTCCCTTTGATGGAGCTTGTGAGGACCTTATGAGGACCATTAAAACTACCAAACTAAGATTCTGCATACCGTTGATTCGATTAGTTGTTATAAAACAGTCCAAATGCATAACAAACCCCATCGAAAGCGCTTCTCACTGATAGAGTATAACGTTTTGCCAGAAAACTTCTAAGCGCAGTAATTAAACTGTTAAAGCTGCATTAAATTAATTTTATCCATCTCCACTCACACTTTTTTATCATAAAAAAGTAAGACTTTAGTTCTCAGTCGACCTGTTTTTGCCTTCTCTATCGTCTTACTTAATCACCGTTAATATGAATAGTAATATGATGCAAAATAAAATGTGCAATTACCAATCTAAGAGCTAATTGCAGTGCTTCCAAGCGATAATACAAGACCGATGCATTTGCATACACTAATTACTAGACATCATATTAGCAAACAGCGAGGTAGGGCGCACATTTTCACGTTGCATTAAAATGCTCGAAGTTTTACGATTATCAGTTTATTAATATCACGAACTTAAGGAATTTCAATCTTGTATAAAGTCCCATTTCATTCGAAACATGTCACTCGAAGAAAAATTCGATTCAATTTGGGTCGCGTAGATCATTATTTTATGCTATTCAAAGCGTGATTCCAAACTTGGCAGCTTCTGCGCTGTACTTCTGAATGAAGGTGTTATCCGGATCGTACTTTCCGCGTAGAGCTTTCCATTCCTCCGGGTACTGCTCGATTATGAACTTGAGCACCTTGGCGGTAAGTTCCCGTTGCTTCTCGTTGCATTTGTTGCATGCGGTGGCAATGGCATCCGGAATGTACTTCTTCAGTTCCTTGCCCTCTGGAGTGCACGGTCCGGAGTCCATCAAGCAGTTGAAATAGCTCTTGAAGAGTCGATCTGTCTGCAGGATCTCATCCACATCGATGTTGTCGTACTTGCTGGGGTAGGCATCCTGAGCGATGGCCACGGCCACCAAGGCGAAAAGGATGACGATCTTCATGGTTTGGTTTCAAACGAGCTCTTCTGGTGTGTCTGAATTGAACTGTTTCAGGTTCCCCGAACCATCCTCTATTTATATCATCTTATGATAGTGCCAGAAATGCATTCATTACTTGCACGTGGCATGAGTGAGTATTATTCTCGAAATTATCCCAATCACGGTTTTTTGGACCCATCAAGAAACGCATCGCTCATAAGTTCACAGCACCTAATTACTTCGCGCTGTGCACAGTTGCAATCAAGATGCGATATACTTTGATGAAAAAAAATCTAGTTTTTTGAGTGATTCCTATGTGTTCTGCTTTTGTGCGCATTTTTTGCAACAAAATTGGTTGTAATCTAATGCTGTTTGCGAAAAAAAAAAATGGAAGAAGACTATCTTAAAATGCAAGTCAGCTTCCTAAGAAGTATTAACGTCAGGAATCGTCCACTCACATGAATATACGCTGCAACATTGATCTCAATCGGATTTGTATTGATGTTTGAAAAACCGATGAATGCATTCATTTCAGTGATAGAATACGATATAAATAAGAAATGCTCCGTCGCATTCGACACAGTTCAATTTATACCACCCCTAGTGTTACTAGTTCAAAGCATTCGCAGTTGGTGATTCCATATTAGCCAACAATGAAGATCATCATCCTGTTCAGCCTGATTGCCATGGCCATCGCTCAAGATGCCTACCCCAGCAAGTACGACAACATCGACGTGGATGAGATCCTGCAGACGGAGCGACTTTTCAAAAACTACTTCAACTGCCTTATGGACTCCGGACCGTGCACTGCGGAAGGAAAGGAGCTGAAGAAGTACATTCCGGATGCCATTGCCACCGCATGTAGCAAATGCAACGAGAGGCAACGGGAAGTGACGGCCAAGGTGATCAAATTCCTGACCGAGCAGCGCCCGGACGAATGGGCTGCCCTGCGTGGAAAGTACGATCCGAAAAACGAATTTGCTCAAAAGTTCAGTGAAGAGGCCGCCAAGTTTGGAATCAAGGTCTAAATGAATCCCCTGCTGCTGAAGTCCATCTGTTGACCGATCTAATAAAAACCATGTTTTATAAAACTTAGATTTTTTTTTCAAAAACTTCAATGCCAATGAGTTAATTTTTTTTTCAATCAAACGAATAATTAGAATAAACCAGTTTCAAAATGAATTTGAATTTTTGTGTCATCTAAAAAATAGGGACAGATAATGTCAACGAATCAAATTAAATAATTTAATAATTTTAATACTGGACACATGTATTGAAAAAGTATCAATCGAATAATATATAAAAACATCGTTGTCTGTCTTTATTTCAATTAAAATTCAATTATTCAAATAAATTATTGAATTTTCTGCGAATTCATTCACTTATTAAACCAGCTGAGACTTTTCAAGAAAAATCCGACGGAATAGCCGAAAAGAGGCACAACCATCTTCGATTTACATTAAATTTTGCACATTTTTTTTGTTGTTTTTCACAAGTATAGAATATCATGCAACACAAGACTTACTTTACTTAAAAAGGCTTGTGTGTCTTCGATGACAAATTTTTCAAAATTTACTCCAGTTGTATGGAAATTGCGCCAACCGAGTATTTGAAGTAATGGCATTCTATGGACGACGTTGTACGGGTTGGTGTCTGTCCTGCTAGTGATAATTATCGCGTTTTGCATTGAGCCGAACCGTGGCAGGCTAAAGCCACGTGCTCCAGTGTCACTTCGACGTTTATAGACTGTTCCGATAATTATAAATACACTACTGGTTTACCATCAATTCAAAACGCGTGTAGTATTCAACCATTTTTTGGCTGCGTTCCTGTTTGTTGATTGTGCACAAACGGCGCACCGTCAGTGGTCTTTCGATCACAAAACTGGCTAAGGAAGAAGGTGCGAGCGTCGGAGCTGTTCAAACCCCATTACGGAAGAATCAACAACAGCGCTCTTATCGATATCGTTCTTATCGAGCCAGCAAGCAACCACTGGTCACCAAAACTCGAGCTCGGAATCTGTACCAGCAGATTTTGACGAGGTACCAAGGATGCCTGCTCATCGACGATGAAACCTACGTCAAAATGGATTTCGGACAGCTTCCTGGCCAAAAATTCTACATGGCGTCGGCACGAGAAGATGTTCCTGCGAAGTTTAGGTTTGCTTTTATAGACAAACTTGCCAAAACACTGATGATTTGGCAAGGCGTATGCGGAGCAAAGACCAAAGTGTTCGTCACGAATAAAACGATAGACTGGAAGCTGTACAAGGAAGCATGCCTCAAAAACCGCGTACTACCTTTCATTAAAGCCCATAAATGTCCCGTGAAGTTTTAGTCAGATTTGGCGAGTTGCCACTTCAGCCGGGAAGCCATCCAATCGCACCGCTATAATAACGTAGATTTCATCGATAAAAACATAAATCCACCCAACTGCCCGCAGTTCCAGATCATCGAGAGATTTTGAGCAATATTGAAGCGGAAGTTTAAAAAAAGTTAAAAAACGGCTCGGGACGCGTCTTAGATGGCCAAAATATGCAACAAATGTGCCAAGGAAGTCGACTCTGGAGGTGTGCAGCGTTTGATGGGAGGAATAAAGAAGGAAGTGCGAAGTTTCATTAGAAACGAAGAGAAATGATTTGTATTGTTATTTTTTCCTTAAAGTACAGTAAATTATTAAACTTTTTGTACGTCAATCCGTTACTGAGATACAGATGATTTTATAAGCCCTTCGCTCAATTTTAAAAATTTCTATTTATTTTTCACAACCTGCCATACACTGACGGAACTATAAACACTTTTTCTTAATATCTTTCAAACATTACTGTCCACTCTTGAGGCCTAATGGTGATGAGAGAACATCTCCTTCTACATCATAATAGTTACTCCACGTACAGAAAATACAAACATTATATTAATAGTATGAATCTCTTTAGTAAGTATAACTAGGGCTGATACTTACATTTTCAAATGACAATATTTATGAATTGTTAAGATCACTTACCTTTGTCAGCGTTTAGTGCAGTCTTTTCCAATCTGAAACTGATAATAAAAAATAAAAAAAAAACAGTTGTGATTATGAATCTTCAGATAACTTTATGTGTGTAACGACATGTATTCTCATATACTTGAGTTATGTATATATATTGATTTCCAAAGTTTTTTTTAAACAAAATCAAAAATTGGCAAAAATGTAGATGATTTAATTATACAAATTGCCGCCATCATGATCCATTTGTATTGCCGTTTCTTACCTTTTAAGGAACAAATTTTAGAAACTCTAAAGAGTTCGTATGCTTGCCGTTGCAAACATGTGATGCAAATCTCGTGCACGAATTGTGTTTGGTTTTTGTGCATTCAAAAATACGATGTTTTTGATGCAAACTAACATTTATAGCCACCTGTGGATATCATCTACTTTCACCTTAAACGTAATCTGTAAAACTGTTTAACATTTTGAAATGAAGTTTTGCTTAAAATCGCCAAATAACCTTTTAAAAAAATTCATGAGTTTAACAAGCATTAAAACGTGTTCAATAGCACCTCAATAGCACCCCGCTTAGCAATTTTGATAACCATAACAGATGTACCAACCAATCTAGTGTTGCAATAACTCACTCTTTTACTCGCGATATTCAGATCAGAAAAAAACGACATATCATTTGAAAAATAAACTTAAATCAGCATAGTTTCATTAAATACACGGAAAATGAAAAGTAGTCAAGTTAAGTAAACGCGTTATAGTATCATAAGGGCAGTATCGACTTAAAAAGTCGAGGAATTTTGCTCGTTGGGCGCCTCTTCTTATTGTACCCGTCGGTTCGATTTGGGGAACCATTTTAACTGGGCATACGACATGCCCAGCCCATTGTAGTTGACCGATTTTAGCCTTGTGTACGATGGGAGGCTCTCCAAGCAACTGATGCAATTCGTGGTTCATTCAACTACTTCACGTTCCGTCTTCCATCTGCACTCCGCCGTAGATCGTACGCAGCGCCTTCCGTTCAAAGACACCAAGGGCGCGTTGGTCTTTCACTACCAAGCAGGAGGCAGGAGGCAACTGAGTACCTCATTTTGATCTTGATAACTGGCCTTGGTATAAAGAGAGCTCAGATTAGCACAAATCAGCTCAGATACCTAAGCAAAATACCTAGGAATTGCAAGCAAAATATTACTCAAATAACAAAACTTGTTATTTCGGATACCTGAGAATACCTGAGAGGTACTGTTTTGGTATTGCCTTACCTCAATTGGTATTCGTATAACATTATTGGAACAGTTTTATGGTATTATCGTCAGGTATTTGACCTCTTAATCTGAGCTCCTAAATACCAAACCAGTTATCAAGTGATTCGCTCCTGCTCGGGTAGCGTTGTCCATGTTTCTTGGCCGTAGGAAATACCGATCAAGTTAATGTCTTGTAGCTGGTCAACTTTGTAGCTCGGCGAACTTTGTTCGATCGTTAGCGATCCTTTGAGTCCAAAGTAGGAACAATTGCCAGCCATAATGCGCCTTTGAATCTCTCTGCTGGTGTCATTATCGGCGGTCGCAATGAGCCCAGATGCACGAATTCGTCTACTATCTCGATTTCATCACCGTCGATCTGAACTCATGGTAGGAGGCCAACATTGTCTTCTCGTTAGCCTCTTTCCTTCATGTATTTTGTTTTCAGCGCATTGATCACAAGCCAAATCGTACCAGCATCAGCATTAAGGCTGATGTACGTTTCCGCCATCGTTTCAAAGTTACGAGCTATACGATATCAACGTCGTCGTTGATGCCAAATAGTGGGGCAGACTTCCTGATGATCGTGCCACCTGTGTCTATCCCAGCTCTTCGAATCACACCTCTAATGCAATGTTAAACAACAAACCGAGATTCAAAGGAAATAATATGCGCATTTAATTTTATGGTGAATATTGGTACGGTAAGAGCTGAGCATTAATACGCCTCGGAAATTATGCGATTTTACATCAACAAAAACAAAATTGAAGAAATCTTCTCGATAAATTAATCATGAAACTCCTGAAAATGTATGGAATTCATTATCTTAGCAATGGCTGCTATAAAACTATCTGGTCGCTTTGTAGCTTTTCCCAATGCCAATCAGCCGTTTAATGCATTTACTGGAGGCAAAATGGTTTTTAAATGCTTTTTCAACTGACCATAATCAGATAATTTGAATGACTTCTAAAAGGCATTTAAAAACAGCATTTTATGAGTTTATAAAGTCAAAATAAAACCTTTGATAGGAGTAAAAGGAATTTTAGAAGTCAAGGTTTTAAGATCGTTGCAAAAAAGCTGTGTAGGTTCTTATAAACCTCACTAAAATTTGAAACCCATTGGCATCTCTTTCTGCAATAATAAAACCGAATTGATTTGTAGTGGCTTTCATAAAATTTTAATAAAACTTAATAAAGCTGGATGGTTTTGGCAATGTTACTTGGATACCGATCTATATTAGGAAGAACTCAATGTGCTCTGTTGGTTCAACTCAATTCATCATAATGCTTGTGTTGAGTAAAAAAATTTCCTCGGAGGGTGATATTTATTTTTCGATAACACTTGTTTCCATGACAACACAATTTGTTTTTTTTTTTTTGACTTCGACCGATGAAATCTTGTCCAGCCGATTGGTGTTCACCACGGCCAATACGAAGCGACGATGTGCAACGGAGCATAGGTGCGTTTGTGTCGTGCGCCTGGAGGACACAGAATATTGGTTACATTGAATGAAACTTGTTTCTTAATAAAACACGTGAATTGATGAATTGTTTTCTATTTTTCTACTTTCAGTGAAACAGAAAATACTAATTTGTTACCTGTAATGAAGTACACTTTAGTCATCAATATTAAAAACAAGGACAATTATAGGGTATGAGTCCCTTGACTCTGCCTATTATGCAACCATCGATTACAATTTTGATTATAACTCTTAAAGTTTTCAAGCTGAAGGCGAGAATCAACTAGTTCTACACTTGCTAAGATAAGTTTGATAAGACATTTGGTAGTATATATCACAAAAATTTACACAACTCTTGTTATAAAATCAGAAACTTTCTAGGGATATGGATTTAATGTCGGTCTACTGGCTCCAAATTGGGTCTATTCATGGATGCAACTTCGTCCCATTCGATGGATTGATTACTAAATGCAGTCTTTGTGTGGTTTTTTTCTTCTTATTCTCTGAATTAAGGCATTGCCAGCTGTATTCGCTTTACTTAACACAAAATTTCACAAAACAAACTTAAATAAAATTGCTTTGAAAACACATAAGTGATGCTCATATATGATTTACTAGCCATTCAATTATGTAAACCATTATTAATCACTATACATCGACTTAGATCCTTCGGTTTGTGTTAAGATGAGCCAGTTGAATATAAGAAACCACAAACACATGCATTTTCACTTGAAATTTTACCAATAATAACCTTTTACACTGCGTTATTGCTATAACAGGCCATAGTTGGGAACATACAAATAAATATGTCTCCAAATTGGGTCTATGATTTTCTTGTAAAATCATGGTTGTTTTTAGCTATAAGAACAGGTAGTTTGTAAAGTGTAACTATTTTACTGCATTACTTGCTTTATCGATTCAATTAAGCCACATTTAGATCACTTGAAGATCGTGTAGATCATCAGTTCAGCTTAACCAGTGAAATCATGATGCCCCAAACGTCCAAGAAATCGAAAAATACGCGGAAGTGAAAAACTATAAGTTGATTAATATTGTCTCAACTACTTTGGATTACGTCGGTCATCTTAATAGCAACATGATTTTGTGGATTATTGCTAAATTAATGACACATTTTGTACATAGGCCGAATCAAGGAGCTAGGCTAACGATACATCCCCTTACCATATATTTTTATTTATCTGATCGAAACAGCATTAAATTTACCCTTTGTTCGCTTTATTAGGTCTAGTTCCAGTTTGTATTTTTTACCATTTTTTTTAAGCTAATTTTACCCGCCGCTGACTTTTTTTGGAATGCTCCAATTTACCTACATGTTAGTTAACCCAGTTTACCTACATTTAGGTAATCCGAAGTTTATCTAAATTTAGCTTATTGAACGATAGGGGAACGTCCATTGATTACGTCACGCAAAAAAATGACTTTATATAACCCCCCCTTGTCACATTTTTTGTATGGACCTTCAAATTGTTTTGTATGGATCGTCACGTTTTCCCAAACCCCCTCTCCCCCCTTACTGCGTGACATAATTAATGGACCTTCCCTAGTTCACGGTTGCGTTATTGCAGGTAGTATTTCAGTTTTGTGTCTATTAGCTCATCAAATATGTGTCAAGACATTAATTAATACTGGTGTTTTGAATAAACTTAAGAATATCGATTTAATCATCATAAAGCGTGAACAGTATATCCGACGCAAGAAGAAGTTGTTTATTATTTATATAGTTTTTTTTCGGTTACCGCAAATTATTACTCAGGAAACAACTTATTTACAACCAAGGTCCAAAACTGATCGCAAGTATGGATGATATCACCAGCAGCCAGATGCGTGCCCTACTAGGTAAGACCACCCGCGAAAAAGTTCCCTGATGACTTATGGACCAAAAACGTTTGCATAAAATATCGCAAATTATGACCGTGTGCAAATGAGCAAAATTCTCACACCGCCATTAATGCTAATAAACGGGTTGCCCCATCCAAACCGGCGGGCCTCTCAGATCTCCTCTCCAAAATTGTCCCCGCATACAAATTGAGCAACAATGAAATATGAACTTCGGGTAGCAGCAAAAACGGCGAAAATGCTCATCCATATTCGACGAATGCTAATGGGTGGTGGCTTCGGTCGAACCGGATGAACGCATTGGCACCCAGCAAACCATCATCGTGAAGTATCGTGTAGCACCAGGTGTGTGGTAGGGTAGGTAAGTTTAGGAATCAGCTGTAGTATAGCAGACAATTCGACGACTTCGAATGTAGAGGTGAGGATGGTACATGCGTGCTGTATGTGTGTGTATGCCAATTCACGTTGTCCACGCGTGTCTGTCCGGCCTACTCGCAGGTGTATTAGGTGCAGAGCTCATTCACAAACTGGTTCGTGCGTAGATGGACGTGGTCGTCGACGTTGGGCTTGGGTCGATAGACAGTCACGGGGTCAGCGGCGTGATTTCAATTGCAAATCAGCTGATTGGCACGGTTTGACCGGGGCTTTGTTTTGGTTTTCTGTTCGGCTAATGCGATTGACCGGATCCATGATTTACTGCAAGCGTTAGGTGGAGTTCGTTTCAAGAAGTATGATAGCCTTGGAACTCAATTGTGCCGTTAAGATTGGGATGTGAGTCTCAATTAAAATATATGTTTGAGTTTATTTTGTTTTCTCACTAGTCGTTTGTTCGACAATTAACAGTAATCTACTGTAACTGTAAACCTCATATATACATGCACGATTTCATTTTAACGGGGTATAACTGAGATATGAGAACTTTGTTTAAGGGTCATAACAAAAACACTAGTTTATAGAAAAAAATGATTGATTTATTTTAAGGGCACGCCTCTTTACATTTAACAAAAAGTAATGAAGATTTGAATACAGCCCGTCATCAGCTGTTCGACTAAGCTTTGTCCTGAGGCTTCAACAGGAGCGTTGTACAGCTTCTTATTGAGTTAGCGAATGCATTTTGATTCTATTAATCAGTTGTTTACAGTCTTATGCTCTCAAGTTGTTTTTGTACACCAGCGAAATATCCAAAATCTTCAATCGGGCGACACAGGGGCAAATTTTTTGAATTGTGGTTTTTTTGGTACATACGAGATGTTTTGGCTTTCCAAGAAGGCTTGTGTTTTCCACCAATAATACGACGACGCTTAATCCGGCTAAAACGCATAATTTCCATCGGCATTATATGATTGACGAAATGGAATCAATATTTTCTTCAAACATTGATTTTGGTACACCCCTTGATTAATAGATAAACCACAGGGCTTGAACCACGGTTTGGAAATTCCTCTCTCAGATATGGAAATATAAAGCATCACATTCTGCTCAAACTTATGCTTAAACTTATATTTCACGTTTGAAGATATGTGCATCATGAATAATATCTATCGTTTCCTGGGATGTGGGTTTGTAAAAGGGGGAAGTAGCTTTCATCATCCAAAACGAAACATTGGCCGGCGTAATCTGGGTCATCCAGCGGCATTGGCATTTTACGGTTGATATATGTTGCTCTGTGTATTCTGGTGCTCATGATTTCTTGTTTCAGACTATTGATATCTTCTTCAACGTCTTGCAGATGTAAGGTTGCGTAGCCTTGAACTTTTTGCTGCATAATTTTGATACTTAGTTTTAAAATGGAACCCCGTGAACTTTTTCCCGTGTTTTATGTTCGTTTGGTATAACTGTACAATCCACTCGGGTAATGCTTCTTATTTCAACGGCATTTTGAACACAACTGAACAAGTTGGAACAAAAGAAAATATATGGAAAAAAAACATACAGTACGGTAATATAAAGTGTAATTAACGAACAAATATATCAAAAGCTTCAGCAAATCGTTTAATAGACAAACTATTAACGAAAGAGAAAGTCTACGAAGAGAATCTCTCAATGTTACTTGAGACGTAATGCATTGTTCAGCTTGAAGTATTCTCTATAAATCGTCGAAATTCGGTTGTGCATCTGTTTCTATCCACTGAATTCTGTTTCATCGTCATGTTCGGTTGCTTTGAGACCCAGATTTTATTATAACCTGCTCACAGACCGATCCTCCGGACTGTACTACGGGTTCTGACTTATATTTTGGTGGCAAGAGAGAGTCTTGAGTTTCCCAGCCGATCAAAATTCCAGCACCTTCAGGAGAACACTGCTGGGATCACGGTACCTTTTCAGACCATCTCCCATGCTTAAAACGACTAATTTAATATATACCTTCTGCTAAAATATGAATTATACAGGTTAAATAAAGCAAACGGTTAATTATTCTTCAAACATTAATTTTGTCGTCTTCAAAATATTCACCATTGGAGGGGATACCAAATGCTAACGTTTTTTGCATTCCTTATAGAACTTTTCATAAACCTCCTTTGGTATTTCCTTAAGCTTACTCTTCTAGTTCTTTTTTATGACTTCAACCGTCTGATTTTTTTTACCACGAAGCGGCAATTTGAGTTTGGGGAAGAGAGTCACATAGTGCCATACCAGGCGAATACGACGCTTGAGGAGCGATGTTAACGTTGTGATGTGATGGTGCATTATCGTGATGCTGATGCAAAAACCACCACTTGTTTACCCACAGTTCTTTCCTTTTGAGACGAATATTCTCACGCAAACGTTTCGTAACGCCCAAATAATATTCACAATTGACCGAGTGACCTTCCGAGTGCACCTTACCTTGGCGATCGTAGAAAACAGTCAGCATAACCTTTGTTGGGGAGTCTCTCTACCACTATCTGACTTTCCACCGCCCGGTGAACGTATCTCTCTTCTCTATAATTTAGTTGTCGTCAAAGGACCTTTCTTCGCACAAATATCGACACATTCAGTCCAAGTTCTCCACAGAACATAGATTTATTTGTCTTCTAATACACAACTTTATTCAATAAAAACACAACATTTATTTAACAAACGAAACATAAATTTCTCGGAGTTAGCCTCCGGACAACCGATCGCTACACTCCCGCTTCATTTTACTTAATTTTTGAGTACAATTGTATGCTATCTCTTTTTCTCTCACGGAAATGATATTCAATATTCGTAACAAGTGGATCTTTAGGAAAATTGAGTAACATTTCAGTGAGAGAAAAAGAAAAAGTATACAATTGTAGTCAATAAGTGAGTAGAATGAAACGGGAGTGTACGATTGCAATAATTCACTCTAGCCTAAAGACCTAGCTTTGAATGTTTATCTTTTAATCTTATATTCTACTTCTTACTCTATCCCGACAAACTCTCTTCCACTTTCCCACGTTCCCCATACACGGCCAGCCATTTCAACTCAGTTTTGAGTCGTTTTTGACTCACTTTCGTCAAAAGTGGAGTCACTCAAATTTGAGTAAAAGTTACTTGCATTGACAAGTCGACAAATCAAAAACATCGACTTAAATCAGATGGATGTTTTTGATTAGTCAACTTGTCAATGCCAGTAACATTTACTCAAATTTCAGTGACTCCACTTTTGACGAAAGTGAGTCAAAAACGACTCAAAACTGAGTTGAAACGGCTGGCCGTGTAGGTAATGGTGAGTGACCGTGGTCAACCGGTTCACTTTTAATGACTCCTAGGTAAACCGATTGGTAGCACAGTAGAGTCGCTAAATCCACATAGAGTCTGATTCACTCGGCTGCTCCATACGCTCATGTTACTCGCAAACAACCTTGATTTTCGAATCGACTAAGACGCGATTTTTTGGGTACCGGCTCATTTTGGAAGCGCCATTCCGAATAATCATGATGTGCTGGATGTCCGTATTACTCATTGTGAGCATTTCCTTAGCGACAGTTTTGCGTCGCTCTTTTGAAGAAAATTCAACAATTTGAAACAAGACGCGCGGACACACGTCTCATGCCCAAAACATCGATTATAATGCTATGAACGGATCCATTTGATATGTTTAGCTCATCAGCTATTTCTCTCTCGGTCACACGGCGAGTCACACAATTTTCCTCACTGTTTCGATGTCTTCTTCGTTTATTGATGTTGCTGGACGACGATCATAAGGCAGATTTTTAACTAATTTACGACCCTTTTCGAACGAATTATACCAATCAAACACACGTGCATGCGATAGAGCAGATTCCCCATAGGCTTTCTGCAACATTTTCACTGCATCCGAAGCACTTATTACATTCGAATAACAAAATTTCAAACTAATTCTTTGCTCAACGTTTGATCCCATAGTAAAGTACGATAAACACATTGGAGGGACTTGTTTATTGTTCCGTAAAAAAAGCTTCATGACAGATCGTGCTCAAATTTGACATGTAAACGTATACCAATCTACCAATCTACCAATCTAAGAATTTTCTTTTTGATGATATGACATCCGCGGACCGTTTTATTCCTAAAGTCACGTTCATATTTGAGCAGAAGGTATGTACAACAATCAATATGCAACTAGCGATTTGAAATTGGTTCACTGATGTAGAACCCCTTGGTCCCAAGTACATCTTGAAGCCAGCACCTTGCTGTACATATTTGCGCCTTTGTTTTGATTTGCTGTGTTATTTCGACAGAATATTTGAGAGTGTGTTCGTGTGAGTGACCCATGTGCTAGTACTGACTGAGCCAAGAAAAAAAACGTATTTGTTCGGGACCTACTGGTCTAAGAGTTAGTCTATGGTATGAACTCGAAGACTTTAAAAAAAAGTGTCCAAATTCCTGAAGAAGTATTTGATTTGGCAAGTCATATGTATGTAGTTGTGGTCGGAAATCTAAAAGTTTCGTCCCTACCGGCACTATCAATTAGGATGTGTACGAGAAACAATGTCTGCACAAGCGGTTGCTACCGTTAATCAGAAGCCACGACTCTCAAGCTCTGTTTTGTCTGCCTGATTCGGCCTCTTGTCATTATGTGAAATCCGTTCTGGAATGGTATAATGTATAAGATGTCAAATACTTGCCAAAAAACAGCGAATCCACCAAACTGTCCAGAACTTCGCCCAATAAAGAAGTAATGGGCTCAAGTTAAGCGGAAACTCTTTGAAATTAAGAAAAATGCAAAAAATACCGATGATTTCAAGAGAAGATGTAGAATCGTCACGGCGGGCTTATCTGAGGATACCGTACGGAACCTAATGGCGGGAGTACCACAGAAAGTTCGAGTATTTTTCTGTTTTTCTAAGAAGGATTAACATCTCAGCCTCAGGCTTCTAATGTAGATATAATTCTATTATTGTAAAATTGTATTCGGTTTTGCTTTGCGGTTATATCCTAACATATAAGCATAGATTTTCGATTGTAACCGATTTATACCAAAAGTTAGGATTTTATTGAGATCAAGCAAGAAATGTGATGGTGGTTTTTCATTAAGAAAACAAGTTGATAAATATTTTTAGGGATTTTTTTTTCTTTAGGGCGAATCTAACATTGAGAGACTCTCTTTGACTACTTTCTCTTTCATTCATATTCCATTCACCATTAAGTTTTTCATTATACTATTTGTATAGCATGCTATCCCGCAATGTTGTGTTTCGATATGTACTAAAGAATGCCTCGAAAGTGTTAGAATGGCACTGTAATGAATGAAAGAGAGTGAGCCCGGAGAGAATCTCTCAATGTTAGATTCGCCCTAATGAAAAAAAAAACCCCTAGATTTACGCTTAAGAGCCATTAAAGATCGATTTAAACTAACAGTAGGCATGCTCTTGGAGCCAATCCCAAAATTGGATAGTGGTTTACTTGTTACAAGATATGGTGGCACACATCTCAGGCAGATGGACATTACAGAAGAAGTATTGCTCCCCAAGCCAGGAGATCCAACGTCAAACAGGCCCATATTGCGACTTACTGAATAGTTACAGGGGATTCTTCAGAGAGATTATCGTCAACAGACTGACAAATTGTACAAAAGACACGAAGGATTTGTCGGAAAAATCATTTTGATTGACATGACGTGGATGCACTTTAGACAGTGACAGAGAAAATTGCGATATCATACAAATTGAAACGAAGAGGAGCTTGTGACTGTTGCCGAGAAAAATGCATTAAATAGCGCAAGTTGGATATCTATTACTGCACAAAATAAGTTCCTGAATACATAAGTAGAACTCTAAGAAGTAGTTTTCAGGGCCGTTCGTTTTTCGAGACAGACATAGGGCAGCGTTTCATCGGGATCTCAGTGGAAGTTCCACAAGTCTCGATTCTTAAACCAATGACTGACAATGATGCTGCCCGAAGGCATAGAGATGGTGGGTTTTGCTGGTCACATCATATTAACCATAATGAAAGAATCGCCTTAAGAAGTAAACTGTTGGCGACAGAGGCAGTCTTGATAGCTGAATGCAATTTGCAAATCTGCAGAAAGCCCATCATCAAACAGGAGTGCTTTTGGTTACTAGTGAGCAGAAATCACCCACAGAGAGCACGTTACAACACGGCCATCAATTTTATTAAATGTTGAACCGTTTTTGACTCTCGCAGAAAGTGGAGTAACTCATACATGAGTAAATGTAACTGTTATTGACAAGTCATTATATCTGAGACATCGGCTTAAAATCAAATTTTAATGCGTGGCTGTGAAATTTGGGACACCCAAATAATGCAAGCAAAAAAAAAATTCAACAAAACCGATTGTGTATTTCACACAACGAAGTTCTACATATCTACATTAAAAATAGTCGATTTAGATGTTAATCCTTCTCTCTGAAAAAATCTCAAACTTTTTGTGGTACACCTGCCATCACGTTTCGTTCGATATCCTCAGATACGCCTGCCGTGACGATTCTCCATCTTCTCTTGAAATCATCGGTACCATTTACGTTTTAGTTAGTTTCGAAAAGTTTTCGCTTATCTAAATAGAGCTCAGTACTTCTCTATTGGACGAAAACAGAACGGGAGGGCCGTGGCTTCTGATAAACGGTAGCAACCGCTTGTGCAGACATTCCTTCTGATACACATCCGTATTGATAGTCCCGGTAGAGACGAAACCGAAGGAATTACTTCTTCGGCAATCTGGACACCTTCTTTGTCCGGAAATGCTCGTCTTCGAGTACGTATGTTTCGGCGTCCATTATGATACAAGAAAACGTTTGCAAAAGATGGGTGTAATGCTTGTTAGCAAGATTTTTTGCTGTGACATTTTGCTTGTCATCACGGTTGGGCACCTTTGTCACTTTGTACGCCTTCAATCTTTGCGTCTGCTTCACTTTTTGTACGTATGATTTTGACTTCCCAACATTGCGAGTCATATTTCTAAAGACTGGGATTTGTCTCAATAATGGCTACTACCTTCTTGTCCATTTGTCGGGAGCATACTTTTCGACTTGTTCCTTCCGATCCACAGTCAAGCACCGGTCAAATGATTTGCAAGCACAAAACACCGTGCCTTAGTAGTTTAGTTTCTTGTCGAGATCGGTACGCGATTCAGATTTTGCTAACGTTTGCACAAAATGCGTTTGTGCACTTCCACTTGATTCGATGCTATTTTACCGAATGTAACAAGATTGTAAACATGTTGTATCACGAAATATAGTGGAAAGTCTACAATCTACACTGAAAGAAAAGTGTCCGAAAGTTAAATTGGACAGGCTTTACCTGGGATTGATATTCGATGTCCGGTTGAACATCAATAGTCATGTTGACTATGCTTTTGCGATGTTTTCAAAAGTAATTAATAAACCATGATGAATGCAGATGAGTGCCTCAGTAAAAGGAGGATGTCACATCCGATTAATCTATCTTCGAAAATGTTGTGTTACGGCGATTAAGCCAGGGTTGCTGCGCTGTAATTGAAATGGAACGAACTGTTGGGGTCATGCTTACTGAGGTATGATCGTGGCATCACGCTATCAAGAGAGAGGAAATCGGAGGAGTACGGAAAATCATGCGATCTGAGTCGCTAAACTGCCGCAATTTGAACCCAATCCCAAGTAATTTTGTTTAGTTTTATTTCAGCCGTATAACACTCCACCCGGTTTTGTTGATAAAACTACGTTCAACACTGTTTTGTCTACCAAAACCCCCTCTATGCTTCTTTAAAACCTAAGTTTGTATAAAATCGCCCTTTCTATAGACAATTGTGAAATCAAGTTGATAAGACCAGTGTAAGACCATAAGACCATAAAGATTTTGAAAATGTTCTAGTGAAAAATGTGCTAACCACTTGAGAACCTTCATTAAACCTATTGGCTGCTATAAAAACCAGCATACGGCCAAATAGCCACAGCTTTCAAACTTCACTGTGCTATCGTGGTTGGTTTTTGTTTTCTGTTTTGTTTGATTCTCTGTTCTTTTGATTCATTTCGCACTTAATTAATATCTAAGGAAAAACTGCTAGTGTTGCGAAAAATTTTGTTTGACAGAAAAATATCCAAAATAAATTGAGTTTTTTAAAGAGTATCGTGCTTCAAATCAAATGCGCATTTAATTTTATAGTATTGGCATGATAGGAGCTAAACACTAATGGATATTGAATATAATGCGATCTTACAAACAAAATCTAGATTGAAACTCTATATTCGATAAAAAAAATCTTAAGTTTCCTGAAAACTGAAAAAATTCATAAGGCTACCTTAAAAATTGCCAAGATTGGTCTCCGATGTACAGTTCATTTGCATTATATTAAAAATTTGGTGCATTCATTTTTCCATACTCTGAAATTTCATTTCAATATAGCGATTTCAAAGTTATACCAAAAAGCCAATTTATCATCACAGAGACTACTTTAAATTACTGTTTTTTTTTTAATTTAAATGAAAACGTTATGGTGAAATGCGGGACAACAAATTGAGTATTACAAGCATAAAATTGTCATGCTGCTCTGAAATGCAAAAGTAATTTGAAATGCAAAGATGTCGCAAAGCGTGCTTTAATTATTAATTCAATGAGAATGGGAAAAACACAACCTGCTTGAACACGATCTTCAGCCACAGCCACTCACTTCCCTATTGTCAAGTAGACAACGTTGGTACCAGGTCCTCCCTTAGCTCAGTGGGTAGAAGTGAAGCTACAATGCAACACCATGCTGGAGACGGCTGGGTTCAATTCCCTGTCTGGTCTAGCACATTTTCGTTAAGGAAAATTTCTTGACTCCCTGGGCATAGGGTATGATTGTACTGATGCAAAAATGGAACCTGGCATCGAAAGCTCTCAACTAATAACTGTGAAATTGCATTTAGAACACTTATAGCCAATTCGTTTTTGAACCTTGGTTGGAACCAGTTCCAGCCTTTGGTACTCTAACTTATTACACTAGTCGGCAAAATCGGAACTTGTTTCGCTCCCGTCGGCATTTCTGGTTGGATTTTATAGATTTTGCTACGCTGAATCCAAATACGGACTCAAAAATGCTGTAACACGTCCAGTTTTTGAGAAAAATGTGATTTAAACTCACAAACACACGTACTTCCGTAGTAATATGATCTACCTAAGCAACAACCAGAATATTGGCTCTGCCCTTTGCAAATTGGACTTGGATTTTATGGAATGGACCTCCGTGAATCCATTCGTGAACACAGATTTTTCGCAACACGTAAGATTGATGAAATAAATTTTCACAAATATCAGGTTTCATTTTGAAAACTGGATATTGGCGAATGTGGGTAGTTTGAAAAGCTGATCGAGGAGCCAAGGTCAAGAGGAGATTGGGGCTGGTTCGAAACCTCCTTAAAGACGACAATTTTCAGCAAACTCTTAACGCGACAGAGTTACGAGCATGGAATGTGTTCCAAAAGGTTTGTGGTCACTTCTTGGGAAATGAAAAGTCTCCGGATTATGTACACATCGTTCAAGAGCTGGATGATTCGTATGCTGCACTGGGATGTAATATGTCACTTAAATTTCACTTTTTGCATTCTCATCTGGACTTCTTCCCAGAGAATATGGGAGCCGTCTCAGATGAACATGGAGAACGATTTCGTCAAGATATCGCACAGACTGAAAAGAACTTTGCTGGCAAATGGAGCCCAGCGATGCTAGCGGACTACTGCTGGATGCTACAGAGGCATACACCTTTGGAGAACTATAAAAGGAAAAAGAAAACAAAGTTTTTAAATTTAAGTTGAAAATTATAGAGAAAATTCCAACCAAATGACTGACTGACTGACTGACTGACTGACTGACTGACTGACTGACTGACTGACTGACTGACTGACTGACTGACTGACTGACTGACTGACTGACTGACTGACTGACTGACTGATAGGAAATCTTGATTTTCATGAAAATTCGCAATTTTGTGAATAAAAACTCATTTTTTTCAACACGAATGGATTCAGGGAGGTTCATTTCATAAAATCCAAACCCAACATTCAAAAGGCGGAACGAAAATTCATGTTTTCAAAATAGGAAATCATGATTTTCATGAAAATTCGTAATTTTGTGTATGAAAACCCGGTTTATTTCATTAATCTTACGTGTTACGAAAAATCTGTGTTCACGAATGGATTCAGGGAGGTCCATTCCATAAAATCCAAGTCCAATTTGCAAAGGGCAGAGCCAATATTCTGGTTGTAGATGAGGTAGATCATATTACTACGGAAATACGTGTTTTTGTGAATTTTAATCACATTTTTCTCAAAAACTGGACGTGTTACAGCATTTCTGAGTCCATATTTGAATTCAGCGTAGGGAAATCTATAAAATTCAACATATATACTTGAAGGGAGTGAAACACTGCCGACTAGTGTTATCAGTGTAAACTTCAACCCGATACGAGTTACAGATAGAGACAAACACACCGATGCGACGTGTAAAGGCCCAAACGCAATATGGACGGAAACGGAACGGAAACGGCAAGTTTGACAGTTGTCGCAAAAGAAGTCGATATGTCCAATTGGAATCAACTTAGATCTAATCAGTTTTCTATCCGACAAGCAGGTTTAGTCATATTGGGCTCTTCCGCTGACATTGCCGTCCCGCTTCCGCTATACACTGCGTTCGAGCCTTAACACACAACAATTCGACCAATTTTCGAAACCCAATCCAGGTTGGAACTGAATCAAAAACGAATTCACTATAAGTTGAGAGCAATCAGTAGGCAAATTGTGAAAGCAATATGCTTGAAATGCTTAATAAGAAGAATATGGTACCTTTTGGTGCCATAATAAAACCAAATTTACTCTTAGTGGCTTTCATAAATCATTAATAAAACTCAATAACGCTGGATGGTTATGGCATTGCTATTTGGGATGTGAGAATGTCGCATGAGAAATACGACTCAGTTCACTTTGGATTCACTCATAGACTCAGCAACTCCACTTTATACGGGACTAAGTCGTACTTCTCCTGCGACTGAGTGAGGTGAACTCTCGCATTGAGTTCAATTTGCGGCGTGTAATGCTGAGATGAGGTGAACTCCAGTCTTCCCACGAAGTAATTATTAACAGTAGCCCCGGAAGACAACGACACAGTGCACAAAGTGATTTGACTGTTCCGCTTCTCTTAATGCAAACAGCTTATTTAAGGGTCTTTTATTTTGGGTTTAGTCATTTTAAATATAATTCGAGGTCTTCTGTAGACTATACAAGGTAATCTCTAGGCTAAGCTTTAACATCACTTTTATCCGCTTGTTCTTTTACAGTTTTTGAGAGTACTTTTACAGTTTATTTATTGTTTTGATCCAAATATACGCATATCCTATAATGTACAGTTTTTCCAATCAGAATTCATTCAAACTTCAGTCGTTCGATATTCGCCACCCGTTGTAGATACTGCGAGCTCAGTAAACAGGTATTGGGTTGATTTGAAAGTGATAGCTTTTCCAATAAGTGCCTGAAATATATAATAGTGGTACAACAAATAGAATCATACATTTTTTAAACTCCTTCAAATTTAAACTAATTTAGAAAATCCTTACCACATGCTTCTTCGCACAAAAACCAATTTGATTGGGTTGAATTGAGATTTGTATACGTCTTTCATGCAGGTACCTTGATTCTCAAACACCAAGCAATCCATCTCGTTTACCTCCGGCAGAGGGAAATTTTCCAACAAACACTCGTTGCTCGATGTAAACAAACTCGACTGACAAACTGCTCCGCAATCTGACGAGCATTTCCAAACAATCGGTTCAATCGACTTCTGATATGGATGGCTAACGATGTCATGGTTCAGGTAGTAGAACACCCTATCGATCTGCGAAGGGAACTGCTGGTCCCAGAAAACGCGCTTCCCGTGAATTGCACTAACCACCGTTACGGCCGATTTGCTTAGGAATGCTCCTGATTCAGCGCTTACTATCAGATCCCTTCGATTGGGAAAGAATTCAATCAATCCTCGATTGATTTGTGTGGAATATTCTTCTAGCTCGTGGGTTTGCTCGCACGAGAATGATCCCTCCAGGTTGATAAACCATAAATTGTAACCAAGAAATGCGGCAAAATCGTTTAGTTGACGGCCTTTACGCATGGCTTCGTAGACAATATCACTGGTGGGCCGGAATGACGAACAACAATCAAAACTCCAACCAATTACGTCCAGTCCCAGTATCCTTGCTAGATTCAGCAGTTCGTGAGATTGGATGTGGAAATCATGCTCCAGGGATGCATCTGTATTGATTCCGAAACGAATTAGAAGCCTTGAAAATATGGTCTTGTGTTACTCTTGTATAGATATGAAGATTCAAAGAAATAAAATCCTTACTCTGCTTCCGGGTAATATCGGTGTATTTGCCTCAGCTCCTGTTCATTCTCAAACACGATTGACAAACGCTTTCTCCGAGCAAACTTCAACATCTCTTTAGACTTAGCCGCATCTCTTAACAAAATCCACTCAGCTTCTACCCCAAGCTCCATAATCTGCATTACCTCTGCCTTTGAAGAACAGATAAATCCGCAGTCCAGCAGGATGGTGGTACTCAAAATCCGCACATCGTTGTTGCTCCGGACGCTGTAGAAGGAACGAACTTGGGGTAAATATCGCAACCATTGATAGTGGCGTTTGACTACGTTGTCCACTTCCATCAGCTGAAGGGGCTCGTGCAGAGGTCCACTGGCTACCAGCTGATCGATCAGCTGGTTGGTTGTGAGGGAATCGTCAACGATTTCCAACCGATACTTAAGAATGTTGAGTATGTCCATAGTGCGGTCCGGATCGCTATCGTTGACTATAAAGTGCGTTGATGAAATGCGTCAATTGGTGTCAATTCGTATTGCCTGGACAATGTTTTGAAGGGTTGATAGTATTAGATAAGATAAAGTTTCACTGGGCTGCCGTGCGGGGGGGAATGAATTCGATGGCTTCATGCAACAGTAGGCGGTTCCAGACGAATTTCATCACAGTGTCCGAGTCTTATCGGCAAACGCATCGATTATTCATGGGAATATTGAACTGTAAAGAGCGGCAGACATAAATGGTTTAGACTTAATGGATGCATGGTAGATGAGTGCACGATAAATGTTGAAAGCAATGAGCGAGATTGGGGAATTCAGGTTCGTTCCTAGAAGTTCTAAGGGGGTATACATCTTCTTCGTAGAAACGCTTTGTTCATACAAACAAATCAACATTTTTTCCGACATTTTTTTTTAATCAGTTCGTTTATTTGTTAGGCTCAGGTGTGTATAACACTTGACGGAGCCGATATTCAATATTGTTGTTTTTATAATATATTTCGATACTAGTAAAAGTGGGATGCCAATTACTCGTGGGTAGCTCGAGGTTAATGGGTCACATCGTTTGGAAAGAGCTAGGTAAGTAACTTATTTAAGGCATTATTTGCTGCTTTTGGTTGCGACATCTACCAAATCCTCGATCCCTGTAGTCCCTTTCAGGAACCAAGCCGCGGATGGGTGACCACAGCTTGCTGGGCAGGTACAAGTAGCACGGAAACAAAAGGATATTATAACTGGGACACAATGGTAAGGAATTTACTAGAGTGGCGGGAAGGGGG
This sequence comes from Aedes japonicus, assembly GCA_034211315.2. Taxonomy (NCBI): domain Eukaryota; kingdom Metazoa; phylum Arthropoda; class Insecta; order Diptera; family Culicidae; genus Aedes; species Aedes japonicus. The sequence continues at coordinate 110,523 of JASCZW010005008.1, forward strand.
GTGTTACACTCTTAGATCAGACAAACAAAGGAATTCGTTAATCGCTTGCATGTAGGAAAGATCACGCATTCCCAACACATCTCTTACCTCTCGGAAGGGTTGTCTGCCTCGGGCCACTAGGGTATTCTATAGTCGTGCTCTAGAGGCATCATTATCCGGGCAATGCCAAACTGCGTGAGCGATGTAATCATAACCGGTTCCGCACCTACATAAATTGCTATCGACGAGGTTAATTCTGTAGAGATATGCGTCTAGCGAGTAGTGGTTGGACATAAGTCTAGACATCACACAAATGAAACCGCGACTTACATCCATACCTTTGAACCCCGATCTCGACGAAACATTTGGAATAATGGAATGTAACCACTGCCCAAGAGAATTACTTTTCCACTCGTTTTGCCAACTTTGAAGAGAACTCTGACATACTAATGGGAAATTCATCATGTGGAATTCTTCTTTCAAAAATCTCGCCTCCTGGTGCGCCCACCTTTGCTAGAGAGTCCGCCTTCTCCTTGCCTGGAATTGAGCAATGTGACGGGACCCATTCAAAGGTAATCCTAAATGATCTTTCGACCAACGCACACATCTGCTCCCTTATTTTTGAAAGAGAGTAAGATGATCATTGTTTTCATCGGCTTCAGGGCCTCAATAGAACTGAGACTATCTGAGAAGATGAGATAATGGTCTATGGGCATGTTGGATACAATCCCCAATGCGATTGCCACCAGCATTTTTTTTCCGACATTGTATAGGTTTTTCGACGGCACGACGTTCAAAATCTCCTCTCTATAGTGCACCCAAGTAACAATTTTGGTTTTATAAGGGTTGTGAAGAGCATGAATTAGACTTCAAGAATGCTATAAAACCATGATAAAACCAGCAATGTTCCTTGGGCAGTCATCACTAATAGATATGTGTCTATAGCTTTGTATCATTTGAAAGTCCGTAATTTTGGCTGTGTATATTCCAGAAGGACGAAAAGAAGAAAAACCAGCAGCAAGTGAAAACTTCAGGAAAGAAGAAGAAGCAGATGCCTAGGTCTCGTCGGGAGCAAAGTAAGGGCGACGCTCTAATTGTTGAGGTATAAAGCGGAACGACGTTCACTGAACTCCTCCGAAAAGTGAGAACTGATCAGCAGTTGTAGGACCTAGGGGAGAAGGTGGTGAAAACCAGGCGCATCCAGAAAGGTGAGATGCTTTCCGAACTGAAGAAGGATCCTGCCATCAAGAGCACAGCCTTCAAGACGCTCGTTGAAAAGTCTATTGGTGAGCAGGCGATAGTTAGAGCTCTATCACAGGAGACTGTGTTTGAGTGCAAGGATCTTGACGAGATCACAACAGATGATGAGCTGAGGAAGGGCACTGCGGTCTTGAAGAAGCACCTATGACAATTCGGTTAAGGAAGGCGAACGGTGGCACATAGACGACGGCGATACGGGTGCCGACAGCTACAGCCATCAAGCTGTTGAAGTCGGGTCGAATAAAAGTTGGGTGGTCGGTGTGCTCACTGAGAGTTCCAAAGGAATTGGAGAGATGCTTATAGTGTGCATGGGGTTTTAAAGAGCGAACACGAAATTATTGCGACACATTCAACAGGGCATAAATTTTTTACCATTGGGTAAAAATCAACTAAATTTTGCACACTTTCTCATTGATGTGTATTGTTTACATGCGTCAAACTCGAAGTCGTGTTTTTCGATTCAACAAAAATGGAGGTGAACCAACGCGAGAGAACAAATTCTTTCCAAACACCTGGAATTTCCTGACCTGTCGCACCGGCAGTTGGGAAAAATGTTGAACATTCACCATTCAACCGTCTCCAGAGTGTTGAAGCGGTTCCAGGAGCGGTTGACGTTGGACCACGGCAAAGGAGCTGGAAGAAAACCGGGACCGGAGAACAAAAAGACGGAGGGAAAGGTGAAGCGGATGATCAAAGCAAATCCCAACGTCTCAAGCCGTGATTTGGCTAAAAAGATCGGCATGTCGCAGAGCTACGTCCAGAATGCAAAGAAGAGAGCTGGACTACATACATACAAGGTACAGAACTTCCCAAACCGCGATGAGCGGCAACAATCGACGGCTAAAACTCGGGCACGGAAGCTCTACGAGAAGATGCTGACAAAATATGGCTGCTGTGTGATGGACGACGAAACGTATATAAAAGCCGATTTTAAGCAAATTCCGGGGTTGGAGTTTTTCACCGGCAAGAGCAAGTTCTATGTGGACGACAAATTTAAGAAGAAGAAAATGTCGAAGTTCGCCTCCAAATATCTCATTTGGCAGGCCATCTGCTCTTGCGGACTGAGGAGTGAGCCTTTCGTGACAAAGGGCACAGTAAATGGCGAGATCTACAAATCTGAGTGCCTCGAGAAGCGCCTTTTGCCGTTCTTGCAGCAGCACGACGAAGCTCCGCTATTTTGGCCAGATTTGGCATCATGCCACTACTCTAAAAGTGTCCTGGAGTGGTATGAAGCCAATTCTGTCCATTGTGTTCCAAAGGACATGGATCCGCCAAACTGTCCAGAGCTGCGCCCGGTGGAGCAGTACTGGGCAATTATGGAGCGGGAACTTTGGAAGAGTAAGAAGATAGTCAAAGACGAGAAGGACATGTTAAGAAAATGGAAAATAAAAAACTGAGAAACTGGTACCGGATGACACTGTAAAGACTTTGATGGAGAGCATCAAGCGAAAATGCGTTCAATTTTACACTCAAGGCTCCATCGATTAACTTTTCTTTTGATTTTTGAAGTAAATATATGTATAAAACTACCCTTAAATTTTGGTTTGATTTTAATCATTATAAGAAAATTGGCATGACATTTTCGGTGTCGCAATAATTTCGTGTTCGCCCTTTACTAGGTCACCAGGCGAGGAACTGCAAAGGTCCTGACAGATCTGATCGGTGCAGGAAATGCGGGGAGAAGCGTCATTTCGCAAGAGACTGTAGAAAGCAACCGAGAGGCATGCTTTGTAAACAGGAGGATGGAAACGAAGACGTGATGGGTGACACAGGTGCCCTGTATATAACAGGTCACAGGAGGTCGGTAGTTAAAGAGGTAACGCAAGTAAACCTGAACCATTGCGACATAGCACAGCAACTGTAGTGGCAATCAACAAAATGTGACTAAGCAATCATTGCGGAACCGTATCCTGTTCCATCCGATAACGGAAACTGGGTAGCAGATAGAGCGGTGATGGCTGCGAAAGAAGTGATGGACAGATTACCCATCCAGGAAGCTCGTGATCGTCAAAATCAACGGGATCTTTGTATGCAGAAGCTACGCAGCCCCAGAAGCTATGCAGCACCAGATGCTGGATGTACTGACTGAAAAGCTCATCGGAAGAAGACCGGTTGTCATCGGAGGAGACTTCAATGCTTCAATGCTGTGGAGTGGGGCAGCAGATGTACCAACGCTGGAGGATGCAGCCTGTTAGAAGCTCTGGCAAGCTGGAAGTTACACTATCGAATGTAGGTTCCACCAGCACATTTCCCAGAGACGGTCGTTAATCCGTCATCGATGCTACCTTCTGTTGTCCGTTGCTGATGACAAATATGAACTGGAGAGTGTGTGAGGAGTATACCCATAGCGACCATCTGGCGATCCGGTATAGCATCGGCCAACGAAATTCTGTCGCAATACGAAGGACAAATAGTTGCGAGCGGAAGTGGAAGACGAAGGTCTTCAACAAGGAACTCTTTGTTGAGGCACTTCGGTTCAACAACGAACTCTCGAACCGAAACGCGAACCAGCTGACGAATGCGTTAGTAAGGGCATGCGATGCAACCATGCCGAGGAAATTGGAGCCGAATGACAAACGGCGCCCAGTTAACTGGTGGAATGACAACCTCAGCATCCTTAGCGCTAGTTGTCTCAGAGCCAGAAGACGTGCCCAGAGAGTTAAAACCGCAGCAGATAGAGAGGTCCATATTGTGGTGTTCCAAGCGAACTGCTACAAGGAGCTGTGCCGAGGCGCTGATGTGAACCCCTGGGGCAACGCTTATCGTATTGACGAAGATCGAAGGCCCAACAATGGCTTCAAAGCTTTGTTCAGCCAAACTTAAGGTCATCGTAGATGGACTCTTTCCGACGCACGAGCAACCGACGTGGCCACTTACACCTTACAGCGAGGAAATAAGAAGTAACGTTGAAGGCATCCAAGTTTCGAACGAGGAGCTCGTGACAGAGACGAAAGGGCGTAAGGTGAACAAGGCACTCGGACCGGATGAGATCCCAAATGTGGCTCTGAAAGTGGCCATTCAGGCATTTCCGGAAATATTCAGGAATGTGCTACAGAAATGTCTAGAGGAAGGTCATTTCACGGACAGGTGGAAAATTAGTGTTGCTGCCAAAGCCAAGGAAAGCCTCCGGGGGATCCAACATCGTATAGGCCAATATACCTGTTGGATGCCCTCGGGAAACTCCTGGAGAGGGTCATCTTCAATATGTTGACGGAATTTACCGAAAGCGAGCATGCATCGTGGATGCAATTCGGTTTCCGGAAAGCGAAGTCGATGGTGGATGTTATTTGGACAATGATTGAGACAGCCGTAAAGGCGTCCAAACAGAAGCGGAGAGGCGATCGATATTGCGCTGTTGTAACGATTGACGTTAAGAACGCCTTCAATAGTGCCAGTTGAGAGGCTATTACCGAGTCGCTGCACAGAATGAAGGTCCCTGATTACCGGTGCAGAATTCTGAAGAGTTACTTTCAAAACCGGGTGCTGATCAACGAGACCTTCGGGAGAAAACTGGTGAACACTACGGCGGGTGTTCCGCCAGGTTCCATCCTTGGCCCAACACTTTGGAACAGGATGTACAACGATGTGCTGATGCTGCAGCTTCCCAAAGACGAAGTGATCGTTGGCTTTGCAGATGACATCGTATTATCAGTGAACGCGAAACACTGGAAGAAGAGGAAATGCTGGAGACCGAAGCAATCGGAAATAATTGAAAACTGAATGCAGTAGATGAAACGGAAGATAGCCCACCACAAAACGGAGGTGCTAATGGTCAGCAACTGCAAAGCGGCACAACAAGCAGAAATCGTCATCGGAAAGCTAGCCTCGAAGCGCGTGCTGAAGTATTTGGGTATGATGATCGACGACCGGCTCAATTTCAACAGCTACGTAAATTATGCCTGTGGTAAGGCAGGGAAGGCCATCAATGCGGTAGCCAGAATCATGCCGAATAGCTACGGACCTAGAAGTAGTAAGCGGCGTCTACTGGCTAGTGTATCATCATCGATACTAAGATACGGAGGTCCTGCCTAGGTTGCAGCGCTGGAAACCAAGCGAAACCGGGTATAGATGAACAGTACGTTCAGGCTCATGGCCATGCGAGTCGTGAGTGCGTACCGAACTATTTTATCGGAGGCAGTTTGTATCATTGCCGGAATGATCCTGATTGACATCACTCTTGCGGAGGACAGTGAATGTTATCAGCGGAAAAATGTCAGAGGAATTCAAAAGCTGGTGAGAGTAGAGTCGCTGACTAAATTGCAACGAGAATGGGACATGGGTGTCAATGGACGCACCTGCTCATACCAGATTTGTCGATCTGCATGAAAAGGAAGCATGGAGAGGTAAATTTCAACCTTACGCAGTTCCTGTCTGGCTATGGTTGCTTCAAACAATATTTGCATCGATTCGGACACGGAGAGTCACTCTTTTGTCCGGATTGCGCAGAGTCCCCACAATTTGAATCAATGCGAAGTGAAATGCTTGCCATCAGTGAAGCAGATACCAGCTCAGTTAACGTCGTCTATAGAATGTGTCGTGACGAAAGTGTTTGGAATGCGATCAACGGAGCCATAACGCAAATCAGGTCAGCTCTACAGCGAAAATGACGGCAGAATCAAGAAGCGAGTGGTTGAGTGGAGTAGAGGGTTGTCAATCTTGGGTGATGTTGTACGGTAGTTTCGCAGTCAGGATTACTCGAATTCATTGCGTGAATATGGGAGCGATAAATGGCTCACCGTTGTTCGCTTTTAGGATCCACAGGCGGGTAATCTTCCGTCGGAGGAGGGTAGATCCGATGTCAGGGACTACTCAATTCGATAACTGTGAGGGTAGGAGCTCAACCAATAAAGGCGAGAGAAAAATGGTGGTGGCTCTATTGTAGCCAAATATCCAAAACCCTCAAGAGTAATACCATAGGGCAGTCCCGTGAAGGGATTCAGACAGTTGACAGACAGACAGACAGACAGACAGACAGACAGACAGACAGACAGACAGACAGACAGACAGACAGACAGACAGACAGACAGACAGACAGACAGACAGACAGACAGACAGACAGACAGACAGACAGACAGACAGACAGACAGACAGACAGACAGACAGACAGACAGACAGACAGACAGACAGACAGACAGACAGACAGACAGACAGACAGACAGACAGACAGACAGACAGACAGACAGACAGACAGACAGACAGACAGACAGACGAGACAGACAGACAGACAGACAGACAGACAGACAGACAGACAGACAGACAGACAGACAGACAGACAGACAGACAGACAGACAGACAGACAGACAGACAGACAGACAGACAGACAGACAGACAGACAGACAGACAGACAGACAGACAGACAGACAGACAGACAGACAGACAGACAGACAGACAGACAGACGAGACAGACAGACAGACAGACAGACAGACAGACAGACAGACAGACAGACAGACAGACAGACAGACAGACAGACAGACAGACAGACAGACAGACACTGGGACTTAAGTCGTATGAATAAAAACAGTTCCAAATCGCAACGACAAACAGAACTTGGCAGCAAAATCACGGGCTCGACGTTTGTACTTTGACGAAGTTTTCATGCGTTGTTATGGGCGATGAAACTTATGAGGGTTTCATGCAGCTTCCAGGGCTGGCTTTTTATTCCATATGGCCAGACATGCTACAGCTGAACATTTCAAAACGAAGAAGGCATCGAAGTTTCCAAAAATATACCCTGTGTGGCAAGCAATTTGCACGTGTGGCCAAAAGTGTAAATCTTTCGTCACTACAGGCACAATCAACAAGGAGATCTATCAGAAAGAATATCTGCAGAAGCGATTGCTACCCTTCATCAAAAGTCACAAAAAAAAACTTTGTTCTGGCCAGATTTGGCATCATGCCTTTATGCTAAAACTGTGATGGAGTGGTAGCTAGCAAATCAAGTAAACATTGTTCCAAAAACCTCAAACCCGCCAAAAAGCCCAGAGCTTCGACCAGTCGAGAGATATTGGGCTTTGATGAAGCGGAAGCTTTCTGGAAAGAAGCAAGGAATCAAAGACGTCAAACACTTCCAGCAAATTTGGACAAAGACGGCTTCTACGATTTCTGAAGAGTCTGTACAAACCCTAATGGACGGAGTTAAGCGCGAAGTTCGAAAAATTTAATGCAAATACCGAATTACTAAGTTTTGCCTTCATGAATTGTTAAAACACATCCCATGAATCTGAAATAAACAACTACGACGGAAATATAATGCGAAATTTATGTTTTATTCATGTTTGTCCGGATTATTGCAGATACAGACCTTAATAGACTTTTTTGTTCCAAGAGCCGGCACCCAGCTTTGTTGAAAAATCCATTCATTTTGTCGAAATGCTGCGATGCCCAAGAACTTGATTCGCTTTCATCCCCTTGTCGGTGAAGGTCAGAGGGGCTTTGACGAAACGAGTTATTCCAGCCACAAACTACGATAGCAACTAGTAACCCGTAAAAAATAGGTGTTTTGCTTTACGTGATGGCATGCAAAATTAAGTGTTCCAATTTTTGGTTCTTGTTGAATTGAAAGAGAACACCATTTTGAGTCTTGTTAGGTGCTTCGTTTAGGTCCATCTGAAAAGACCTAATTTTACATGAAATTTCCCATATGGGTGAATAATGTGCCTCGCTGAAAATCCCCCATCCCCGAACGAGTTTAAAAACCTTACTGCGTAGTTTCCAGTCTATTTGAACTCGCTCGGTCAACAAAGAGTGCAACGCCACAGGTTCACATCAACCGCAAACCGTTGTCCGACCGTCCATGACATCCGGCCTAGTCAGATGTGGACTGTGACGAAAAATGGGGCGGGAATTCAACAGGACTCCATCTTTGGCACGTATCCATATCCGGAAGGCAAACAGAACTGGAATCGATTTGTTCCACAAACATACAATTTGTTACAATTACAAGCTGATAGCAGAATCGATAATCGACCAACTTCCTGCCGTCGTCCGTCGACCGCAGATAAGTTACACACGTGCATAAGAGCAGTGCGGGTGTGAACCAATCGCTATCGATGTGGAATTGTCCTGTAATCCTGGCACGTTCCCGTGCGTGGACGTGTATTAATTTGATTCATTGTGCCTTCTCCATTTATGTGGGATAGCAAATGAAATCATTCGGGTGACACTCGGTGAATCACTGCAGCATGAGTCTGAACTTTCGTAAATGCCGAACATGTACCCCAAGGGGCAAAAGGGGTTGAAGTGCCGGCAAAAGCATATTTTGAAATGGCAGTTAATGGAATGGGGGGTACACACAATTGACCATTTAAGCTTTGTTTGTAAGGTTTGAATCAAGACGAGAGGGCGGATGAATGCCGTGAGAGCGGGTGAGTTTTTCTGAGTAATGAGATACAATTGAAGTGCGAAAATTAATCTAGCGAAATGTGACCGTTCCGGTTGGCGTGCCTTTGCCACCGCTGAGTGACTGGCAGTGGCGGTTATTAATTGATTGTTTGTCCGGAGTTAATTAGCGCTGAATTAATGATATTACGTATGATATTGATGCGACTTTTAAAAAATCAGCAAATAACGTTTGCTCTGAGCTTACCTTATATCTCAGTTGCTGTTGATGGCAGTTCAACCGGATCGTGAAACACCTTAGAAGCCACTGAAAATTGGATCTTGCTACTCCACGAGATCTGTTAACAGTGTAGTCTGAATTGAAGCTGATACACCCACACCAAGACTGTAATTTAGTAACGACGGACGATGCTTTAAGATGGCTGCGAAAGATCGAGATTTAGCGAGTTAATTTGCATAGCAGTGGGGTTTGAGTGTACCATGTGCCAGTGTCATCTTCACCTCACGGTCATTGTGAAACGAATGCTGTGGACTGAGGGGTTGAAATATATTTAGTTGCCGGGATTGACTGCTGGAATTAAAACCGATTTCGGTTGCATAAATTCTTCGGATGACGTGGATGGTACCCACGCCCTCTGCAATATTCAGACTGCCCTTCGTCCATTGAAGCTATGTGATTAGGATAAACCAAAAGCTTGTTTCGCTAACAACATTAATGATGGGTATACTATATTTAATAGTATTATTGTCCCTCTCACTGAATATTTATTTTCGTAAATTAGGTTTCACTCATTTTGTAAATATTGATTTTGTACATCGAACAAATGTCTCGTATATTGTATGAAACATTCATATCGCTTTTTATCTGATAACATCCTATCATTACACGCTTTTCTAATACACGAAATGAATTTCGTAAAGACCAGCCAATCGCTGTTTCTTTTCTATACCGTACTCATGCATGATGTTGTTGCTGCTGTGATGGGCGGGAGTAATTTATCTATCTCAAAATACAAATTGAAGTAACTATAAATTAGAAGAAAATGAAAACGACTGGTAGTCGAGTTATGTACGAGACACTGAAGAAGTCTGCACATTGTAGACGAAATACGCGTATCTGTCGAAGATAAGCAAAGGTAGTTGGAATTAAATGGAGATTACTAATTTTTCTTCTAATTTATAGTTACAAGTATTCCACTAAACAGCTCAAACCTCTAGGATTCAAATTGAAGTGCTGTCGAGTTAAAACTTATACTCATTAATCAAGTATCTCTCACGAGTCACCATAGCCAAGTGAGATCAACCACAGATTCAGTACCAGCTCTTCCCAAAAATACAGGATCAAATCCTATCAAATGCACGAAATGTGTTAACCTACTTTCTTGACAGTTCAGGGAGCGTTTACTAGGTGATAGAATTTGAACAGCGCCGCCAAACTTTGCATTGGCTTTTTCGTATTCTGTACGATTAGATTCAGAAATAACGTAAATTAGCACTGGCGTCTGTTTTCCAGCTGTTTTACTTCAATTTAAATCAATTTAGACAAAGTCTCAAACCGATCTTACCAAACAAGCTCCCTGAATTGTCATAACTGCACTGATGACGCCATCGTGCAATGATCTATGTCCGATACAAAAGTTTTCTTCTTCTTCAACTACCTTCAAGTCGATATAATAGATCTGTCAATCATTCATGCAACCATCAGAGAAACGTTTCTTTTTAATTTTGACAAAATATTCGTGGCTCTTTTCATTGCTTTCGTACAATACAATTCTTCATAAAAACAACAAATTAGTTTGGTTGAAGAAAACAACGAATAGATTCGTTTGTCCTACATTCGATTTCGGGTTTTAAACTTAAATTAACTTTCAGTATTTTCGATGATTTTAAAACTACTATGCTTGTTTTCAATGGTTCGAGGAGAAATATCAAAAGAATCTTTATATTAGGAATCGTTGTTTTTATAGTTATATGTCATATTAAGGATGGTTATCATTTCAGAGGCTACCCGTTTTCAATCACGCCCCTCAATTATTTGATTGAGATTATCACCGCCTCATTTATTTTCGATAAAAAGTGGACATCTTGAAAAAATGCATTGATCAAGAAAATTCCATACTCTAGCATGGAGAGATTTATTTAAAATTAATACTTACTGCTTATTTATTTTACAGCACTCTTACACCCAAATAAAACATGACATAATCAGTTGATAATGTCCACCAGAAATCCACATAACTTTCAAGTAGAAAATGCTTTGCAAAATCAAGTGAATCTTATGTGTCTAGTTAAATGTAAATGATGAGTCAGGTATAACTTTTTTTTCTATGTGATGTTCATATAAAAATCATTTATTTAAGTACTGGAAAATATCTACATGTTGCTTTCAGTAGCAGCTGAGCGAAAAAAAAAATAGGGTAGTAATCGGATATCGAATGTTTTGACAGTAGATTTGGAGTGCTCTTTTTTATCAGTGGTATGTTTTGTTACGATTCATTTAGATTTTAAAATATTGTGGAAGATAGAAACCGAACAAAGAAAATCAATTTTAGAAAATCCAACGCTGTCAGGAGTTTAAATTGCAAAAGCGTTAAACTTCACTAAATTTACCGTTTCCGATCAGAAAACTATCATATTATTCAGAGGGATCACAGTAAGCGTCGTTGCGAAATTTACTATCGGCAACTGCATCGCAAGCTATAAAGAACAATAAAGCAAACCCAGGACTCTCGGATGGCAACATTTTCACTAAAATACCATTCCAACATGAACACCAATAGGCGATCCTCCTATTGGTGCTCATGTTGTCGAGGTAAAGGCTATCGTTCTTATCGTGTCAACATACATCCAACACCGATACTTAAACAACACCGAATGGCCAAACACGCGCTCGAAAATTATATAAAGAGGGACTCAAGGATGTAAACCCAGAGTCGACGAAACGTATGTAAAGATGGACCTTGGACAGCTTTCCGGGCAAATGTTTTATGTGGGCAATGCTTGATGAGATGTCCCAAACACAGCACAGGGAAATCTTATTGCTGTCATGCAACGATAAAAAAAAACTAGTTATCTCACTACCTCGAAAAGAAACGAACTCTCATAAGCATCCATGTCATTCTTCAACCATCAATCAGTCATGACATTTTTTTGACGTAGGACTACGACCTATTTTCAAAATTATTGCACCAATCTATCTGGAATATTTCTACACATCAGTTTTAATATTAAAATTGGTGGATTTCCAACATGAAGCTATTGAAAATGTCTAAAATACAAGCTAATGTCTTTAGTATAGATTTTTTGGAGTAAATTTACCAAATGCACATTATAACCCTAGCACAGACTTCATATTTAGGTTATGAACGTCACCTAGGTAGCCACGTATGGCATCTTTATTTATTCATTCATTGATTCGTCAACAGATGACAATGTTTATCCCAATGACGATTAGATAAAATTGAATAACATACCACAATTAACACAAACATCTTTGAAAACAATGCTTATTAACCTCAGGGGATAAATTAAAACTAATCACGTTATAACAGCTGTTGAAAACGCATCACATGCTTAGCACAAGTTCGTGTTTGCCGTAGTTGGTCCTTGAGTGCCGGTTTATCAAGAAATATTACACGTAGGTTTCGTCGCCAAGTGTTGATGTTCGAGAGTCCAAGTAAAGTGGACCAGTCGATGTTTCCCTGGAGGAGGTCACTAACTAAATACGCCTCCCTTCCAACAATTCCAAGTTGATGAGCTTACACCGGCTCTCATAACTTGGCAATCTGTGAGGGTCTTGCCAACAAAGATGTCGCAGAGCAAAGCGTATAAACCTTCGCTGAACGGCTTCGATCCTTTGGAATGCATTTTGGTAGAAAGTGAACCAAACGACAGCATAGTACTCTACCAAAAGACGAACCAAAGAGCAGTATAGTGCCTTCAGATAATAACACTAGTAGCACACTTGTTGCCATTCGGTTGAGACAACATAAATATGACTTGCTAAGTCATAATCAAGTTACTACAACTAATAATGATCGTAGTGTGCTACTTGGGAAACGTCTTTGAAGTTTTTTTGCGAACCGGAAGATGAATCCAAACTGCGATGTGGCTTTATAAACGATATGGGCAATGTGGTTCTCGAATGAAAGTTTGGAGTCGAGCATTACTCTCAGATCCTTGATTGTTGTTTCACGTTTCAAGCGCGTTCCTCGAAGTATGTAGTCGTTGAGACACATCGCACGTTTTCGGCCAAAGGAGATAGCCAAGCATTTGGATACATTTAAGGACATTTTGTTGATCCGGCACCAGTCGTTGAACACTTGTAGTTCCTGCTGAAGAAAGTGGGCGTATTCTGGAAATTTTATGACGTAGTCCAATTTTAGGAGGACCAAGCTCACGTCGTTTATATATAACAGGAAAAGGAATGGACCAAGGTGGCTGCCTTGCGGAACGCCGAATCTCACTAAAAAGCTGGACGAGGCATACTCTGAAATCTTCACAGACATAGCTCGAGCAGTCAGGTAGGAGCGGAGCCAGTTCAGCAATTGATCGTGAACCCCCATTTTATCGTACTTGGAAATTGCAATCTGATGGTTAATTTTATCGAAAGCCGCAGAGAGATCGGTGTATATGGAGTAGGCTGATGCAAAATTTGAAATATTTGCTCCCCTAAGCTTAATCGACGCCAATTTGGGTCCTGATAGTCCCCAACAAATTTTAACACATTTGGTTTTAATTTGGCTTTGCACACGCTATTCAAAGTTTGTATGGGAATTAGTATGAAGAATCTCAAACTTACATTTCCAGATCCCTAACATCCTGATATTATGTCCTTAAACCAAATCTTATCAACATTCATATAGTGTAAGTTGTCATCTATCAAAATGCCGAAGATACCTGACATGTAAATTTTATACAAAAATAGTTATTCATCAAATATAATAATAAGAAGTAAAAATATGTAATGTTTTTAAAATATATGAATATAAAATATATTAAATATATATAATAATATAAATAAAATAAAATACATAAGATATATGAATATAAAATATAAAAAACATATAAATAATAAGAAAACAAAAATAAGAATAAAACAACATACCTAAAGTGTGTATTTTATGTTTTATTGAATAACTATTTTTGTATAGAAATTTACATGTCAGGTATCTTCGGCATTTTGCTAGTTTACAACTTACACTATATGAATGTATATAAGATTTGGTTTAAGGACATAATATCAAGATGTTAGGGATCTGGAAGTGTAAGTTTGAGATTCTTCATACTAATTCCCATACAAACTTTGAATAGCGTGTGCAAAGCCAAATTAAAACCAAATGTGTTCAAATTTGTTGGGGACTATCAGGACCCAAATTGGCGTCGATTAAGCTTAGGAGAGCAAATATTTCAAATTTTGCATCAGCCTAATATGGAGTCTACTTGATGACCGCGTTCCATTTCACTGATGACGAACGATGTAAATAAGTTATGGTCGTTCGACGTGATGTGATGTGATGTAGGAAGCCACCACCAGTCCATGACTTTCCATGGCGAACAGTTGTAACGTTTTCGACTTTCTCAATATTAGATCAGGTGTTTTGAATATGTAATTGGCAAAATGCCTTCACGTGCAGTTGAATTTATTACCAATAATTTTTGGATTGTCTTTATTTCATGAACAATTAGCAATGCAGCCGTAACTCTAAAGTTTAGGTTGCTATAAGATAGTATCAGTACAATAATTAAAGCTTCATAAATTAGTACTAAAATTATGGTTTGGCTAAAAGTTAGATTATTCACTGGAGCAAACTGTGGACTCGGCCAATAGGTATTGAATTGGTATTGGTAAATGTCCGATGGCATGACGATGCTGATTTTGGGCTACGATAGTGATGCCGAAAGAATTAATCTGGCATTTCCATATTAAGTCGGGTTCAAAGTAGACGGTTAGTTTCGTAATTAAGCCAAATTTTCTTATGTTAAAAAGGTGCGTTATAAACAATTTAAATAAATCTAAGTGAAAAGTCATGAAAGTAAACAAATTTGTGTTAAAATCATCGCAATGTAAATTGTGTAACTTATTTATTTTTAAAATTATTTTTCTGTTCAGTTTACATCAAAAGAAGCAAAAACTCTGCTCTTGTGCATTTTTGTACAAAAGGTAATTATTATTAATATGAGATCATTTTATGATTTATATTTAATTCCTATGTTCGTTGGACATCAGCGTCCAACGGGCGCTTTTTTGTATGTACAAAAGCCCTTTGTCCATCGTTTCCGCCATCTTCTTTGGCATTCGTCCACGTGAGGCATCACCGGTGACGATTGCGCTCATCCAGGTCCGCCTGCCTGCGTTCCTTTGGGTTCGATCGGGTAGAGTACCGGATACGCCGACACCCTCGCCCCGCACCTATAGTTCGACCGTATTGGATTGGAGCAGACGCTGCTGTCTGAAGCGTCGAGATCCCGCGAACACCTGGCGAACGGTTACACAGTTGTGGCCCTCGCAAATTGAGTTTCGAGAATTTGTTGAAAATGAATCGAATGCTTAACATTTTTGGAAGCCTCCTCGGCGCATCGATCCGGGAACGGCATCATCGAACCGTCCACAGCTCTCGATCATCCCGGAGCTAGAAATATCCGAATCCCACCTGCGTCATCCTACTTCGAATGAAAGTGAGCCGCATCCGATATCAGTGCCTTTATCCTCACGCCGTCTTTCAACCTCCTCGCCAATAATGATCTACTATCATAACGTCCGTGGATTAAAAACGAAAAACAACAAATGGCCATCGATTTTGATATTGTCGTTCTAACGGAAACATGGCTTCACACCGAAATTGTTTCCGCTGAGTTGGCGTGTAACTATGTAATTCATCGATGCGACCGCAATGCTTCCACCAGCAGTCTGCGAGGAGGTGGTGGTGTGCTAATTGCAGTTAAATCGGAGATTGACTGCAAAGCTGTGAATCTGGTGGATAGTGATAGCCTGAAGCAAACTGCCGTTCGGATTGTTCTGCCGCAGTTTTCTCTTCATGTCTGCTGCATTTACATTCGGCCAAACAGTAACCCGGAGAATTACATGAGGCACGTGGAATCAGTTAACCAAATTCAACGTCTTGCCAGTTCCCGTGATGTTATCATCTGCTTTGGAGACTACAATCTGCCGAATTTAATCTGTAAGTTTGATGAACAGTTTCTGGAATACTTGCCAATCAACGCGTCAACGGAACAGGAACTTGCCTTAGTCGAGTCTTTGTTGTCAGCTGGCCGCTCTATTAAAAATTGACGCCCATCATAAGCCGGTTATTGTAACTGTGGACGCTCGTTCCCGTGAGGAAGAATACCAAGCAGACATCACGACACGACATTATGATTTCACCCCCTGTGATTATGAAGCCGTAAATGCAAAAATCGCTACCCAGGACTGGAATGAGCTGTTGAACCACGGTTCTCTTGATGTTTTCGTGACTTGTACTTTCGTGCTTTCTACGGCACTATTGATCGAATCATCCGTGAAACTGTTCCAGTTAGAACTTACCGGCCTACAAGGCAGTTTACCCAACCCTGGTGGACACTACAACTCCGTAACTGTCGTAATCGCTTACGAAAGCTCAGGAGACGTTTCTTTCGCAACAAAAATTCCACGCCACGAACACGAGAGCTCTGAAGTTTGCTGAAGAAGAACATCGCCGACTGCAAAATGATCGTTTTTGTGAGTATATTGATAGTATCCAACTGAATATCCGACCAGACCCTTCATTTTCCTGGGCCTATATCAACAAACAAAAGAGCTCGACCAGGGTTCCCGTTGAGGTTACATACCAATCGTAGTTCTTGCTCACCGGTCTCTACTGCAAATTTTTTTGCTGAGTTTTCCCGTTCCGTACACGACGACAACTTACCTCCGCTGGCGCAGCATTACTTGTTAGAGCTTCCGTTGAATAATCTTTACGTTCCCTTGGTCACTTTCAATAATGACAATATTCACGATGCTCTCAGCGCAGTTGATGCATCGAAAGGCCCCGGCCCTGATCACATTCCACCTGTCATCGTCAAACAGTGTGCTCAGTCACTGTCTTGACCCATCGCTACGATCTTCAATCGATCCTTGACCGAAGGAGTGTTTCCTGACGCTTGGAAGCTGGCATCAATCACACCTTTCCACAAGGCTGGAAAACACACAGCGTTGAGAACTACCGCCCGATATCAATCCTTAACTGCCTTGCGAAAGTTTTCGAGAAGCTGTTGCATGACGCCATGCATCAACATGGCTTCGCCAAAAAGCGATCAACGACATCGAACCTCATGGCTTACACCGATACTGTGAACAACGAGCTCGAGAAGCGGTGCCAGGTCGACGCCATTTACATCGACTTTTCAAAAGCGTTCGACAAGGTCGTATTTGTCTTCACGTAAAGCTTTTGCCAAGGTGCTCGACGCTATATCGGACTTATTTGATATTCCCTCCGGTGTACCACAGGGTAGCCACCTTGGCTCTCTTATATTCATTCTCTTCATCAACGATCTGTGCGATGGTCTCAACTCCGGTAAATTGCTCTATGCGGATGACTTGAAGCTGTTCCGTGTAATTAAATCGTTTGTAGATTGCTGTGCTTCACAAGCCGATTAAGAACATGTGTCTAGATGTTGTGATTTAAACGGAATGCAGATGAATACGGCTAAGTGCAGAGTGATAATCTTCGCTCGTTGTCATTCCATTGCCACGTTCTCGACTATGGCTTTAACGACATATCACTAGAGAGTGTCACGTTGCTCAACGACCTAGAAGTCAAACTTGATCGAAAGCTGCGTTTCAACGAGCACATCTCCGCAACAACCGCGAAAGCAAACGCAATGCTCGGTTTCTTAAAGCGAAGCACCGCCCAGTCCGATGATGTGCATGCACTTATGTCGCTGTATTGTGCTTTAGTACGTAGTGTGCTGGAATACGGAGTGCAAATCTGGGCTCCGCACCACGCCGTTCATATTGCACGCATCGAAAAAGTCCAGAAGCGGTTAATTAGATACGCTCTACGCCGATCGATGTGTGCTGCTAAATATTCAACCGTTATCGAGTCGTCGAGTGATGCTTCAACGGCTGTTTGTCTTCGACATGGCACAGTGGGGCAGCAAACCCAGTGGTGTGGCCAAAACCTCTAGCGCCGCGGATATGCTTCCTACAGGTTTGCAGTCTTTGAGAAAGTTGTTCAGTGGAAAAAACGCCATCTCTTGGCGGTTTTGATTAGTTCATATTTCTTCCACATAGGTGGCGCTAGATTCTATCTTTTTAACGGAGCGTCCTGGAAGGATGATTTTTTCGACAAAATTGTTTATTAGATCAAGTTGAGAAATGTTGCTCAAGACGTCAAAGAGCTATCTTACACACAAACAAATATATTGGCCAACTTTTAAAAAATACCGCAAAAAGTCGTTTTTACTGTTTTTGGCGAATAAAGGTCTACAATATAAACTGTAAACGGTGAAATATTGTCACAATGCTGCAACTGGTTCATTTCAGACACATTTTGCGATATATCATCCATGAATACAAATATATTTACAGTAATGTTGTAAAATTTAGGTGTTTTCAAATAACAATTACTCAAAATATAGCAAAAAGTTGCAGCCAAATTTTTGGGAGAGCTTAGAGTAAACCTGGTTGGATATTTTGAAGTATATAGTTCAACAGGGAACTGCAGGGCTCTTTGTAAAATATAATTTTAATATATTTAAGTTTATTTATTTCAATTTGATTAGATTTTTTAAACCGTGTGAATAGCAGAACCAGTGTGCACTGTGCCATAGCATTTAATCTCACAATTAAACCTTTTAAAGAGGCAACTCATCGGTATGTGACATTGCACGAAGTTAACAGGTGGTTTAACTCACAAAAGTAAAGAGATGAAAATATCTCAAATTTTGATTAACCTTCCTTTACCGTGAGATTCCTCGCTGGCATCATGAAAAACAAAACTTGTTTGATCCTTCGAGTTATCGGAGAAAATGAGTCGAGTGACGCGTTTCCAGGTTTTTGAATTATTCAATCAAAAGGAACCATTTCCGTGGGCTGAGCGTTATAATCATGTTTTTGAAAATATAAAAATGAAGATGAATCACGATGAAAGTGACTTTCGTACCGCTTCACTTGAAAAATCACGTTTATAAAACAATTGAAAAAAGATTTAAAACTTTAAACAAAAAAATCCTCGCTGAAGAAATAACGGTACGTTTATCGATCATTGATTTCATGTTACAAAGCTACCAAATGTTAGATATCATGAATGAGAAAAAAAAGTTTCTGCCATTCAAAATTTTTGAAATTGTAATTCCGAACACTTGTGCTCTTTGTTCCAGTAAAAGCCTCCCAATTGCACATTTTTATTTCAATTATAAATTATTTCTTTGAATCTTCATCTTTAGATTAGTTTACTGAAAATTGTGTTTTACTAGCTGGACATTTTGGTTCAAATATTGTCTTGGAGCCTTGCATTGATTCAAATTCTGAACAGTGTTTCTTAAAGTTTTTTTTAAATGAATTGTTACTGGGCCAATTTACATACTTCATACTTCAACATGAATCCAAAAGTTACATCGCTGAACCGATTATTAAAAAAACAAAGAGGGTATTGGCATGGCAACGTTTGTTTGCCTTCGAAGTAAGTTGTACATTGTAGGCAACATATGCGTTTTTCTCAAAGATCAGCAGATGCAGCTGTGTCGTTATAGACGCCCACGTTTGTTAGACAATGTCAATCACTATTCAATATTGTTTAATATGAAGAACTATATGCTCTGGATTTCTATACATTAGTAAGATATAAAAAATGCAAATAAATTCCAAAGATTACTGGTTCTGTTGATCACACGGTTTAAAAAGAAATAAACTCAAATATATTAAAATTATATTTGTCAAAAAGCCCTGCAGTTCCCTGTTGAACAACATACTTTAAAATATCCAACCACGCTTACACTAAGCTCTCCCAAAAATTTGGCTGCTACTTTTTGCTATATTTTGAGTAATTGTTATTTTATAACACCTCCATTTTACAACATTACTGTAAATATATTTGTATTCATGGATGATATATCGCAAAATGTGCTTGAAATGAACCAGTTGCAGTATTGCGACAATATTTCACCGTTTACAGTTTATATTGTAGACCTATATTCGCCAAAAAATAGTAAAAATGACTTTTTGCGGTATTTTTTAAAAGTTGGCCAATATATTTTTTTGTGTGTAAGATAGCTCTTTGACGTCTTGGACAACATTTCTCAACTTGATCTAATAAACCATTTTGTTGAAAAAACCATCCTTCTAGGACGCTCCGTTAAAAAGATAGAATCTAGCGCCACCTATGCGGAAGAAATATGAACTAATCAAAACCGCCAAGAGATGGCGTTTTTTCCACTGAACAACTTTCTCAAAGACTGCAAACCTGTAGGAAGCATACCCGCGGCGCTAGAGGTTTTGGCCACACCACTGAGTTAGCTGCCCCACTGCACTGTGGTCCAGGGAGAAAAATTAGGTGGAATAAATTAATAACTCAAAGAATATAAGAGATAGCGTAATGATATCTTCTGAACAGTTTCTAGTTAGCTTATGCTGCGTTTTTAGCAAAAGTGTCCTATACGCCTAATTTGACCAATAAAGTAATTCACTATCAAACTTTTTTGTTTTGATAGATAGAAATACAAAATGTTCTACAAAGTAATGGAACATAAAAAGCATCAAAACTTTGTAGAAGATTATTTATGTCTATCTCTTCTATTTTTTGAGATATAGCGCACTCAAAGAATCAAAAGCCAAAAATCAGAATTTCTGTCATATTTTGAAAAATACATATCTTTTAGGCCTACTATGTCCAACGCGATTGTAGATTATATAAAAATGCATATTTGCTCCTATGACATCATACCCGTACAACTTTTCTGTGAAAAGTTATCATCAGTTTTGTTGTTTTATAACCGATACATTCAAGCGTTACATTTCAAAAAGGCGCAAGTGAAACCGATAGTATATACCAGTTGAATAAGTATATCTCGAAGTACATATAAGCAAAATTTGGGAAAGGTCTTTTTTGATTTTGCTTAATAGCAGCACGTTGAAAACATCATTTTTTATGCCGCAAATCTACATCCGTATTCCACTGGTGATCACATCAAAGCAAGCTTTGCTTTTTTTGGCTGTTTTCGTGTTACGTGCTTTCAAAATGAAACAAGGTAAGTAAATTGATTGTTTGAGCATTGTTATTTCAATAACGCGAATTTTAATTCATTAGCAATTCTCTGGCCGTTCTCATCTCTCTTCTAATGAAAGGAGCTAAAGAAAAAGATTTGTTGGAATTTGTAAAGAAAAGGTATTCCGAAGAAAAACTTAACGTTGTTTTGGTGCGTAAGAAGCTTCATCTGGTGATGCTGAAGTTTCAAAAATTATGGCGGGCAGCTGGACGAAAACGCGAACGGTTTTTGAACATCAACAATATTTGGCTTGAAGGAGAATTTATTATCGATGTTACGTCTACCTCAAAACCATCCGCCGGCCGTCCTTCAAAACCGTTCAAAGACGCAAAACGTAAACTAAAGAAGAAAAAGATTGAACCTCTTCTCAGCAAATATTCGGCTGATGAAATCTCGTTTGCTGCAGCAACTTCCGTAGCGTCGGCTGGGTTCCGGAAAGCTGGTAAGTTGATAGAAAAATTAGCGCAAAATCCTGAAACAGCAGCGGCCAATCTACTATCTTCGACGGAAAAGCGGCAAGAAAAATTTAATCCACTTACAGCTGAGGAAGGTCTTGCATTCTTATGCAAGAATGGTTTTTCAAAAGCTCAATACATGGATATTCGGCAGGTTAATTTGAGTAGAGGAGCAAATATATACCCATCGTATAATAAATTAGTCGAAGCCAAGAAATTGTGCTATCCTACAGGTATTTAAACATTTACTCAGAAACATTGGCTACGTATTTATTGTATTTATTTCTATTAGATCTGTCCATCCGACCATCTGTTGCTGAAGTATCGTTACAGAATCTCGTTGACTACACCACGAAGCGCCTTTTCCAAAGCTTGATTAGTCGAGCCATGTCTCAAGACATGGTGCTATATGATGAATATACACTTTTATACAAATGGGGTTGTGATGGCAGTAGCAATCACGCACGCTATAAACAACGTTTTATCGACGAAGACGAGGATCACGAACTGCAGGAATATAGAGATTCTCATATTTTCGCATTCTCGTTAGTTCCTCTACGGTTGATTGGGCATCGTAGATCTGACGGTACTGAAGAAATTGTATGGAATAATGATCTTCCTTCATCAATTTCCCTATGCAGACCCATAAAACTAGTATTTGCAAAAGAATGCGCAGAGCTAACAAAACGCGAGGTTCATCTTATGAATGTGCAAATTCAAAATTTGAAGAATGTTATGGTAACGTTATCCAAGCAAGTCGTTTCTGTTAACCCAGTAATGCTGTTTACGATGATGGACACCAAAGTCGTCAACGATTTGACTGGAACCAACTCGCAAGCCTGCTATATTTGTGGAACATCTGGCAAACAACTGAACAATTCCAGAAGTGGTCTAGACTCTGATGATCCTGGCAAATATAAATATGGCTTTTCTCCTCTTCATGCGTATATACGAACTATGGAAATGTTATTGAAAGTGTCTTATAGACTTGTGCTTGATAAACCTACATGGCGTGTTAGCAAGTCAAACAGAGCGGTAAAAGCTAAGGAAACGGAAATTCGAAAGAAAATGCGTGAGGAATTGGGTAAGAATAGTATATTCTTCTATATTTTTGAATTGACTTCATCTAACTATATCTTGCGATTTTTTCACAGGATTACGCATTAGTGAGCCGGTTCCAGGAGGTGGAAATTCAAACGACGGAAACACGGCACGAAAGTTTTTCCGTGAATGGAAAATTACAGCAAAAATTTCTGGACTAGATGAAAATTTGTTGGAGCGGTTCCATATTCTTCTTACAGTGATTAACTGTAAAGCAAGAATCAATTATAATTCTTTTGAAGATTATGCCGAAGAGACTAGAGCATTGTTCGAGATGTTATATGGTTGGTATGCGTTGTCTCCAACAGTCCATAAACTTCTTGTTCACGGAGCAGCTATAATTAAATATACGGTGCTTCCAATCGGAATGTGCAGCGAAGAAGTTCAAGAGACAAGAAACAAGTGCATTCGGAAATATCGGGAGTTCCACTCAAGAAAGTTTAATAGAACAGTTAATATTGAAGATGTCTTTAAAAGGTTGCTCTTATCGTCAGATCCTGTAATTTCGTTGACTAATAGGATGTTTTCGGAAACACTTGCATCAGAATTACCTGAGAAAGCCAGGCTCTTGATTAGTGAATAATAAGTTTCAATTTTTTTTATTAGTAAGTAATAAACTCTTGCATAAACATTACATAATATTTTTTTTGATGATGACAAATCAAGTTACAATGCTACGTTACGATAGATCTACTTACGTTATATGCATAAGGACATGTTAATAATTCACCTAGTCTATAAACGCTTGAAATAAATCCGATAATTGTAGATTTGCGGCATAAAAAATGATGTTTTCAACGTGCTGCTATTAAGCAAAATCAAAAAAGACCTTTCCCAAATTTTGCTTATATGTACTTCGAGATATACTTATTCAACTGGTATATATAACTATCGGTTTCACTTGCGCCTTTTTGAAATGTAACGCTTGAATGTATCGGTTATAAAACAACAAAACTGATGATAACTTTTCACAGAAAAGTTGTACGGGTATGATGTCATAGGAGCAAATATGCATTTTTATATAATCTACAATCGCGTTGAACATAGTAGGCCTAAAAGATATGTATTTTTCAAAATATGACAGAAATTCTGATTTTTGGCTTCTGATTCTTTGAGTGCGCTATATCTCAAAAAATAGAAGAGATAGACATAAATAATCTTCTACAAAGTTTTGATGCTTTTTATGTTCCATTACTTTGTAGAACATTTTGTATTTCTATCTATCAAAACAAAAAAGTTTGATAGTGAATTACTTTATTGGTCAAATTAGGCGTATAGGACACTTTTGCTAAAAACGCAGCATAAGCTAACTAGAAACTGTTCAGAAGACATCATTACGCTATCTCTTATATTCTTTGAGTTATTAATTTATTCCACCTAATTTTTCTCCCTGGACCACAGTGCACTGTGCGTGGTCATAATGCAACATCGATTGTAGCAGCATTCTTGAGAATGTTGAGGTTACATACACCAGTTCGTCAGCTCCGGAATCGTCAACTGTTGTGGATTTCTGGCCATCATACTCTTTATGGACGAAACGTTAGACTCATGTTGTAGGTTTTCAATCAAGTGTGTGACTCTTTTGATTTTAACATTAGTAAATTAGTATATAAGAATAGAATTAAAACATTTTTTGTGACCAGTCTGTGCGATGTCCTTGTCGAAGATGTTGTGTTTAAATTAATATCCTCCTAATGGCAAGATCAAACTGTACATTTCTGTAATCCTCACTATTCCGTTGTATGAAGGGCCAAAAATGGGAGTGTGGACCCGTAAGCAGAAGCACTTACATGAAATCCACGGAAAGGGTAGAGAATCTCCTTCCAACAAAACGCTCTTAAAGATAGGACTCGGAAAAAAGGCGACACTTTGTTTTGAGTGTAACTTTCGCGTGAGTAAAAATTAATGAAATTTTGAGTAATACTAGTTTAGAGTATTATGTTTATGTGTGCAAAATTTTATTGCGATCGGACAAGTAGTTTTCAAGATGCATTCGAAACAAGAAGAGCTACGCCAACAAATCTTGGGCGCGGTGATCGTTAATCCTGGTCAATCGCACAGATGGATCGGCAAACGGCTTGGAATCCACCATTCCACCGTGTCCCGCGTCAAACTGGACTGCGCTTGCTACCTTTCCTCCGCTCTCACCGTGGTCCCACGCTGTTCTGGCCGGATCTAGCTTCGTGCCATTACGCCAAGCCTGTAATGGATTGGTACGAAGCGAAGGGCGTTAATGTGGTCCCGAAGGAGGCGAACCCGCCAAATACACCAGAACTTCGTCCGATCGAAAAGTTTTGGGTGATAATGAAGAAAAAGTTGAAGAAAAGCGAAAAAACATTCAAAACCGATGAAGCTTTGAAAAAAAAAAACTGGGAGAAACTGTGTAAAGAAGATGGACAAAGCCTCGCTCAAGATCTCATGAGCAGTGTTAAGAGAAATGTACAAGTATTCAGCTTGAGGGAGGGAATTAAATAAATAAATTATGCCAAAACATAGCTTATATGTAGATATATAATCCCTAAAAATTTGAGAAGTATCTGATTTGAAATAAATTTTTGGTGATCATTTTTGTGTGTTTAATTTTTTTTTCGAGTCCGGTCTTTATCCAACGGTATTCCAAGCGGGAATTTTCGCTAAAATAAATGGCCAAACGTCGTTTAAGCGTTGAGTAATTATAAACGCACATCCATACTTGCCTGGGAATAGAATGACATTGACATTGAATGAATGCTGCAAAAAGTGTGCCAAAAGAGCTCCGTAAATCTATTCTGTGTTCCGAGACACTGTGGCGTTGAAGGTAATGCACAGTTTATTGACCCAGAACCATTCAGCAGTACATCATACTGTGCCATGAACATGGAACTACGATTTTTGGAAGAACGAAGGGTGATGACCAACTGGTTGGTCACCACAAAGTGTGCTCAACCAAAACGGTTTATAATTTCAAATGTCACAATCAGTAAAAAAGCTCTTGGAGCTCATTGAGAGAGTTCTTTGTACCTATACTGGCCTAGTAACTGGACACTACCCGAGTAGATATTATTTGAAAAACATTGATCAGGTTCAGAATGATTTCTTCGTTTCTGTTACATGGAAACCTCGGAACATCTGCTCTGCAGTTGTAGTTCTGTATACAAGCACAGATTTGAATTTATTTACAAAGGCTATATGCATTATGCAACCTAAAGAAATTTGGACTGTCAATCCTGGAAAGGTGGAGAGTTTTATAAACTCAATTTTGCCTAAAGGTCCTTCCAACGGTCAACGTTTCAAGTCAGATTATATTGTCTAAATATATCCAAGAAAGTCAGCCTTGCACTACAGATGTCATCAAATGCGGAACAACGTCACATCGTAGGCACACTTGCAAAATTAAATCTCCTCCGGAGATTAATTCTTTCTACGTGATCTTGATTTAAAAATGTAAAAAGTCGGGGAACGTAAACAAAGATTTCTTGTAAAATAATGTATCCTGAAACGGACACCTACGCAATTCGACGAAATATGTGTTTGCTTCATCTCTTTCAACTCATTCTGATGTGCTAAAGTACGCTTGCATGTGTCGATCTGAGGGAAAAGAAATTTACATGGCATTTCGGTAGTGTGTATAAAAATGAATTTCTGTCTGTCTGAATCTTATAGACTCGGACACTTCTGAACCGGTTGGCGTGAAATTTTGTATGAAGAAGTTTTTGGGGCCGAGAGAGGTTCTTAAGATAGTAAGAGACCCCTCCTTTTTTCGGAAAAGGAGGGCTTACATACAAATGAAACACATATTTATGCATAACTCGAGAACTAATCAAGCTAATAGAACCAAATTTGCCATGTGGAGGATTTTGGAGGAGAAAAATGTGTCTATGGTTGTTTATAACTCCTCCGTCCTCTGGAGGGAGGAGGGGTTTCCATACAAATGCAACAAAAATGTTTGCATAACTGGGCAACTAATCAAGTAGATGGAACCACATTTAGCAGATGGACGTTTTTGAAGGCAAGAAATGTTTCTCCTCTTTCTGGAAGCAGGGCTCTCCCATACAAATGAAACACAAATTTCTGCATAACTTGAGAACTAATCAAGCATATGAAACCAAGTTTGGCAGGTGGAGGTTTTTGAAGTAGAGAAATATTTCTATGGTGGTTTGAGCTCCCTCTGCTTTCTGGAAGGGGAAACTCCCATACAAATGAAACACAATTTCTACCACAGCTCGAGAGCCGTGTTGAGGTTTTTGAAGGCAATAAATGTTTCTATTGCATTTCAAGACCCCACCCCCTTTTGAAGAGGCCGGGGGAGCTCCCATACAAATTAAATACAAATTTCTGCATAACTCAATCCAACAAATAAAACTACATCTTGCATATGTGGATTTTTTGAGGTAAGATTTCTTTATATATAAAAATGAGTTTCTGTCTGTCTGTCTGTCTGTCTGATCACCGTGAAAATTTGTATGCAGTGGTTTCTGGGGCTGAGGAAACTTCTTATGATTTTTTGAAACCACTTTTCTCTCAGAAAGGGGTGCTCTTATACAAATGAGACACAAATGTCTGCATAATTCGAGAACTTATCAAACTCATGGAATTTGGCATGTGGGGGGGTTTTGAAGGAATTGATTGTATGGTGGTTTGATAAACCTCCTCCATCTCGAAGGGCTGGCTCCCATACAAATGAAACACAAATTTCTACCAAACCTGAGAATTATCCAGGTTACTGAAACACACCACGCACCGGGTTCAGCTAGTAGGTTTTATACTTTAAGGTCTGTATCCGCAATAATACGGACACCTCAAAACATGAATAAAACATACATTTTGCAATATATTGCCGTCGTAGTTATTTATTTCAGATTCATGGGATGTGTTTTAACAATTCGTGAAGACAAAACATAGTTATTCGGTATTTGCATAAAATTTTCGAACTTTGCGCTTAGCTCCGTCCATTAGGGTTTGTACAGACTCTGCAGAAATCGTCGAAGCCGTCTTTGTCCAAATTCGCTGGAAGTGTTTGATGTCTTTGATTACTTGCTTCTTTCCAGAAAGTTTCCGCTTCATCAGAGCCCAATATCTCTCGATTGGTCGTAGCTCTGGGCAACTTGGCGGGTTTGAGGTTTTTGGTACAATGTTCACTTGATTTGCTTGGTTCCACTCCATCACAGGTTTAGCGTTGTGGCATGATGCCAAATCGGGCCAGAACAAAGGTTTTTCTTAATGACTTTCGATGAAGGGTAGCAACCGCTTCTGCAGACACTATTTCTGATAGATCTCCTTGTTGATTGTGCCTGTAGTGAAGAAAGATTTACTCTTTTTGCCACACGTGAAAATTGCTTGCCACACAAGGTATTTTTTGGGAAATTTCGATGCCTTCTTCGTTCTGAAATGATCAGCTGTAGCATTTCTGACCATAGCAGAATAAAAAGCCAGCCCTGGAAGCTGCTTGAAATCCTCCAGGACATAAGTTTCATCGTCCATAACAACGCATGAAAACTTCGTCAAATATTCGCAGTACAAACGTCGATCCGGTGATTTTGCTGCCAAGTTCTGTTTGTCGTTGCGATTTGGAACTGTTTTTATTTTATACGACTTACGTCCCAAACGTTGTTTTGATTTTTGGACAAAACCAGGTGACATCCCTATTTTACGAGCCACCGTTCGAATGGAGAGATTTGGGTTTTCCGTTAATATCCTTTCCAGCGCGTCCAATGTTTTTGTCACTTCTCGGTTTCCTCTCCACCGTCAAACATTCCGAAAATGATTTGAGCACATCGTGAACAGTGGATTTAGGCAAATCCAATGTTTTTGCAAGGTCCCGTATTGACAAATCAGGATTAGCCGTACGCCTGTACAAAATTCGCTCGCGCACTTGTTTTTCTTTCGTCGCCATCTTCAATACTAAACATGAAATGTACACATCAATCATAGTCTTTTCATCATAGACTCTCAGCAATACCACAGTAAAAAAATTTATTCCTACGAGCAATATTTCAAAAGTTACAACGATTTGCAGGTGCCCGGATTAATGTGGATACAGATTTTAGTCAGGTTTATGAGATTTTGAAACCTTGTCTTCTAAAATTCGTTTTACTCCTATCAAAGGTGTTATTTTGACTTTATAAACTCGTAAAACGCTGTTTTGAAATGCCATTTTAGGACTCATTCATATTATTTTATTATGGTCAGTTGAAAAAGCAATTTGAAACCATTTCGTCTCCAGTAAATGCATTAAACGGTAAATTGGCCTTTATGGAAGTCACCAAATGACCAAATAGTTTTATAGTAGCCATTGCTAAGATAAATTGGCTTTTTGTGAAAACTTTGATTTATTTCAATCGCCATATTGAAATGCAAGAAATCATTGAAATGTGGAAAAATAAATACACCAAATAAATGTTATGCAAATGTATATCGGTGACCGATATCGACATTCATTTAGATAACCTGATTGAAATTTTCAGAAGATTCGTGATTAATTCATTGAATATATTTATATCAATTTTGTTCTTGTTGTTGTAAACTCGCATAATTTACGAGGCGCATTAATGTTCAGCTTTTATCGTGCCAATATTCACCATAACATTAAAAGCGCATAGGATTTCGAGCACGATAAGCTATATAAGACTCAATTTGTTTTGAATATTTGGCTATCAAACAAAATTTCGCGCTATACGAGAATTTATTCGTTAGATATTATTTACTGAATCGAACAAAGCAGAACAACAAAAACCAACCTCGATATCACCGTGAAGTTTGACAGCTGTGGCCATTTGGGCCTATGCTGGTTTTGATGACAGCCAAGGTTGCGGCTTATCATTTTTGACTTATCCATATTCATTTGCCGATAGCTCTTCTCAGAAGCTCAATTTCAAAATATAAT
The DNA here is from genome assembly GCA_034211315.2 of Aedes japonicus. Taxonomy (NCBI): domain Eukaryota; kingdom Metazoa; phylum Arthropoda; class Insecta; order Diptera; family Culicidae; genus Aedes; species Aedes japonicus. The sequence goes on from JASCZW010005008.1 coordinate 139,762, forward strand.
GTATGATGAACTTGTAGTGCGTGAGTAGACCTACAACTTTGTCTAACAGTACATTGCTCTAACTCCTATATCTTCGACATGAGAGCGTATATTCACAGTGATCTTCACGATGATAATCGCGTGATCTTCACGATGATAATCGCGTGATCTTCACCGCGAATATCATCGCGAAGATCATATTAACAAATCGACCCTATGAAAGGAGATATTTGCAAATGAATATGCCTGAGTCAAAAATGATAAGCCGCAACCCTGATGACAGCCAATAGGATTTATGAAGGTTCTCAAGTGGTCATAACATCTTTCACTAGAACATTTTTTAAATCTTTATCTTAACTTGTTTTCACAACCATCTATAGAGTGGGCCACTTTGTACACATTTCGACTATAAAGATGCATAGAAGAGGTATTGGCGGACATCACAGTTTTGAATGTAGTTTTATCAGCCAAGCCGGGAGGAGTGCTATACAGCTAGAATAGAACTAAAACTATTACTTGGGATGTACCCAAAGTATCATAATAAGTACATGTAGCTATTTCGAATAATTTTGGTATATTTTCAAAACCAAATTATATTTACTCAATCCTCGCTCGTAAATCAGATATCATTTTATGAAAATCTCCAATATGAGTCATGAACAGTGACTTGCTTCATCAAGTTGAGGAAAGAAATCCTTGTAAGATTGATAAACAAGCAATTTGCATTGTTTACCTTGGACAACCGTTGGGATTTTATTCTTCAATTTGCCACATAACTTAAATAATACAAATGTGTAAATGCGCTGAGAACTGTATTTATTTTGAGAAGTATCGGCAGCTTCAACATTTTTTTTTGTCATATTGGACAACCTGAGCATCAGAATACCCTTGTTCCTGCCCTTTGTCGTTGTCCTCTACAATAACCAGCCTACATCTGGATCAGCGCATTTCACTTATTTTTCATCATTATTTTCTTTCTTTTGTCTTCAACCATCCAATACTTCAAACAACGATTTATTGAGGGAGAATACGCAGCCATCAATAATGCTCGTGACATCTTCAGTTGGATGTATGAGGATTCACGCCTTTCGCTTCTTCAGCAGTTGTTGGGGGAATCTAGCGTAAACTGCACCCACCGATGCCACATAATAAAGCGCCACCATTAACTCCGATGCATTTTGAATCACCATCCCCTTAAACGACTACATAACTATGGTATTTCTCGGCTTGTATCGAGCGGCTCGATCGAGCTTGCGAATCCAGTTCGTGAGTAAGTATGCGCGTAGATTCCGCGTTCAAGGTCAACCGCCACTTAAATGCTAATTTTCAGCTTCATACCACTTCTTTTTTAACGGTGGGTAAAGGCATGTCGTTATTGTGGATGCAGTTTTGATCTTGTCTTTTCGATCCGAACCAACCAGTCGCGGTAAGTGTACCAACATGCTAGTCACAAGTGCGTTAGTGGATGTGAAGATACTCGACGGCCAGACTGGACTGGAGTGAATTGATTCTTGTTCTTCGAATAAACGGACGGGGATAGTACAGTGCGCAGTGGACGCATGCTGGCAGTTAGAAAGGGAATCGGGAATGGGCAAGATAGTAAAAATGCTATAAATCGTTATAAATAGACATGTCGGTAAAAGTTGATGGTTGCGGTCGATTAGAGCCATGTTTTATTCATTTCTGATAGATGCCTACATGAAATGACATATGATGTGACGTTTCATTGGACAACCAAAACGTTGTGTCTGCATTAACGAATAGAAGCTAACATACTTGTTTTAAGAGATAAATTATTGTTAATCAGTGTTTATTCTGAACTTAATGATTTTAATGCATGCAACTAGTATAACCCTTGTTCCAAATTTAATATTCTCCGGAAAATTGAATTTCAGTGAAGGTATTGTTTTGTCTGGGGATAAAAAGCTTCTGCTGTTAAAATTTATAATTTAAACACAATAATTCTAGACAAAATCGTCAAAAGGGTGAAAATAACAATTTTAAACAATGACTTAACCCGTAAATTTCCTGGAACTGCCACGTTGCTAACATCTATATTTACAACCGATGGGAAGGAAATAACTCGTTCTATTTGTTTCTGGTGCTACTTTGTTTGTGGGAGCAAGCAGATCCCGGAAAATACGCTAGAAGTCATTATTTACAATTTTTTTTTTCGACCTCTTGACTATTTTGTTTAGAATTGAAGAATGATTCATTCCATTAAGAGATAAGCAGTGCTTGCAACAATTCAAATCCTCTAAGCTCATGAGTTGGTTTATAAGCCGATTAGTTTTCACGTTCAAAAGCTCTTTGTTTGGTACCTGGGTATTGCTCATTAATTCTATTGTTGGTTTGGTAGAAGAGGATTTATTTATTTATTTTTCGATATGCATCCATATTATTGCACTTAGTTTTTGAAGAGGCACATTATAGCCTAAATCGATATAACAAATATTCGTGAGCAGTTGGTTCTTTTTTAATAACAAGTTTCAATTAACTAGCTTCAATCGTGTTACGGAGCTATACGGAGCCGGTATTTATTTCTCATTGATGAAGTGAATGACATAATACTCACTCTTAAAAATAATGAATATTACGAGGGATGTAATACTTGTTGCACCTTAATTCCTAACGGCTCAATGATAAATATGACCCAATTGTATGTTCTATTTGATGTTTTGTTAAATTCTAACTTGAATCCCAAACTAATAAATACTTTCACACTCAAAATCACGTTCCTGATGCTACATTTACAACAGCTTCTAGAATATAAATGTTAACCTTATACCTAAGTCTGTAAGGCGTTAAAAAATAGATTAGATTAGATATCTTTAATAAAGAGACTTTCAGCCGGTAGCTGGTTTGTCTCTAAACGTTTAAAATTTACCTGCTGGAGATTAAAAAGCCATAAATTTACATGATCGTTGTCTTTGGTTGTTATAACAACATTAGACCTGTTTTGAACGCAATCGGTTTAACGCGTCATGGCAAGTTACAAATTAATTTTTTTTTCGCTTCCGTAATAGATTTTAAAAGAAGGCCCATTGTTAAATAAAATTTCTTACAGATTGAATTTTATTGCACGTAATTGTAATGCAAGCACATAAAAGATGAATTCTTGGAAAACAAAACGCAGCTTAGCATGAGTTCATTTGCTTTTGACATTCATCTGCACAGTTTACATCATTTACAATCAGCTTATAGACTATATTTGGCTATCTCAAATCTAGAGCCGCTAGAATGAATAACGGGATTGTCAAGCCTTTAATTTGCTTGATCGATGTTATAATAACATCTGGCATATATTGAAAGCAGGCGGCAAAACAGGTTACATATTTAAATTTGCTCTCTTCCGTGATAGATTATAAAATGATTACTCCATGCAACTTAGAATGCATAACAGACAATGTTCGAAAATTAAAGGTGCAGTCTTGAGAGGAAAATTTAGAGTTTAAGGAAAACAAGAGGAATATTTTCAAATTAATTTTTTCAGTGCTATATGCACTCTAAGAAAAAGTCATGTAAATTTAAGTTCGTTTGAATGCACATAAAAGGAGCGGCTTTTTCGACATAGAATTACGTTTGTTCTTAAAATTACATGACATTTCAAATTTAAATCTGCTTGTCATGATGTAAAATGAAGGCTATGAAACACAAAATAACATTATTTACTTTTTCCTAAAAAACCTTTTTCTAGTTACTATACTAAATCAATCAAGATTCTGTGATCAGATTTAATTTAATGAGGCCATTGAATTGACCAATACAAATGGATATTATAAAATATTCCAAGTGCAGATTTTCAATCAATTTACGAAAAATTAATTGAAACTCTGTTAAACCTCTAATTATTCGTAAAAATTTGAAGAGAAATGATGCCACCTTCTGTTTTTGTTTTCGAATAATCTTCAAAAATTTAAAATGTATCCTTGAGATTAAACTGTAGCAGTATTCATTTTGTGTACTTCAACTTATTTTTACGTTACCTCAAGCAAGTTATCATTATGAGTTTTAATGGTGTTGTAAATGAAAGAACAGACGTAAATTTTGGTCAAACGGGCCGCTCCTATTCTGTGCATCCAAGTAGACTTAAATTGACATGCGTTTTTCAAAGAGAGTGCATAATGAGAGAGAGAAAGAGAGAGAGAGAGAGAGAGAGAGAGAGAGAGAGAGAGAGAGAGAGCTAATTATTAACATGACAATCTATAACATTGAAGTCTTTTTTTATTAATTTAATTTTATTATTGCATGTTGGATTTTTCTGACGGTAATTTTAACTAGATCCTAACGAGGGAAACTGGCATCAAGAAGCATTTTAATTTGCATTAACAGTACCAGCATTTAGAAAATGACATTTTGTGTTCTTATGTACATGTTTACATCATGTTATGTAATTTATCAAATCGATATAATTATTCTTGTAAATTTAGGAACAGACGCAAATTTTTGTCTAACGGGCCGCTATTTTTTTGTGCATCTAAGTAGACTTAAATTTACAAGATTTTTTAAAGAGTTCGAATGACATGGATGGATTGGATAAACTAACATGGAAATGAAATTATATTGTTGCACCAGAGAGGTGCCAGCAGCACTAGAACTTGGTGCGATTTGTTCAGGACTCCCTTTTTGTGTTCGGCCGGTTGTTTTTACCAGTGCGGTTAAAAATCAAATTCAATCTTAAAAAAAAAATCAACTAAATTGAGAATGGTATCTTTTTATCATCAATACATTGTTGCCTTATTATTTTGTGCTGGCAACCATAATCAATTGAGACACCAGGCGATCATTATCAAATAAGTTACACAATTTGAAATAAACATATTCATCAACGTCAATTCTACACACTTCCGAAATGTCTGAGACCGACACATGCAAGCGTTATTCAGCACATAAGAATGAGTTGAAAGAGATGAGAAAATATATTTAATCAAACACAACTTTCGTCGAATTGCGGGTGTATCAGTTTCAGGACACAAGATTTTACACGAAATCTTTCTTCACTTTCCCCGACGTTTTACAAACATGAATTAAGTCTCGTGTAAAATTCATAATTTCTTAGTGTGTACGGTATCTAAGGCACTTAAAGGGAGTGCTAGATTTGGCTTTAGTTAGTGGGATCTTTTATGTTAATTTAAGACGGATACCGCTGGAATAGGATCTGTTGTGTGGAAGATTACAACTAGTTACGATTTTTACGTTGCTTTGGCTTACAATTAATTAAGGAAAATTTTACGCATCTGTTAAAATGCATTATTCTTTTCTGTGAACTTCATATTTTCGTTTGAATGAGTTCCTCATTTTTACAGTTAAGAACAATCATCCTCCGCATCTTCCTCTTTTTGTGGCGGTGACTTAGAGGGTGGAACGGTTAAAAATTTATCAAACATGATTAAGTGCACACTGACAAACTTTATTAAATAAATGATCAATATTTATTTCTTGTTGATGTTCATCGTCTACAGAACACAGGACAATTATTTGAATAGGCTTTTTCCAGGAATTTTCCACATGTGAACTGACGGGTTTTACGTTTGACATCTTCCATCATGTTTTGTACTGCTGTTATATCCACCTTATTTGATGCTGAACGCCAATTCGCCTTGAACTCTTTTCCACTTCCAACTGTTTTTTGAGTTCTCTTGATGTTTCTCTTTACGATTGCCCAATATTTTTCAATCGGGCGCAATTCCGGCAAGTGTGAAGGGTTTTTCTTTTGAGCCATTTATCTATAGTGGCAAGAAGCGAGCCCGGCCAAAACAACACGGGACAGCAATGTTTCTTGAAGAAAGGCAACAAGCATTTTTGCAAGCATCCCTTTACATGAATATCTTGGTTAACAGTGCCAGTTGTCACGAAACTTCCCTTTTTATTTCCCGCAAGTATACTTGGTTTGGCAGATGATTTGTACATCTGCCAAACCAAGTATGTTTGCGGGAGATTTTTTTTTAAATTTAAACTTATCTCTAATTTTTTCTCGCCCTGGGCGCTCCTTTAAATCAGACTTAACGTAAGTTTCATCGTCCATTACGGTGCAATCAAACTTGGTCAACAAACTCGTATACAACTAACACGTTCTTTTTTTGGCTGTTTTTTTTGTAATTATCTCGAGTTAGTGTCAATGTGACCTTATATGTTGACATTGCGTCTAATTTCTTTGCTCTTTGCACTGTTGTGTAAAGGTTGGGATTGCGTTTGAAAATGTTGGGTCAATATTCTACAGTTGCTGCGGCTTCCTGGTTTCGGTTTCCTCCTCATTGCCGCTTGATGGCAGTGGTCAGCCGTTCTCCGAACATTTTTATAACACCCGTCACAGTTAAATTGGCAATATTAACTGATTTTGCTTAGTCGGCGTGTGAATCAATTGGATATTGCTTGTGCGCGTGTCAAATTTTGACACGCTACTCTTTTTACTTCTGCGCCATTCTGTTGTCAAGAATACAATATAACAAAAACAAAATAGAGTCAGCATTCCGTACACATACACCTACAAAATGAGTGGTGTTCAAGTTTTTAAAATGTACGATGAAAAAAAAACTACGTCAGTGTGTGTCGACCAAGTTTCGACCGTTGAGAGACCTTCTCTTTCAATAGAAGAAGGTTGAGCACAATATGAGTATTTATGTAAATGCCGTTCACGCCAAAATCCGGACAAAGTATGTATCCTGTTTCTTAGTCAAATCACATTTCGTAGTATGAAACTTGTTATGTTCACAACCAATGTATAGACAAACGTGAATAAAACACATTGTTAACAAAAGCAATATTTTCCTGTGGCATAACCAATATTTTTTATGCCTAAAATCTCAGGCACCATAAACGCTGAGATTTGCCAGCAAGAATGCCTCAAAAAGCGGCTCTTACCTTTCCTGAGAAAACATGCAACTCAATCCTTGTTCTGGCCACATTTGGCCAGCTGTCATTACGCTAAAGATACAATCACTTGGTATGAGCAAAGCAACGTTATTTACGTTCCCTAGGATTGTAATCTACCATTTTGTCCTTAGCTTCGCCCGATTGAAACATACTGGTCAATGGTTAAAGGAAACCTCAAAAAGCTTGGTGTAGAGGTACCAACGATTTCACTCATATAACAGCTGAAACTCTCCACTTTATTGCGTGGTACAGTATGATAACATTCTTGTTGCATTCATTAAAATCAAGTGGAAGTGCACAAACGAATTTTGTACGAACGGCAGCCAAATCCGAATTTATCGGTATGCGATCTTGCCAAGAAACTAAAACTACCGAAAAAAAACATGTTTTGTGTTTGCCAATCATATGACCAGCGCTTGATTGTAGATCTAAAGGTTGGAAGTCCAACAAATCGAAAAGTTTGCTCCCGACAAATGCAAAAGAAGAAGATATATGGTTCCATTTGTTTGATTAGTTCTCGAGTTATGCAGAAATTTGTGTTTCATTTGTATGGGAGCCCCAAAATTTCACGTCATTCGGTTCAGTAGTTTTCGATTCTTTAAGGTACAGACAGACTGACAGACAGAAATCCATTTATATATATATATATATATATATATATATATATATATATATATATATATATATATATATATATATATATATATATATATATATATATATATATATATATATATATATATATATATATATATATATATATATATATATATATATATATATATATATATATATACAGCAATTCCATGAAAAAAGTTATACGATCTCTCAGAATTTTATAATATTCGGTAGGATTGTTCAACATCGAAAAATATTAGACCCGTATTTTTTTATTTCGTTATTAGACTGGACCTTTCTGCGTTAGACTGGTCCAAAAAATCGTGATTTTTCAAAATCTTCAATTTTCAAAAATTTATAACTCCTAAACCGTTTAACCGATTTTAGTCATTTTTGGCCATTGTATTGGTTTTTTTCTTGAATTTTCAAGCAAAAATACGAAACCTTTAAATATATCAATTTTTGTATGAAAAAAATACAAAACAAATAGTTTTTCTTGAATTTGACTGCGAGGGGCCTCAACGGCTCCTTGTTTTAGTATTTTTAAATGAAAAAGCATTCAATTTTACATAACATATCAAAAAATTGGAGATGTACTGCGTGTCGTTTTGGAGATACAATTTTTTAAATAATAAATCATTACTCTTCATTTTATACATCACCTGCCTGTAGAAACGATGAAGATGCATGGTAGATTACCATGCGTCTCCATCCAATCAAACCTATGACTAATGAAATCTATGAGTAGGTCACAGAATGTCAAGTAAATATTATATAATAAATAATATTTACTTGACATAATTATATAATATTATAGCAACTAAGACTAATGAGACTTTAGGTAGATATTGACAATTTGATTACCTAACATTCTTTTCGTTACACAGAGGGGCATTGGTATTATTATTTAAAAGAAGAACCGTTGATACGTATTGACTACCTACTGTAGATGTAGAATGTTTATCGACCTGTGAGATTGAATTGAATTGTTTCTCGGCTGTAGCGATCAGGTCTACTCGCTGACGGGAGGGAGTAGAGTGGAATTTCTAAAGCGGAGAAGCAGCAGAGTGAACAACATCTCTTTCATTTCATACTCGTCGCTCGCTTGCGTTATCTGTTATTCTGTTGCTTTCTCGCTTTAGAAATTCCACTCTACTGCTCCCGTCTGCAGATAGACCTGATCACTACAGCCGAGAAACAATTCAATACCTATTGTAGTCTAGGCTGCAGTTCACTTCACTTGATCGTAGGTACAATATAAACATCATATAAAACACGGAAATTTATGTAAGAAGTTACCAGTTGAAAACAAAGTATCATATCAGAACAGTTATATCAAAGAATATCGTAAAATGAAACGTAAGTGTTCAATTTGTAGTGTTTGGGTGTTGAGTTCGTGTTCCAGAAAAATCAACGCAAAATTGTACGACCATGCTGTGGAAAAAAGGTTAAAATTGATGAGAGTAGCTCTTTCATTTGTCAAAGTTGCTACAAGAAATTGTATAAGCACATTGATACCATGACCGAAGAACCCATTACAGGACCATCCAGTATAGGCACTACAGGTATGTTATATAAAAGTTCATATAATTCTGTTTTAATTTGAATTCTTCTCTTGCAATTGTTACTGGAACATTTTTATTTTTACATTCTTTTAGAATCGTGCGAAGCAACCAGTCACGAAACGATTGCCCTTGCAGGACCGTCCGGCATTGTTCCTTTTCCTACCAAAGTAAATAATAAAATAGAAATTATTTGCATGATTTCCAATCAATCAATTTTTAATCAATAATTTGTTATATTTATTTACAGGCTCATTGGAAACAACCAGCTATGAATCGATCGGTACCACCAATAACACGTTTTGTCTGACGATAATGAAATGCTAACACAGCTTAAGGATAAATTTAAGGAAACAAAAGATAGCAATGAGCGGTATAGGATTTTAACCACACTGCCCAAAAGTTGGTCTACATATAGGATTATGCAAGAGTTTGATGTTTCCCAATATATGGCCAACCAAGTGAAAGTATTACAACAACAGGAGGGAATAATGTCAGTGCCTAAAAGAGGATTAGTAGAGCTTCGTTAGGAGAGGAAACGCTAATACGTGTTCGTAATTTTTATAATAGCGACGATATAAGTCGTGTGTGCCTGGGAAAAAGGGATTATTTGATATCCAACAATGAAGAAGGTAGGATCTACATACAAAGAAGGTTAGTTTTATGCAATTTGCAAGAGGCGTACTCCATATTTAAAAATACTCATCCTGATATTAAGATTGGATTTTCGATGTTCGCCAGTAACCGTCCAAAACACTGCATTTTGGCAGGAACAAGTGGCACGCATACGGTGTGCGTTTGCATTTACCACCAAAACGTTAAATTGATTTTTAAAACACTCCAAAGTAAACAATTACTTCCAGATGGTGTTCAGTCCTACCATGATATGTTTTCAAAAATAATTTGTCAAAATCCAAATGAGCATTGCTGGCAGCAATGTTGCGAAAATTGTCCGGGAATGCAAATTTTGGCGGTAGAACTTATGACCATTCTTAATAACGGTCACGTTGAATCATTACAATTTAAACAATGGCGTCAAGCAGAAAGATGCAGTTTGGACTTAGTTGAAATGGACACACAAGAATTTATTGATACTTTTTTAGAAAAATTACTCAATTTATTGCCACATAACTTTACAGCTGAGCGACAGGCAAACTATTTAAAACACGTGAAAAACAATTTAAAAGCTACTGAGTGTATCATAATCTGTGATTTTTCGGAGAATTATTCATTCGTTGTGCAGGATGCAGTTCAAGGCTTTCATTGGGCAAACGCTCAATGTACTATTCACCCTTGTGCTATTTATTTTAAAGATGAAGAATCAAATGATTTGAAGTTTACCAGTTTTATTGCAATTGCTGATTTCACTAAACATAATCATGTCGCAGTGCGTCTTTTTTTGACTCAATGCATAGCGTTCATAAAAAGTAAGTTATCAGGTTTAGAGAAAATTTATTTCTTCTCAGATGGATCTGGAAGCCAATACAAAAATAAAATGACCGCTTTTAATTTGTGCAACATGCAAAAAGATTTTGGCATAGATGCCGAGTGGAATTTTTTCGCTACTTGTCATGGAAAGGGCCCTTGTGATGCTTTGGGAGGCGTATTGAAACGAAATGCTGCGAAAGCCAGTTTGCAAGATCATCACATAACAACGGCCGAAGAACTTTATTCATGGGCTATTTCTAAGCCAGACTCGAAAATACACTATCAATTTTTTTCGGAATCCGACTATAATAAAATGGAAAGAAAATTAAAAAATCGTTACACACGTGTGAAGCAAATTTCAGGGACTCAGTCATTCCATAGTTTTAAGCCTCAAAACGAAGAGTATATTATTGTGAAACAAAATTCATTTTCAACGGAAGAAAAATGTATAAAATTGTTATGAAAAAACTTAATAAATAAAAATAAATGTATAAAAGTGTTTTTCTTATTTTTTAACATGTTCATCATGTCGCGCGGCTTTAAAGTGTTTTTTTCTTGGAACTTACACTAAGCAAAAATATTTGAAATTTTAAAGCCTTATTTATTTGAAAAGGTAATCGTCAAAAAATAGCAATTGGTCTGTGTGGTTAACGGAAAGCCTTAAAGACTGATTCGAATGTTATACTAAGTTTGTAAGTAACTCATAGATTTCATTAGTCATAGGTTTGATTGGATGGAGACGCATGGTAATCTACCATGCATCTTCATCGTTTCTACAGGCGGGTGATGTATAAAATGAAGAGTAATGATTTATTATTTAAAAAATTGTATCTCCAAAACGACACGCAGAACATCTCCAATTTTTTGATATGTTATGTAAAATTGAATGCTCTTTCATTTAAAAATACTAAAACAAGGAGTCGTTGAGGCCCCTCGCAGTCAAATTCAAGAAAAACTATTTGTTTTGTATTTTTTCATACAAAAATTGATATATTCAAAGGTTTCGTATTTTTGCTTGGAAATTCAAAAAAATACCAATACAATGGCCAAAAATGACTAAAATCGGTTAAACGGTTTAGGAGTTATAAATTTTGAAAATTGAAGATTTTGAAAAATCACGATTTTTGGACCAGTCTAACGCAGAAAGGTCCAGTCTAATAACGAAATAAAAAAATACGGGTCTAATATTTTTCGATGTTGAACAATCCTACCGAATATTATAAAATTCTGAGAGATCGTATAACTTTTTTCATGGAATTGCTGATATATATATTATATATATATATATATACATATAAATTTACAACTCGGGGCCTTCGGGCACGTTTTTAAAAATAACTTAACTCGTTAACTACCTGTAAAGAACTGAATTTATTTTACTTCCAAAGTCATACAGAGGCCTCAAGCTCCTAACGAAATTCCTGACTAAGCATTATGATATTGCTGCTGCTCGTGTCTGTTGACTCTGCATTCTCGGTGCAGGTGCTGATTATGATATTGCTGCTGCTCGTGTCTGTTGACTCTGCATTCCCGGTGCTGGTGCTGGTTTCGTATTCTAGATGTGTGTCCGTTGAGCTGTTGCCAGGCCGTTTGCGTTGCCCGATTCTAATGATGCCAACGATGCTGCTATTTGTTGTTGTTGTTGTTGTACTGCTTCGAGTCTATGGAATAGGTGTTGCTCCTGGGGGTTAGCGTTGGTGGTGGTTACTTCGGTAACTAGCCCGCCCTTAAGTGAGGATCGTCCCGATCCGTTTAATCGATTCTGGCAGTAAATCTTGAAGATCATGAAAACGATGAACAGAGTGGTAATGCTGGTAAACGAGAATCCTCCAAACAAAGTCCAAAATTTCAGGTTAAGGTTATGTTGCTGCAAATAGACATGTTCCAATTTTTTCCGGTTCTTTGATGTTTCGTTGCCAATCGTTGAAATGTCCAGATAATGATGTTTGTTCCAGGTTGTTTTGATGTTGTGAAGTGCTCCATGGATGACTTCTATTTCACGTACTATTTCGTCGTTTTGGAATGACTGGTTATTGAAATTGATGGTGCAATTCGAAAATGTTACTAATAGATTGCCAACTAAGGTACGGTCGTCCGGTCCGCAGTTGCTTTGTATTTGGTTATTTCTTGCGTTTTGAATCAGGAGTGTGCCTTCGGTAATTAATTGTTGCGTTGTTCTGTTGGAATATGTAGAGTTACACTCAGATTCCTTACCGAATATTAGCGGGTAAATACAAGCGTCATTTACCGCTTTCAAATAAGATGCTTTTTGGACGAATTGACTTGGGTTGTTGGTGGCGTACAGGGTGTCACCTGTTTTGATGATGTACTCTGGATAGTTGTAAATTATCTGGTCCTTGTGTACCAAAGGGTATAGTTGAATCACTGAAGATGTTTTGTTGTCTAGTCGTGGAACATGAAGGATGTACAGAAGAGTCTCCTGACTCACTGCAAATTTTGGGATTACGTGTTGAAGGGCTTCGTCTGGAGGTTTACCTTTACGCCTTGATTTTGAAGTAATGACTTTATAAATGATATTTCTTGTATCGAAAGTATTTTGTTGGTGGATATTGACGTTTTTGATAGAATGATGGCATCTTGGATGTCTTCTAGAAGTTTGTTCACGATGTCGATGTTTATGATAGTAATAATTGATGTGATTTCGTTGGTTATCAATTCATTCGTTTTCATGTTGTTGATTATTTTGTTGATGGTTCCGGTTAGTTGTGAGATCCTCTGGTTAATGTGGTTATTTAACTCGAACTGTTGATTGTTTTGTGTGATCAATTCGTTTAACGTGGAATTGATAATACGGAGATCCTGTGCGTCTGGTGAGCCCGCGATCCATTTCCAAGATGATCCTAACATATCCCAGCGTCTGGTACGGTGATGTTGAGGTGGTTTTATTTGAAGGAAATTGTTATAAAGTTTTTTCACTTTCAGCTTAACTATGTCTCCTAATGGATTTCTAGTATCTACTTTATCATAGAAGGAAGAAGTTAGGTAATCTATGGACTCCTGAATGTCTGTTAAATTTATGGGATGTATAATTTTAAGGTTCCTGTTTGGATCTTACAATTCCTATATTTAGAAGTAGCAAGGGGTCTGCATTAAGGTTTCTCATTGAAAGGTAAGACGTCATGGTCAAGGTGGGGATCGTAGTGAGCATCAGGATAAGTATCTGGAAAGGTGGTTTACAAAATTAGATTTTATATGCTATCGTAAAATTAATTGTATATGATAATCATGGGTTATTTTATGATACTTATTCAAATCTTCCTTTTTCTTTTAAGTTTAGATTTATGAAGTTTGATATTTCTATGGTCTATATAGGTTTTCCTTCTATTTCGTTTAACTGTTACTTTTTTATACTTTAGCTTTCTCTTATTCCTTATTCCCTGTATCCTATTATAAATTTGTTCATCTCTATTGAGATTTGGTTCATCTTCCCTAGTCTTGTTTCTGTTCTCTAAAACTGTTCTCTGGTTTTTATGTAATTTTTCAACGATCTCATCGAACATTCTGTTCCGATTTTCTAAAATAGTTGCTAAGTTAAGGGGTCTTTCCTCCCCATCTTTGATGCCATAGAATATTTCAATCGGTTTTAATTTGGTAGTACTATGAATTGTGGAATTGTATAAAGTGGTTGCTATTCTATATATTTCTTTATTGGAGAGATCGTTGTAATTCTGTTTTATACAAAGGAATATTTCATTGAGGGTAGAGTGAAAACGCTCTACTATTCCGTTAACCTCGCTATGGTTTGATGGGGTGTAGTACGGTTCCACTCTTAGTCTCTGAAGGAGCCCTCGAATTTCGATCGACTTAAACGCAGCTTCGTTATCGCAAACGATCATACGGGGTGTTCCGTAAGTCGAAATAAGTTTAACGAGGCCACGTTTTACATCGAGTATAGATCTGGATTTGATAGGGATAAGGATAGCAAATTTGGAAAGTTTGTCTACTGCAGATAGGAAGGTATTGGGACTGGAAATGAAGATATCAATATGCAATATGTCTAAAGGCTTTTTGGAATGGGGGTTTCTGCTAACTTGCACTTATATGGGTTTCGTTCATACTTACTCTCCAAGCAAGTCCCGCACAGGTTGACGAACGTCTGCACCTTGGCTCGCATCTTTGGGAAGTAGAATGTTTTTTGTATGACAGCATAGTTCTCCTCGGCACCTCGGTGTGCGCGTTGATGAACCTCTTCTATTGCCCTGTCCTGTTCTTCGTTACTTCGTAAGTCCTGCAGGAGATTCTGTGTTAATTTTATTTTAAATGTCTTATTTCTAGAAAAATAATTCTTGTATGCTATTTGAAGCGTGTTTGTCCACCTCTCTGGACACATGATGCAATTGACTCTTGTCGGATGCATATGATCCCTCAAAATCCTGATTGCCAAGGGTATCCCAAATGTTACCCTTGTAATGGTTCGCCGATATATTGTGGGAAAAACTTCCTCATATATTTCTCCATCTTGCTCCCCTTCTTTAATTATGATTTGATTTCTGAAATAATTTATGGGTCTTTCAGTCATGGGTATATAATCATTGTCGTCAGAAGAAGCTGAATGTACAGTTTCATTGTCTGAATCGACAGTTGCTTCAGATGATGATTCCGTCTCGTTTACGTTTATTTCGTGCGGTATTCGGAAAGCTCCGTCCGCTACCACATTCTGTTTACCGGCCCGGTATTGGATGTCATAGTCGAACTCTTCTAGTCGCAACTTCATCCGTACCAGCCTATCATTTGCGGTTTTCAAGTTTAAAGCGTAAGTCAGGGGTTTGTGGTCGGTGTATAATGTAAACTTTCGACCAAACAAGTAGGGCCTGAAATACTTGCACGCCCAATCAATAGCCAAGAGTTCTTTCTCAATGGCTGAGTATTTCTCTTCGCTTTGTGTTAGGGTGCGCGATGCAAAGGCTATAGGCTTGTCTTGTCCGACAGGACCTTGCGATAAAACCGCGCCTAATGCATAATTTGAAGCGTCTGTCGTAAGTAAGAATCGCTTCGTAAAATCAGGATACTGTAGCACATGGCTACTGGTTAAAATATTCTTGCAACGGTTAAAGGCAGAAACGAATTCACGGGTGTGACTGATAGTTTCTCCTTTGCGTAATTGTTGCGTCAAAGGCTTTGCAATTTTTGCAAAGTCCTTGATAAATTTTCTATAGTAGCCTACTACACCTAAGAAGGCTCTTAATTCCTTCTCGTTTTTCGGTAGAGGCCACTCTTGAATTGCGGTGATCTTCCCAGGGTTTGGTTTCACTCCTTCGGGTGTCACTACGTGTCCTAAAAAGGCCACTTCTTTCTGTAAAAATTCGCATTTATCAATTTGTATTTTTAAATTGAATTTGCGAAGGGTTTCTAGAATCTTTGAAAGATTTACTAGATGTTCCTGCAGGCTGGTGGAAAAGATGATAATATCATCCATGTACACCAGACATCTCACGCCTATATGTTCCCTGAGGATGTTATCCATCACTCGTTGGAATGTTGCAGGCGCATTTTTGAGTCCAAATGGCATCCGTATGAATTCATAGTGTCCACCCTCTACACTGAATGCTGTCTTTGGAATGTCATTTGTGCTAACCTCGATTTGGTGAAAGCCGGAAGCCAAATCGATGGTCGTGAAAATACTGACATCTTCCTAGTTTGTCTAGGATGTCAGTAATGTTGAGGATTGGGTATCGATCGTCTATAGTTTTATTATTTAATTTCCTATAGTCGATGACCAATCGCCATTTTCGTTGACCCGATGAATCAAGTTTTTCGGGACAACCCATATCGGGGAAGACCATGGACTATTCGAAGGCCGAATTATACCTTGATCCAACATCTTTCCGATTTGTCTTTGTACCTCTTCCTTATGGAAAAAGGGGTATCGGTACGACTTCGTGTATACAGGCAGATCATCCTTTGTTTTGATCTGGTGTTGTATAGCACTGGTAAAAGTCAATTTCTTATCGTCACTATAAAGGACTTCTGGAAATTTATTCAAAACATGGAGTAGTTTCTCTTCTTCTTCTTTGTTTAGGTGATCAGTTCTTATATTTTGTTTTATTTCTATTTTGGGTGTATGCTTTCTTTTGCTTGTGTTGTGTGCTTGGATAGAAACTTCATCGAAATTATTGAGCTCCGTAAATAAGGCTTCTTTGTCTATCTGGATTTCAACTTGCTTGTTGCTGAGGTTTATCACGGGAAATGTAGCTATACCGTTTCGAGCGCTGTATACTCCTGAAGGTATAACCACATCGTCTCTTAACATAATATCGTGCTCAATCAGAAAATCTCCCTCTTTGATTCGGACTGGAAATTCTTTCACGAGAGTCTCACTTCCGTGGATATTTAATTGTTCGCTAGTAGGGAATTTTTGTTTAGCTGTATTATCGTATTTTTAATGGTAATTGTATTAGATACTGTATCGATTATGGCACCCATGGATCGCAATGATTCGAATCCAATAAGTCCATCAAAGAAATCGTGAAATCTAAATAGGAAAAATTTAAGGTTCGGTAGACCTTTTGCAAAAGTTGATCAAAGGATTTAAGTACGTAAATTTGTCTATGATATGTGAACCGCTTATATTTTTAATTTTATGTTGTGGTCCTGATCCAACACTAGTGATAGGAACTAACTCCGGGGTAATGTAATTTTTATTGGCTCCGTGTCGATTAAAAATCTCAGGGGCCTACCTGATTTTCTAGGGATTTCCAAATATGGAAGAAAATTATTTTTCATTCCGTTGTTTGTAGGTCGAAAGCCATGCAAAAATTTAATTCTTCATCATTTTCATTTGTTTCAGACGGCATTGTTGCTGTATCATAATCTTGTTCTGGGACACACGAGTCATGTTCCTGATCCGGGTACTCTTCATAATTTTCATACTGTGTTGTTTCCTGATTATTTATTTGAGCTTCTTGCCTTTGGTAAGGCATCATCTGTTTTGATTGTCCTGAGGGGTCAGGTTTGATGTATGGTACAACTTGTTTTTGAAATTGGGGATTCGGTTGAAATTGTCTTTGGTATTGAGAATTTTGAATAGGCTGCCTTTGGTGTTGGAAATTTTGAGGAGGCTGTCTTTGATACTGGGAATTTTGAGGAGGTTGTCTTTGATACTGAGAATTTTGAGGACCTGCATTTTGAAATTGTGGTCTGAAATTAGCTTGTGGAGTAAATCTTTGAAAGCTTTGAGTGGGAGTTTGATATTTATTGGCATGCCAACTATTTTGTTAGTGCCACTGGTTTATTTAAAGGTTTTTGTTGTGGTGCCATATTTTTCGAATATTTTTCCTTTCTGCGCTGGCTAGCATTAAATTGCTCTCTTGCGCTTTGATAAGCTTCGTTCAAACTTTTCGGACGCGACACTCTAGTCAATGTAGAGTATGGTTCGTCAAGCCCGTCAATGAAAGAATTTAAAATCATGTCCTCATAGCTGTTTGAAAGTGTTTTAATACACTTTTTCATTTCGTTATCCAAGGATAGTTTTGCAATAATGTCCGAGAGAAGTTCCCGACATTCATTGTAGAAATCGGTAATGTTTCTCGTGTTCTGTTTTAGATAACAGATCTGGGTGACAAGGCCACAAAGGTCCCTCTTGTCCCCGAAATATTCAATCAATACTCTTTTCATTTCACTCCACTCACACTCGGTGTGCCTAGCTACAAGTGCGTCGCTCGCCTCGTCTACAATTTTATCACGAATTACACTAAGCCACAGAGGCATGACGGAATTTATGTCTGCTGTGGATGGGCACAAACTTTTTGCATGATCCAGTTTTTCTTCAACTGAGCTTAGCCAGGCGGCTAGTGATTTCTTGTCGCCTTTGTATGGGACGATTAATTTTATTGCATCTGGTATACGAGATGCGTCAAATGAGGAAACACGGCCTCTAACTGAGGGCGTTGCCGTACCAGACGGACCTGCCTCTCTTTCATCTAAGCGATCTTGCGTCATTGTCGCAATTTGTAATCTCTGTTCTTCGATTTGAGCAGCGAGTTGCTCAATCTGTCTTTGTAAATCTTCTGACATTTTTCTGGTTAACATACACTACACTTTGTTGGAAAATTAAAATTCTCACTTTCTAAACACTTACACTATCTGAATTACGATTACTCACAATAAATTTGCTTCACGTTACGCCACGATTTTTTTTTGCTACGGTTTCACTTATTTGTCATCAACGGTGTGTTAATTAATATTAGGAAGGTTTGTTAGGAAGAAAGAATAGATAGTAAATCAAAAGTTTGGACACTCACCACAATTCGACTGGTATTCCACCAGCGAAGCATGAAGCGGATGGTGTTCCTGGGATGGGCTGCTGGTATTCCACCAGATAATCCACAAATCCTTGGTGTTTGACGATGTTCGCTCGTCACTTGGAAGCGCCGGATTGTCACAAGGTGGCCGCTGAGTTTCACTCACTGCTTTTCGGTAATCCGCCGGAAAGGAACTGCACCGGATGAAAATCACAACTGGTTTTCAGCACAAATCACTTAATAATCCGTTAAGGATGGCACAGTTCTGGAGATCACTCGCGACACTTAGAAACACTTGTTACAAATCCGCGCCGACTGCGCCAATTACAACTCGGGGCCTTCGGGGCACGTTTTTAAAAAATAACTTAACTCGTTAACTACCTGTAAAGAACTGAATTTATTTTACTTCCAAAGTCATACAGAGGCCTCAAGCTCCTAACGAAATTCCTGACTAAGCATTATGATATTGCTGCTGCTCGTGTCTGTTGACTCTGCATTCTCGGTGCAGGTGCTGATTATGATATTGCTGCTGCTCGTGTCTGTTGACTCTGCATTCCCGGTGCTGGTGCTGGTTTCGTATTCTAGATGTGTGTCCGTTGAGCTGTTGCCAGGCCGTTTGCGTTGCCCGATTCTAATGATGCCAACGATGCTGCTATTTGTTGTTGTTGTTGTTGTACTGCTTCGAGTCTATGGAATAGGTGTTGCTCCTGGGGGTTAGCGTTGGTGGTGGTTA
>JASCZW010005009.1:0-297786 GCA_034211315.2 Aedes japonicus
TGAATTGCGGCGTAACCCACCAGTATCACGCCTGATGTTAGTGCCTTTATATAAACGTTCTACGACTTGGCAGAGAAAAAATGACTAGAATATGTGATACTTTCACTACTGGTCAAATTCTTGGTCTCACATGCATGTTTATAGCATGAGATAAGCCCTCTCACCGTCGACAAGGTGTAAACTTTGATCCACGAGAGGTACAATGAATTACCTTTGTTTTGATGACGTAAATTTATTTGTATGTCAATCCGTTACCGACAAACAGATGATTTTATTATTCCGGATTCCGGTTCACATAAAACATACTGACATTTACTTCATTCGCATAGTAGCATTAAATGGGCTAAACAAGGAGTTGTTTTTCTCGCATATCCATTTTCATTGTTAACTCATACTCAATAATGTCTCATGCATGATGTGTGTTGCCTTAACAAAATCCTCTCATTATCATCAAATTACACCTTCCGCGAAATGCACTAATAGACAAAACGCATGGTTTTAACGCCACTACCATTGTTACCATCAGCAACTAGCAGTATCTTAGTAATTAGCACTCACCGTCGCTCTCATTCGCAGCATTCAATCCACCGGGAAAACTTCATCGTTCTTGGAAGCAAAGGAGCGGTAGGAAAATTACTTTCACCTCTTACAGCGGGTTGTATAAATAGACATCAGTACAATGCGCGTGATTACAGTCATCGGCAAATGATTTTGGGTAGGTTTAACGCCGAAAGGAAATTTTAAGGGCCGTTTTCCAACATTCAGTTTGATAATCATTGAGTTAAAAAATATTCCCTTGAAAAATAATACCTCATCGAAATGTGCTGACTTTCTATATTTATGTAACCGTTCATTGGGTATATTTATATGGCCAAGACTGTAAGCGGTCGAACTAAGTGGAAGCGAACACCAATGTGTGTTTCTCCTCCACCTCCGACTGCCTGACTCACTGAACGTTGGCACTCAACGGAGCAGATTGAAATCCTAGCTCCCGAGCTATCCCAATGTCGATAATTACCAATGGTTGTGATTGTTTACACTAGCTATCATGTTGCTGTGGCATAGACGTACTCAATCCTTGCACCAGCAGCACTCGGAAGAATAATCCGACAGCGGGCGGCGACGCTAATGGAATCTTCCCATGAATCCGGCTCGTATTTCGTGTTTGCCGGAATTGTTTATCGCTGGCCATTGTAGATTAATCAAAACAACTTGGTCGAATCGCGGGAATTTGAGCAAGCTGATGGTTTCGGTACACTCGCATGTGCATCGATGTACTTTAAAGTACGCTTTAATACTGATTACAAACAGGATTTAATGTTCCGGATATTTCACTTTCACATCGATTTTTTTGGCAACTTGAAAGAGATCCCTTTTCAAATGTGCGCAATAGGCGTTCGATTATTTTTAAATATTTAAATTTAAGCCCAATAAAACTGCTGGTTGCGAGTAGCCTGCAACTAAATCCCATTGATTCCGCTGCCTTCAAAATCAACCCGTCGAGTAGGTAACCACAACTTAACAAACATCGAAAAGCTCAGCAAGGTGTAAAATTCATCTCGTGAACACATTTCGTAGTTCTCACAATCGTTTCAATCAGTTCCGTTGGCGCTCAGCTCCTCTGGGAAAATTAAGCAGTCCTCTCGAGCGAATATCTAATGTCACCGAGAACAAGGTCCTTTCTGCGCTCCACAACACAGTATTCAACGTTTACACTGTGCGTTGTTTGCTACTCCACGGATTACGAATCCAAATTGGCTACACGCCCCTGCACTCTCCTAATCAACCAATTCCCCGCCATCAGCGTTTGTTTGGATATGATTTCTAACGTTTGCTCGTGATGTGGGCGATGGGGGAGCGTGTGTTGTGTGTTGATTTCTGCAGATTACTGCTGCTAGTTTGGCAGCATCAAGGGCCTCAGTCATGCATGTGGCATTCCATGAACGATGTTAGCAAAACCGCATCCCAGAGGCACTGTGAGATTAGATATAGCAATTAATTTCCTCCGGGATCCCCATGGGCAGGGCAGGGGGAACTGTCTTCTCCACAATGGAATATGTGGGGTTTTATTCAGAATGAGGATTTAACATGGGCTTTGTTCCTTGTAAACAGTCTTGGTGATATTATGGAATGAATACGCGGCCTTTACGAAAATTTTCGCCGAACGTTATCACTGCAATGCACTAGCTTCAAACTGATGACGGTTTACGAGAGATAGATTTTACAGATAACAGATTACTCACAACGCGTGGCTCAGCTTCTTGCTAGTTCAGTGTTTCCATATTTACTTCGATGAATCCATATCATTTATCATGATTTACAATGATGACTCACCTGGAAGATAGAAAAAGAAAAAAAAACAATATCAACAAGTATTCCATTTTAGAAGCACAGCTGGGAAATTTCAATGTGCAATTCTAGTTAATTCTTAAGGTATTCAAAAGAAAATGTGTCGACTCATGTATATTTTTTAACTCGTGATCAGTGGTGGCACGGGGACTGGATTTAAACATTTTTTTTTTTTGGTAACATTTGACACTTTTCATAATGACCAAAAATAAAATCATCACGAGCACCAAACTTTTTTCTTACCGTAAATTTTCAAGGCACAGTACAATCGTATTTCCCATTTGCTTCTTACCCAAGAAATACACGTTACGTGTTTTAGTAACCTGGATTAAACTCATGTTTTGAAGAAATTTGTTTTTCATTTGTATGTAAATTCATAAGATCCTTCCACAGGGGGTACGATACCACCATACAATCATTGTCTTAAAACCCCCACTTGCCGAATTTGGTTCCATTTGCTTGATTAGTTCTCGAGTTATGCAGAAATTTGTGTTTCACTTGTATGAGAACAATCCCCCCCCCTCCCTCCTTAGAAGGGGGAAGGGTCTCGTACCACCGGATTAATTCTCGAGTTATGCAGATATTAATGTTTCAATTGTATGAGAGAGGAGGGGTCTCAAAAAATCATAAGAACCATTCCCAGCCCTAAAAACCCCTGCATACAAATTTTCCCGCCGATCGGTTCAGTAGTTTCCGAGTCTATAAGGGTCAGATAGACAGACAGAAAATCACTTTTATGTATATAGAAATCCTGCCCCCACATGCCAAATGGGGTTTCATTTGCTTAAACATATCTCGAGCTATGCAGAAATTTGTTTTTCATTTGTATGAGAGCTCCCACCCACTCCAAAAGGGGGAGGAGTCTTGGACTACCATATTCACATTTCTTGCCTCCAAAAACCTTCACCGACCGAGTTTGATTCCATTTGCTTCATAAATTCTTGAAATATGCTGAAATTTGTATTTCACGCCTTTTCCAGAAGGCGGATGGGGTCTCGAACCACAATAGAAACATTTTTTGCTTAATCAAACCTCAATTTGTTTGATCAGTTCTCGAGTTATGCAGAAACGTATGTTTTATTTGTATGGGAGCCCCCCTTCCCCCTTTCCAGAGGGTGGAGAGGTCTTAAAGCATCATAGAATCAGTTTTTGCCTTAAAAAACCTTTACACACCAAATTTGGTTCCGTTTGCCTAATTCGTTCTTGAGTTATGCAGAAATTTATGTTTCACTTGTATGGGAGCCCCATCCTCTTCAGAGGGCGGCAGGCCACCATTGGCATATTTGTCTACCCCAAAATCCTTCACATGCCAAACTTCGTAAAATTTGCTTGATTAGTTCTTGAGTTATGTAGAAATTTATGTTTCATTTGTATTGGGGCCCTTTTCCAGAAAAGCGAGGGATCTCTTTTTATCATACGAACTTTTCCCTGCAAAAAAAAATCCTTCCATACAAAATTTCTCGGAGATTGGTTCAGAAGTTTTCGAGTCTATAAGGTTCAGACAGACATACTGACAGATAACACTTTTGTCGTATAAGTCTTATCGATGACTCCTTTAGTGAATTCTTAACGTTTTTCTTTAAAAAACACTGCGTTTCTTAACGATTTTCTTATTTAAAAAAATATGCTCCTATCAAATGATCAAAATACTGAATTTAACCAAATAACCTATCTTCAGTTTTAAGATTGATATGCAATAATAAAAACGCTCTCAAATTCCGTTGAGAAATATTTTTTTGTTAGTCCCATTTAGAGAGATCAATAATTGATAAAAGCCTATTCTCTACAAAATACATAAGAACTTTTGTTTGACAAACGATACCAGCGATATTAGCACACAAAAAATTGACTTCTCAATAGACCAATGGGAAGACAACTTTGCTTAAAAAAGAAATAAAAAAAAATTGGTGCAAAATAACTGATTATTATAAAGGCTTTAAAAGCTAAGTAAGAAAAATTACTCTAATTCTGTCATTTCTAGGTTTTCTATTTTCATTAGCGCGAATTTGTAATTGAGAGACTCTCTTTGATTACTTTCTCTTTCATTCATATTCCATTCAGCGTTACGTTTTTCATTCAACTATTTGTAGAGTATGGTAGCCAGCACTGTTGTGTTTTTATCTGTACAAAAGAATCCCTCAATTGATTTATAATGGCGCTGTAATAAACGAAAGAGAGTGAGGGAGGAGAGAGCCTCTCATTGTTAGATTCGCCCTTTTGAAAAAAAAATCCTAGATTTTAAAACCTACAAAAAAATTGAGCAATCAAAGTTGCCTTGCCTATCCTGCATGGGGTAGTATGAAAAAGGGTTATGTGCCTGATCGGATACTACCGTCCAAATGCTCTCCGCTCGTTTTCAATGCTGTATCTTTCAATTTCAAAGCTTGCCGTTGCCCTATACGGCACTACCAATACACTTTCTCTTTATGTCTATTCGTTCTAGCAATAAAATTACTGTCCGCTCCTAGCGCTTCGCATGGAGATGAGAAATTATCTGCTTCTGCAAACTTCATCAATCAAAGTTGTTGAAATTGTCTTATCAATATCTTTTTTGAAAGATATATGCGTTTATTTGTATGTATGTATGTAAGGTAGCCACCATCCCTTCTACGACCTTGTCATGTATGCAGCTCCACTTAATAGCAAGATCAAATTGAGTTACCGAGTTGCATTCACAGTAACGCTGTATGAAGGGCCAAAAACGGTGGGGCGGACCCGTAAGCAGAGACACTTACGCGAAATCCGCGGGAACATAAGATTCTCCTTCCAACAATACGATCCAACAAATCGCATAACCCAATTCGCAATACTCATTACGCTTTCTACGGGATGGCTTGTTAAGAAGGGCGCGTCACTCTCACTGAAACTGTTGGAGTAGAATTCGCAACATCACAATCGAATCGGTAGGATAAGAAAATGATACTGTTTATTCCCTCCTAGACGCCGGTTGTCATACCACTCCATTGTCCAATTCCAGCTTGAATGATACCCTGATGCTCCTCCCTGCCCAATATATATTCAATGTCATGTAGTAATATATAAAAATATAGTGAATTTTAAACTGATAAAAATATAGTGAATGATTATTATAATGATATTTAATATAGTAAGTAAATGTAAGAATGATAGTAACAATTCCATTTGTAAACCTGAAAGTTAAGACAATATAGTAGCTATGAGAAAAAAATTGATTCAAACATATTTTACAATACTTGGAATATCAATCAATGGATGATCTGAAATAATATAGCATATGAAGAATAGTAAACCAAAAATTTCGAAGTGCTGTTCCGTTTCCTTGAATC
Organism: Aedes japonicus; assembly: GCA_034211315.2. NCBI lineage: Eukaryota > Metazoa > Arthropoda > Insecta > Diptera > Culicidae > Aedes > Aedes japonicus. The sequence continues at coordinate 5,655 of JASCZW010005009.1, forward strand.
ACAAAAACTTTTTGTAGTGAGTCTCACAGGTACTATAGCAATTTTTATCAAATGAATTTAAATGCAATAATATCATATCATTTAATATCATTAAATAAAATACAAATCTGACGTTATAATATAAAATAAAAATACGAGCAAGCCAGTAAACTATAGTATAATATATATCCGGAACTTAGTTGGTCATCGAAAGACTTCCGCTGTTGCAGCTTCGATAAAATTAATATCTATTGAGATTTTTTTTTCACAGTTAGAGTCAAAAAACATAATAAGCGTAAGTATAATATATATCTGTTATCCACTGGTTTGTAACTGAAAAAAAGATTAGATATGTTTTGATATCCTAATAGTCTTGGAAAAGCTGAAAATAGCAAACAATTAGGAGAAATAAATTTTATATAAGATTGAATATTGCTAAAAACGTAGATTAAGTAAAACCAGAAAAAAAAAACCAATAACTCTTATTGGTCTGGATCTACAAATGACAATGGGAAACAGGAAAGCAATGATTATAAATTAAATATTTTTGGTGAATAAGGGAAATGCTTCCTACATTTTTTTCAGTGAAAATGGCATAGAATATATATAAAATAGCGAAGGGATGTTATAGTCTAAAATGATAATACCAATTATAATTGTATTCACATATCTACAGATTCTGATCCTGCTGCAATTGTAGACGGGCCCGCACATGCACACTAACCTTAGATAAATTATCATAACCACCGAAAAAACAAAATATATTTAAAAATACTTAGGAGTTCCTTGGATGACCTGAAATTACAAAGAATAGTATATCTACATTATCGATGTGCTGCTGCTATATTGGAAAAAATAATTGATATGATATAACCACAATGGAACTGACTCTTAGCTTCGGGTCCTGGAATCCCTACTGAGCCCTTGCGGCACGTCAAGCCGGCCAGTTCAGCGCAAGGGCTGAAAGATATATGCGTTTATTTCATCAAATAATAAATTTATTTTGTCGATTTTTCTGAAAATAAGTACCATCCTAGATTTCATTCATACCACAAGTAGGGCCTCATTACTAGAAACCGCTGTGTTAATAGCAATTTTGCTCTAAACCTTCAAAGTTAGGCTAAAAATGTATCTTTCCAGCTAAATTTGCATTCTTGGTCACTGTGAATTGTCAATTTTGGAGAATTGTATTAGAAATATTTTGGTCCAAACTGAAAGCACGAGGATCTAGAGGAATATACTTTTTGTCTTTCCTTGTAGATGAGAAGCATTCAGAATACCCTTTCAAAACACCGCTGACGGTACTTCTGTGGGTGCTCCGGGTTTTCCATCCATCCAACGACGGTGATTTTGCGGCACTCTTTTTGATTCAACAGGGACTTCCATCGTACAACAAAACTTTTTAAAAGGCTCATCATACGTCAGAAAGCGTTTTTGACAACATTGCATTCATTAATTGTTATGTTATGTATTCTCCGTGCGAGGAGTAACGATTATGATGTAAAAGGAGATGTTCGCTCATCACCATGAGGCACCAAGAGTGAACAACAATGTTTTTGGCTAGAATGAAAGATGTGAAGAGAAAGTGTTGAAAGGTCCGTCAGAGTGCGGCAGGTAGGAAAATTAACAGATGTTTTTGAAAATTGAGCGAAAGGGCATGTATCCAATGGTACTCGAACCATGGACGTCAATCTTTGCCTAACATCCCACTGCGGGGTAGGTTGTAGCGACGGAACAAGTCCGCCACTTCAACAGGCAAAAATTGACGCATGGAAAGACGCTCATGTACCACTGTGGCTTGTATAGTTTATTCTTAGCGAAAAAAGGAGTTCCTCTCCCATGTGCGCATCAGTAAACAGACTGCACACAATAGATCGCTAAGAATAAACTATACAAGCCACAGTGGTACATGAGCGTCTTTCCATGCGTCAATTTTTGCCTGTTGAAGTGGCGGACTTGTTCCGTTGCTACAACCTACCCCGCAATGGGATGTTAGGCAAAGATTGACGTCCATGGTTCGAGTACCATTGGATACATGCCCTTTCGCTCAATTTTCAGAAACATCTGTTAATTTTCCTACCTGCCGCACTCTGACGGACCTTTCAACACTTTCTCTTCACATCTTTCATTCTAGCCAAAAACATTGTTGTTCACTCTTGGTGCCTCATGGTGATGAGCGAACATCTCCTTCTACAACATTGCATTGTAAACACAATAAAAAAGGGATGCATGGACTCAACGGTTACTCGACGGTTGTTTTGAAATTTTCGTCACAGTCCTTATTTAGAGAATGTGAAGTGTGTTCCAATAAATGTTTTGCATTGTACACAGTAGTCATTCCACATCTCAACATTGATAGGACTATTGAGGTAAGAAGAGATAAAAATACCGAAATTTAATTTAATTCTTACTAGTGCTTTTCTAGCAGAATAACTCATGGTTATCTATCCCGTATCCATAACAAAACTTGATCGCTCTAAAACTGTGAAAACATCATTGAACTAGATTCCACTATCGACACATGGTGGAGCACTTCTTCAGCTGGCGATCAATTTCCGGCAATCATCGCTATTACTCAACCGGGTTCAAACTTAGCTACTTGATTTGTTTTACATGATTACTGTTTGTGTAGTTCTAAATATGTTGTCGTTTGGTTTGAATACAGCTGAGTCATAGCGATAATTGAATGGGTTCATTCATCGCTCCCTATTAACCCTTCCACTCGAAACAACTGGTAACCGTTTATTCCCGATTTTTCTCCAAGCGTTCCCAAAATTGAAAACGGGCCGGTTTTCGCGATTTCTACCTAAAAACGTGTTTTCGTTCCCAATTATGTGATTCAGTTCACAGTGTGCTTTTGCTTGTTCTCGAATTTATGACTGTAGTTCACGGATCTGGGCACGGATTTTTTTTCCCGTATGGGATTTTACCGAAAACAGTAAGTGCTGTTGTTTTTTGACGAAGTGTCAAGCAACAGGTGGCCAATCAGAAAAATAATGCTTTCAGAGGAATGTCACCTTCCGTAAATGAATCATTAGAATATTCCAACGTGTTCAGTTGCTTACAGCATTCCGTCGAAACAGGAAGTACTGCGGGCGCGAATTGTACAATTCTTTCAAGCGAACAAATATGGTGGGAAAAAGTTCCTGGCGGATCGTTTGAAGAGAGAAAATGTTTCAAAAACCGTCATATACTCTGACAACCATGGCTGTAATCCGGAAGAAAGTTAATGGCCCTCCAACGAAGATTATAAATAAGGAGTCGTTCCGATCACTACGGAGGACAAGGATTCGGTGAGCAAGCAATTGTTCGAAGTTCGAAGACTCTGAAAAGGGAGCGAATAGTGTGCCGAAAGAAAACCAGATCCACAGAATACACGGACGCACAAATCAAAAGTTTTTGATTCAAAACTGTGAAATCCCAGTGCCGCTGCATGATAAGGTGGAAAGTCTTCTAGTTATGGACGACGAAATCTACTCTCTCCTTTCCTAGTTCTAGATGCTCAAAAACGACTGTTTGTACACCAAGAACAGATCTACCACTCCTCCGAAGGTTAGGTATAAATTCAAACAAAAGTTCGAACAAAAATTGGCACTATGCATTCTTAGGGGATTTCGGAGCCGTGGTTTGAACCAAATGAATCGGCCATCAACCAGCAAGTCTACCAAACAGAGTGTTCACAGAAAATTCTCATCGCGTTCCTTATGAAACACCACTCGGATGGAGACTACGTGTTTTGGCAGGACAAGGCATTATCACAGAACGCGACGAAGGAGAGCCAAAATATACAATTTGTGATAAAAGACCGGTATCCGGCTAATCTGTCACAGTGTTTTATGTTTTGAACTCAACTGTATACAAGCGTAATTGAAAGGTCAAGGACACGATACACCATATCAACAGGATCAGAAGCAGCATCCGGAAAATTTAGGAGGAAGACGTCCAGCAGTCCTCCAGGGGTCCACCTTTTGTTTAGTCGGTAAAGGCTCAGCTACAAAGCAACACCATGCTGAAGGTGGCTGGGTTCGATTCTCGGTCTGGTCTAGGAAATACAAAAAATAAGCAATAAGCTAATAACAAAAGCAATAAGCTTGAAACAAAATATAACCACTTCAAATTAGAAGCTGTTCGAATAGCCAGAAGTAACTCTTAAAGTCAATACTTTTTTTTCACTTGAAAACCCCCTAAAACATGAATATTTTTTTATGTCTGTGCCAGAGAAAATGAAGAATCAAAAGGATGCAAATTTTAGTTTTTGAATCATCATATTTGTTCAAAAATTCCGTCGTATGATTCCTTCTAAAAAAACGTTAAAAAACGGCAAAAATCTTTTCAAAACCATAACGTGGGTAAGGTGGGCTAGAACTAACGAGGATGCATAAATGTGAAGCTGAAAATAGTGGTGGTAATCTTAACGAGCGGTAGTGTCGCAGTTATCTCTGTGCTGAGCTGTGCTAGTGAAAAGTGATTCCGGAGTGGAAAGCCGAAAAGTTTGATACATTATAAGGTAAAAGTAACTCGTTTTAAAAGCCAGGAAAACGATATTTGTGGACCGCGTTTAGCGAACAATTATTTGTGCTGTAGAAGCGACCATATGTGTCGTATTAACTTTGTGTCGGTCAGTCGGGTCGGGTGTCGGGTCAGTCCGTAATAATGTTCGGATCCATGCAAACATGTAGAAGGAGTTAACAATAAAAAATGGCAATTGATGGTTTCACCTAAACTTGGATTTAGGCATGAAGACAAATTAATGTACCAGAAACTGGACGAACGCCTGCGGAGTTGGATACAGGCGGCTCGTGAGGTAGTAAGTGCTCTCAAGGACGTGGAGCAAGACAGGTAATTGTTACCCATTGTATCTCTATTAATAAAATTTATTTTTAGGTTTGCGTCGACCATCAGTTGAATCGGTTGAATGGGTTGTGTCGATACTTTGTTCCGCAATGTTTGTGATCGAGCGTAGCGTTTTGTTTATTGTTTCGGTTGCCTTTTGTTCATTGCGCGAGTGATCGAGTGAGCATGAGAAGTCGTGGTTCACCGGGTAAGATGGGTCGGTGGTGAAGTACATAATTAATTGTGATCAGAATTATTCGTTCGCCATGCTCGTTGGGCCACCCTTTCTTGGAACCACTGTCCCATTTTGTAAGTGACTCCAACGGCATCCGTACTGTTGGTGTAGATCGGTCAGAGTTGGCTCTCAGGCGTTGAGATCAATGGACTTGTTTTCCTAATAAATTACCACTATCACACTGTGAGTGGCCCAATAGCATCCTTACTGTTGGTTTAAATCGGTTCAATTCGGAAATCGCTCTTAATATTCAAATATTTATGGTGGAATATACAGTTAGAAGGACCAGAAATTTCAATTTTTTATTGCATATAAAGCTAGTGAATTTTCCGTAGAATAAGCTCCTGAAACCTTTGTTTTGAAATTTGAACTCCAAGTGTTTCTTTTCATCGTTTTTCGAAGACGCCTTTTTCGCACGCAGCAGGTACAGTACTGGCAGAAATAAAGTGCTCACCAGCTAAAAAATGATTGCCATTATTATACCAATTTTGTATTGATGCAAAAATATAAAGTCTATTCAACCAAAATGCAGCTTTTGTATAGCATTATCATTCTGTTTATTCAAAATCATGATTAAGTTTGTATAGCTTAGTTTCTGATGTATCATATGCATGTGAATGTTTTTCCGCCTGGCAGAAAAAAAGTGCTCAAAACCGACATATAATTTTCTTGAGTGCATCTTGTATGGCATTGCCTACCAAACTGCCACAGCACATTCAGCATATCAGAAGGTGTCGAGCACTGTTTGTTTTGGTTCTGTTCGCGCCGGTTCGGATTTCGTTTGAATGTTGAAAATGGATTCGAAACAAATTAACCTATCCGTACGAAAATTAATTGTGAGGGACTGTCAACAGCAAATATCTATGCGTAAAATTGCCGTCAGATATGGAGTGAATTATTCTGGTGTTCGCAAAGTTTGGAAAAAGTTTCAGGAAACCGGATCAGTAGCTGATAGACATGGACGCGGGCGGAAGCGACTCACGACTCCGCGTGAAGACACCAGAATTATTCGTGAAACCATGAAAAATCCAACAGTTACGAGCCGAGTGATAAAGGAAAATCTGCAGCTGAGTATTTCAGAACGCACTGTGCGCTCCAGGCTACAGGATGCAGGTTTAAGGAGCAAATTGGCAGTACGTCGCCCATTGATTCAAAAGAGAAGTAGAGTTAAACGGCTAGAGTTCGTAAAAAATATACGGAGAAACCAGTTGCGTTCTGGAAACAAGTTTTATGGTCTGATGAGAGCAAGTTTGATCTATTTGGAATGAAAGGGCGTTCTAAAGTGTGGGTTAAAGCTGGCGAACGACTTTTGGACCGGAATGTGCAAAAAACCGTAAAACATGGAGGAGGAAGCATAATGGTGTGGGGGTGTTTTGCTTGGTCTGGAACTGGTAATTTGACTCAAATCGATGGTATAATGACGGCTGATAGGTACATAGACATTATTAATGAAAACTTGGAGGAGTCTTTGTTGAAAGTTGGACTGGAAGACAAGTTTATCTTTCAACAAGATAATGATCCGAAGCACACGGCCCGTAAAACCATGACGTTTTTCCGTGGATGTCGCATAAAACTTCTTGAATGGCCACCGAAATCACCAGACTTGAACCCAATTGAAAATCTATGGTCAATTCTCGATGAGCAAGTTGACAAAGGAGAGGTAACAAACAAAAAAAAGCTCTTCGAAGCCCTCGAGTGCGCCTGGCAAAGAATCGACGAGAACCATCTGAAAAACCTAGTTGAAAGCATGACTCGACGTCTTCAAGCAGTCATCAAAGCTAAAGGAAGTCACACGAAATATTAAATTCAACGTTCTAGGTTTTGAAGTAAACATATCACGGATGAGCACTTTATTTTTGCCACTGAATTAAAAAGTTGTTTTGTTTATTGTTTTGTTGATAAAGTTACATGAATAATTTTTCGTTTGTTGTTTCTCATTTCGAAAGGAGAATTGAAGTCATTCATTTTGACCCAATATGTTACCACTGAATCGCTGCAAATCAAAAAGTTGAATTGAGAAAATAAACATAAACCAACGTGAGCACTTTATTTCTGCCAGTACTGTATAAAGAGACGCTTTTCTCAAAACAGTATTTTCGGAGTTTATGCCGGTTATAACTCAAAATCTGATTATTCGATTAAGCTGAAACTTCTAGGATTTTTATATTATAGTATTACTTTTTAGATGCATGAAAAATTATTGTAATATTTTATTATTAAATATGGAAAAAAATGATGAAATGGCGGAAAAAATGTGGATTTTTTCAAAAAAGTTACGCCATAAGTGCAATTTTTGTATACTACATGGATACACTTATAATTGTTAAAAAGATTGATTGATTTGAGTAAAAAATTTCCCCTTGAAATTATTTTTTCAAAAATGAGTTTTTTTTCTCGTTCTAACTGTATTGTAGCTTGACAGCTTATCGTTAACCAAAACGAACCCTGCTGCTAACCAATCCTGTTATCCAAAATCCAAGTGACTTCCCGTGGAAGTGCAGTGGACTCCGCGGCTTCCAATAAAGCGAGTATCACGTCAACATATTCCTACCCATTCCCTACTTGACCTGCATTTGGTCGAGGCCAGCGCCGGTCTTGCCTCAGCCTGGGATCACCAGTTTTTACACAATGAGGATGTATGCTAGTCCCAAGCATCATCTGTTGGTTTTTTGTGTAATGACAGCTGATCTGGCAGGTTCACAAATGGAATTGTTATTCTCATTCATTCACTATATTTTTTATCATTATAATAACCATTTACTATATACTACTATATGACTATCCCGAGCAAAGGATTATACCAAATTGATAACAAGTTCTAATACCAGATTATTATTTTTGATCACTGAATATGTTATCATTGAGGCTGAATAAACAGCCCAAATAACAGAATGAATAACAAAAAAATACTCGTTGAATATCATAATAATAACTTATTTTGTTATCACTGCGAACAGCTTGATAACAAATCCTGTATTGTAGGCAAATTTATTGAAATAGTTTCAAATTATGTTTTTTTTTTAATTATTTATTTTCCGTCGGCCTATTTCCTCACATAGTGACAATCACCGACGCCAGGAAGGCGACTTCACCACCGGGACCCTACCTAACGACTCATGACTATGAACCGGGACCAACGGCTTTACTTCCCTTTCGAAGGAAGACGTGACCAAGATTTTTTCGCCTCAGAAAAACCAGCGTCGTCGACTGGGATTGAACCCAGACCCATTGGGGTGCCAGTAGCAGTCACGCTTACCACCACACCTCCGACGCGGGCTAATCAAATTATGTTATCCAATTTGAAATCAAATTCTTTTGCTAATAACTGAAAAAAGTATTTTGATTAAAAGCAAAATTTCTTTTTCAAAAATTAGAAAAAAATGTCTTGTTCAAATATGTTAGAAATATTAATAGTTTGATTATTCAGCTTATAACTATTCTGAATTTTCAAACTATTAATATTTCTAACATATTTGAACAAAGTTAGAGATATTCATAGTTTGAAAATTCAGCTTATAACGTTTGTAAAAAATAGTGTGTTCAAAATGATAACACATGATAACAAAATTTACCAATGGTGATAACTAAATTTGTTATGCGATAACAGCGGAAATCCAAACGATAACTGGGATAAGAGAACTTGTTACTTATATGATATCAGCTTGTTATTTTCCTTTGCTAGGGATGATCATATATTGGGAAGGGAGGGAGCATCAGGGTATCACTCAAGCTGGAATTGGACAATGGAGTGGTATGACAACCGGAGTCTAGGAGGGAATAAATGGCATCATTTTCTATATCCTACCGATTCGATTGTGATACTGTGAGCTCTACTCTAACAGTTTCAGCGAGATAGATGCGCCCTTCTTTACAAGCCATCCCGTAGAAAGCTTAATAAGTATTGCGAATTGGGTTATTCGATTTGATGGATCATATCGTTGGAAGGAGAATCTTATGTTCCCGCGGGTTTCGCATAAGTGTCTCTGCTAACGGGTTCGCCCCACCGTTTTTGGCCCTTCATACAGCGTTACTGTGAATGCAAACCGGAAACTCAATTTGATCTTGCAATTATGTGGAGCAAGGTCTTAGAAAGGATGATGGCTACCTTACATACATACATACAAACATACATACAATGACAGCTGATCTGGCAATAACGGAGTAGCAACCTCGGGCGGTCAATCATGCTAAAAAATATTGCGAAGGGGTGTTACAATACAAAATAATAGCAAAAATTATATTTGAACTGTCTGCATGTCTGCTGATTGTGGGCCTGCTACAATTGTAGACAAACCTGCATTATCATTGCCACGAAGGAAACAAAGTAATTTAAGATTACTATACAATACTTGGAAACTCCATGGATGACCCGAAATTATATACCGTATAAAGAAAACTTCCATTTTTCGTGGTAGAATAAGATTTCAGCATGCTACCTTACCGGGGTTGCGCTTCTTACATCGCTTCAGGGTTTGCCTCCTTTGGTAAAGCTGATGCGATACAGCGTTTCTTACTCAGCCGCTGGATACCAGGACATACACTGTTCAAGCTGCACCTCCTTGGTGGACAGACGGTCGGCACGCACCTTCTCAATCTAGCTGAAGTCAGCAGGACAACAGTGCCCAGTAGGCTGATGCAAAATTCGAAATATTTGCTCCCCTAAGCTTAAATGACGCCAATTTGGGTCCTGATAGTCCCCAAAAAATTTGAACACATTTGGTTTTAATTTGGCTTTGCACACGCTATTCAAAGTTTGTATGGGAATTAGTATGAAGAATCTCAAACTTACATTTCCAGATCCCTAACATCTTGATATTATGTCCTTAAACCAAATCTTATATACATTCATACAGTGTAAGTTGTCAACTATCAAAATGCCAAAGATACCTGACATGTAAATTTTATACAAAAATAGTTATTCAATAAAACATAAAATACACACTTTGGGTATGATGTTGTATTCTTATTTTTGTTTTCTTATTATTTTTATGTTTTTTATATTTTATATTCATATATTTTATAAATTTTATTTTATTTATATTATTATATATATTTTATATATTTTATATTTTTACTTTTTATATACTTTACATATTTTTACTTCTTATTATTATATTTGTTGAATAACTATTTTTGTATAACATTTACATGTGAGGTATCTTCGGCATTTTGATAGTTGACAACTTACACTATATGAATGAATATAAGATTTGGTTTAACGACATAATATCAAGATGTTAGGGATCTGGAAATGTAAGTTTGAGATTCTTCATACTAATTCCCATACAAACTTTGAATAGCGTGTGCAAAGCCAAATTAAAACCAAATGTGTTCAAATTTTTTGGGGACTATCAGGACCCAAATTGGCGTCGATTAAGCTTAGGGGAGCAAATATTTCGAATTTTGCATCAGCCTAGTGCCCAGGCTGCACTACCAGCTAAGTACGCAACCCTTAGTTGGCGGTCTTCGCCATCTCTTGACCCGTTGAAGCACGAGGTAGGTACTTGTGAGAACCATAGCTATGTTGCGCACGCACCACCCCAGTTGTCTACTTACCATTTTGCAGCCCCTGGCTTTTTATCCGCAATGCAAAGAAACGCCGTTGCCGAGCATTTACGAGTGGACATGTGTCCAAATTTCCAAAAAAGTATATGATTTAGCAGGCCATATGACGTTTGTAGTTGTGGTCGAAAATCTAAAAGTTTTGTCTCAACCGGCACTATCAATAAAGTTGTATACGAGAAAGAATGGATGCAAATACGGTTGCTACCGCTCTGTTTTGGACTGATTTGGGCTCTTGTGACTATGTGAAATCCGTCCTGGAATGGTATAAGGTACAAGTAGACGTGCCAAAAATAGCCAATCCACCAAACTGTCCAGAACTTCTCCCAATAGAGAAGTGCTGGGCTCTTGTGAAGCGGAAACTCTTCGAAACTAAGAAGAAAGCAAATGGTACCGATGATTTCACGAGAAAATGGATAATTATCACGGCGGGCTTATCTGAGGGTAACGTACGGAACCTGATGGCGGGTGTCCACAGATTTTTAGCGAATTTTATAGGACGTTAACACTACAGCTTATGTTACGTGATATAGAGTATTTTGATATCAAATGACATGTACATTATTTCCAATGAAAACTAGATGTATAGATGTAAGATACTCTATATCACGTAATATAAGCAGTAGTGTGAACGTACTATTACAGAATGAAGGATTAACATCTTAACCAACTGTTTTTGACGTAGATGTAACTTTATGATTGTGAAAAAAAAACAATCGGTTTTGTTGAATTATGTGTATTTTTTTTTGTTGCTATTATTTTGGTATCCGATATATAACGGGGACATGCTAATTATTACAGGATGGAAACAAGCATCAAATTCAACCAAACTAGAACATCCTCAGGAATGTTTTGTTTGTCCAGAATACTTTCTCCAACACACAGTTCTGTTGTAGTAAATGTTATACTGTAAATGTTAATTTTTTTTGCAAAGAAAGTCTCAATTTTTACCATTTTAATGTCATATACAATTGTAAATGCTTTGAAGTAGAACTAACGATAGGAGATGAGAGCAGCTGCAGGTACCAAACAACTCAAATTGAATAATTTTATATACAACTGTGATCAACTAACTAAGTCATTGTATTACCTATAAAATACTTATTTCAAACTATTCTTCCCATTTTTCATTTATTTATTCCAATAGTCTTGGGCGTCAATTACACGATAACCAAAAAATGATTTATGACCACTCCCCCAGGTCAAATGCAACCACTGTGCAGCCGTGCGCTAAAACCTGTATCAATTTCCAACGCAAATGGACACTTGGATCCGACCGGACGACGGTGCGAAACTGCGCTTCCCATTTTTGCCGCTGATTCACATTTCCGATGTCCATTTGATTGAAGCTATCAGTGCTGCAACATGGATATGGCAGACAGAATGGATGAATGGCTGACTGACTGAATGACTGAATGCGAAACCGAAAACATAGGTACCGAGCAGGCGGCGAACTCTGGGGCGGAAAATACAATAATATAGCAGTTATCGATATTGCAACTTTTGCATAGAAAATAATATTGAAAACAAAAAAAATTGTAGGTATGTGGAGCGCACGTGTTTGCGGGAGAATTGGTACAGAATCAGAATTCCGTAGGTCCACAGCGTTAAACTGCAACAGCATTCCGAACAGTGCTTGGTGTGTGAGTGATTTGTTATTGAACAGAAATTCGAATGCGACGCAGCTGCGTTGCAAAGGTTTGACGCTGATATCAGATTCAGTTTTTTTTATTCATTCGGCTAAATGCAAAGGGTGTTCTTTATTATTATTCTTTTTTGACTTCGCGCGCGAGTATCAAAAGCGAATGCTTTTTTTTTTTTAATTGCTGCTTCATTCGAGCTCGAAAATTGGTAAGCATCGGTAAATCAGGAAAATTGAATGCGACGATAATGGCTTTTGTTTTGAACTTTATGTGAATTTAATCGAGCTAATTTCGATAATTGAGGCCTGTTCCGAAGAACAATTGATTCAATTAGCAAGCGATCGATGGATTTCAAATTAAAGTCCTCAACAAGTTCGGAACTCCTACCTGTATTAAAAAAATGGCCCTGTAGAAAAAGCATAGTTTCTAACGAATTGCTAGTTACCCAAGCAACACACAAGTTTTATAACGGTTAAAAATTCTTTTATATTATAGTTTTGGTTATATAGAAGCTTACTCAACATTAAATTATAACGATGTGTTACTGGGGTAGTTGCTCTGTAGGGAATTAGGTCCGTATGGAAGTTATGTTAGTATCCCGTGATTTAGAACAGTCTAAAAGTGTACAACAAAAATCTACAATGATTATTTCTTCATGACGGAGAAGATGAAGAAAGAAAGATTGAAGAAGAACCCAGATTCGTAGTTGTTTCTCATTACTAACACTAGGAATAATCTGTTTAAAATTAAAGCTGTAGTCAAATTAAGAAAGTTTTAGTAACCTGGATAATTCTCATGTTTGGTAGGGAAGGTTTCTCAAACCACCATACAATTGCCTTAAATGCCAAATTTGGTTCCATTTGCTTGATTAGTTCTCCAGTTATGCAGAAATTCGTGCCTCATTTGTATGAGATCCTCTCTTCTGGAGAGAAAAGGGGTTTCAAATAATCATCAGAAGCTTCCCCAGCCCCAAAAACCCCAGCATAGAAATTTTCATGATGATCGGTTCCGAACTTTCCGAGTATATAAAAGTCAGTCTGACAGACAGACAGACAGAAAGACAGACAGAAAGACAGACAGACAGACAGACAGACAGACGGAAATTCATTTTTTTATATACATAAATCTTACCTTCTGAAACCCCCATATGCCAAATGTTAATTCATTTGCTGGATTAGTTCTTGAGTTACGCCGAAATTTGTAAAGGAGCTCCTGCCCCCCCCTCCCTCCCTCCCTCCAGCCCCCTTCAGAAGGGGGAATAGAAACATTTCTTGTCTCCATAAACCTCAACATGCCAAATTTGGTTTTATTTGTTTCATTGGCTCTCGAGTAATGCTACAAATTGTATTTCATTAGTATGGGAGTCTCCCCTTCCAGAAGGCGGAGGAAGCTGAAACCACCATAGAAATATTTCTCTCCTTCAAAAACCTCCACCTGGCATTCTTGGTTTCATATACTTGATTAGTTCTAGAGGTATGAAAACATGTTGTGTTTCATTCGTATGGGGGCCTCCTTTTCAGAAGGAGGAGAGGTTTCAAGTCACCTTAGAAAAATTTCTTGCGTTCAAAAACCTCCACATGCCAAATTTGGTTACATTTGCTTGATTTTATCTGAAGCTATGAAGAAATTTGTGTTTCATTTATATGGGAGACCCTTCTTTAAGAAGGCGGAGGGGCCTCAAACCTCAATAAAAACATGTTTTGCCTTCAAAAACCTCTACTTTCGCAATTTGGCTCCATTGACTTGATAGTTCTCGAGTTATGCTGAAATTTGTGTTTTATTTGTATGGAAAAATTTATTACTTTCAAAAACCCCACGTGTCAAATTTGGTTCCATTTGCTTTATTAGTTCTAGAGTTATGCAGAAATTTCAGTATCATTTGTATGAGAGCCCCCCTCCTGCCGTCTCGAATGATCTAAAACGTCTACAACAGACGTCCAGTTTAAAGAGACGTAAGAAGAGACTGAGGATGGATTTTCGGGGGATGGCCATTACCGTCAACCCTAGTAGCATCTTTCTGAGCGTAGAGCTCGTCCGTGCGCTGAAATTCACCCGAGCCCTGAAATCCATTGAGCCCAGAAGTCCTTCCGAGCGTTGAAATCCTTCGGAGCATCAAAATCCATTCGAGCTTTAACCTCCCAAAAACGCCGAAATCATCACACGGCTCGGACACGGTGCTATCCACGTGGTTTACCCGGTGTTTCCAAAATTCTAGTAGAGTGCGACAAAATGTGACATATTTTTTTAAATTTATTTCATTTATTTTATTGATTTTATTTATTATATAAATTTTATTTGTTCTATCTAGTATATTTATTATCTTATTGATTTAATGTTTTCTTTTATTTTGTTTATTCTATTTATTTTATTCATTTAAATTATTTTATATGTTTTATATTTTTTTTTATTTTATTCAATTTTGTTATTTTTATAAGATTATTTTTAATTTATTTTTAATAAATTGATTTTATTCACTTCATTTAATTTTTCTATTCTATTTTTCATTTATTCAAGTTTTTTTTTATTTTTTTAAGTTGTTTCATTTGTTTTATTAATTTTATTTATTTTATATTGTTCTGTTATATTATATATATTTTATTTTTATTTCATTTATTTTATTTTTTTATTTATTCTATTCAACTATGTATATGGAACATCGATACTAACGGCTTCCGCTATCCAGACAATTCCTGTTCGTCATTCAGACCGGCTTCTCTCTCCTTGCTTGACGCTTATTCTACCGCTAGACTTCGGCAAATTAATGGCATTCCTAACGCAAATAACCATTTGCTGGATCTATGTTTCATTGGCAAAAAATATGGCCAAAGATGTTCCGTTCTTCAAGTTCCGACACCGCTTGTGAAAAGCTGAAGGAATCATTCCCCTTTGCTTCTGACACTGGAATTTAAACCTAAGTACAGCTGCCATGACAACATCGAAAAAGTTTATTATGACTTCACCCATGCTGATTTTGAGCAAATGAACAATTTTTTCGCCAGCGTGAATTGGAACACGACCCTTGCCAACATGGATGCGAATTTTGCTGCTTCGACTATGTGTAGTATTTTGCTGTACGCCGTTGATCAATTCGTGCCTAAGAAACTCAACCGTAAGCCTCCCAAACCTGCTTGGTCTAATTCCGATCTCAAACATTTGAAACGTGTTAAAAGGGCTGCTCTTAGGAAACACAGCAAATATCGCACCGATTCAACGAGGACAATCTATGCACGTGCCAACGACGATTACAAACACCTCAATAACCGCTTATACAACTCGCATCAGTCTCGATTGCAGAGTCGTCTTAAAACGAAACCGAAAAGCTTTTGGCGGTTCGTGAATGAACAACGGAAGGAAACTGGTTTACCCTCCACTATGACTGACGGCATAAATGAAGCTGACTCTGTCGCGGATATTGCCAACTTGTTCCGTAATCAGTTCAGAAGTGTCTTCTGTGAGGAAACTCTGGATGCCGAGGGCCTCGAAGCTGCTACTAGCAATGCTCCCCGCTTTTCTGTATTTGGCTCTGCTTTCGCTATCATTTCATTTATTTTATTTTTATAACTTTTATTTATTTATTTATTTGATTTATTTTAACTAATAATTTTTAATATTTTTATTTTCGATATGTAAATTATTTATTTTGATTATTTTACTTATTTAATTAACTTAATATATTATTCATTTTATTAATTTTTTTTTTATTTATTTTATTTCCTATATATATTTTATTTGTTGTTTTAATTTTATTTATTTCATTTATTACAAATATATTTAATATTTTATTAATTTCATTAATTTCATTAGTTTTATTTATTGTATTTATGTAAATAATTTTATCTATTATCTAAAGGGCGATACGGTCAAAATTTGGTCAATATCAACTTGACGTATTTCTTTCAATTTTGCATTTAAAAAACCTGAACACCCCTCATTTTGAAGGTGTGTGTGTGTAGAATGTTGCTCCTATTTTGATTTTGGAATTCACTCTTCAGTTGTCAAAATGCCGTCCAAGCAAGAAGAGCAGCGTATCAAAATTTTGCTCGCGCATCGCGAAAATCCGAGCTACTCGCACGCAAAGTTGGCAAAATCGCTAAAAGTTGCCAAATCAACCGTTACAAATGTAATTAAAGTGTTTGGGGAACGTTTGTCGACAGCCAGGAAGTCTGGATGAGACGACAAAGAGAGTTGCCGGTAGTTTCAAGCGAAACCCTAACCTATCTCTCCGAGATGCCGCAAATAAGCTGGGTGTATCGTCTGCAACCGTGCATCGAGCCAAAAAACGAGCCGGACTATCGACTTACAAGAAGGTAGTGACTCCAAATCGCGATGATAAACAAAATACGACGGCCAAAGCGCGATCCCGGAGGCTGTACACGACGATGCTGACGAAGTTTGACGGCGTGGTAATGGACGACGAAACCTACGTCAAAGCCGACTACAAGCAGCTTCCGGGACAGGAGTTTTATACGGCAAAAGGAAGGGGAAAGGTAGCAGATATTTTCAAGCACACGAAACTGTCAAAGTTCGCAAAGAAATATCTGGTTTGGCAAGCCATCTGTACCTGTGGCTTGAAAAGCAGCATTTTCATAGCTTCCGGGACTGTCAATCAAGAAATTTACGTGAAAGAGTGTTTGAATAAACGTCTGCTGCCTTTCCTGAAGAAACACGGTTGTTCCGTACTGTTTTGGCCGGATTTGGCATCTTGCCATTACGGTAAAAAGGCCATGGAGTGGTACGCCGCCAACAACGTGCAGGTGGTTCCCAAGGACAAGAACCCTCCCAACACGCCAGAGCTCCGCCCAATTGAGAAATACTGGGCTATTGTCAAGCGGAACCTAAAGAAGACCAAAAAAACTGCTAAGGACGAGCAGCAGTTCAAGGCAAACTGGCTTTCTGCGGCGAAGAAGGTGGACAAGGTGGCTGTACAAAATCTGATGGCAGGGGTCAAGCGTAAGGCCCGGCAATTCGGATTTGGAAAAGCGGAAGCCTAACTGAATATTTTTCCTGAATTTTATACTAATTGAACTTGAAAAAGAAATTTAATTTGATTTTTGAAATAAACGATTTCACCGATTTACACGCGTTTTCCCTTGACCAAATTTTGACCGTATCACCCTTTATTTAATTAATTTTATTTGCTTTATATTTATTTTACTTATTTCAGATATTTGATTCATTTGATTTACTCTATTGATTTTTTTTTATATTTTTATTTGTTTGTTTTTATTTATGTTATTTATTTTATTTGTTTTTTTTAAATATATTTAATTTATTTAATTTATTAGTTTTTAGTTTTTATTTAATATATTTTATTTATTTTATTTATTCCATTTATTTTATTGATTTGATTCATAGTCATTCCAATTTTTAAATTAAATTTATTTTTTTTCTATATACTTTTTATTGTATCTATTCATTTTATTTATGTTATAAATTTTATTCATTTTATTTATTTCACTTAATTATTTTCTTACTTTATTGACTCTATTTATTTTATTTATTTTATTTATTTGATTAATTGTTATTATTTTATTCAGTTGATCTATTTTATATATCTAATTAAGTTTATTTGTTTTGTTGATTTTATTTACACTCTATATTTTATATAGTTTATATATTTTCATTTATTTTATTTCTTTAATTTATTTAATTTATTTTTCTTATATTATTTATGAATTTATTTTTTTATTTCTTTTTTGTTATATATTTATTATTTTTTATATTATTTATGTTATATATTTCATTGTTTTTATATTCTTATATATTTCAATTTTGCATTTAAAAAACCTGAACACCCCTCATTTTGAAGGTGTGTGTGTGTGTGTAGAATGTTGCTCCTATTTTGATTTTGGAATTCACTCTTCAGTTGTCAAAATGCCGTCCAAGCAAGAAGAGCAGCGTATCAAAATTTATTTACTCTATTTATTTTATTTATTTTATAATTTTTATTAATTTTATACATTATATTTATTTTATTTTTTATATATATTTTATTTATTTTATTCATTTATTTATTTTGTTTATTTTATTTATTTCATTTATTTTCTTTATTTTATTTATTTTATTTATTTTATTTAGTTTATTTATTTTTTTTATTTTTTTTTTTATTTTTTATATTTATTTTATATATTTTATTTATTTTATTTATTTTATTTATTTTATTTATTTTATTTATTTTATTTATATTTATTTATTTTATTTATTTTATTTATTTTATTTATTTTATTTATTCTATTTATTTTATTTATTTTATTTATTTTATTTATTATATTTATTTTATTTATTTTATTTATTTTATTTATTTTATTTTATTTTATTTATATTATTTATTTTATTTATTTTATTTATTTTATTTATTTTATTTATTTTATTTATTTTATTTATCTTATTTATTTCATTTATTTAATTTTTTTCATTTTATATTATATATATTTTATTTTTTATTTGTTTATTTTTTATTTAGTTTTTTTTTCATTGACATATTCTACTTATTTTATTTATTTTATTTATTCTATTTATTTTATTTATTTTATTTATTCAATTTATTTCATTTATTTTATTAATTTCTAGGGTGAGACAGCTCCAATCTAAGTTGCTTTGATGCCTGAGTGGCTCGAGTATCTCGAGTAACTCAATATAACGAGTGTCCACTAAAAAATGAGAATGATTTCAATACTTTTCCATCAGAACAAAAACGGCCGCATAGAAATGTCACTTTAGATGAATGAATCGTTGCACTCTCCAGAAAATTTTCATACACTCTTATTTCACTCTAACATGTTCAGTCGTGTTCAGCATGCCGTCGAAACAGGAAGAACTGCGCGCGCGCGTTGTACAATTCTTTCAAGCGAACGAAGATCGTGGAAAAAAATACACGGTGGACCATTTTTGTCGTGAAAAAGTTCCGGTATCCACCGTATACCGTATCCTGGCATGCATGAGAGCAACCCGGAAGAAAGGTTGCGGCCGTCCAGCGAAAATAATGAATGAGAAAACGCTCCGCTCGCTGCGCAGCATGTTCAACAACAAGGATTCGGTAAGTCAACGGAAAGCAGCCCGAAAGTTCCATTGTTCGAAGTCACTCATCTGCAAGACGCTAAAGAAAGAAGGAATAGTGTGTAGAAAGAAAACCAGATCCCCAGAGTACACAGATGAGCAGATTCAAACCATGAAATCCCAATGCCGCTGGATGACTCGGAATTACGGCGGAAAATCTTTCGTTCTGGACGACGAAAGCTACTTTCCTCTTTCGAAGTCTCAGATACCGGGAAACGACCGATTCTACACTAAGGACAAATCTACTACTCCTCCAAAAGTAATGTATAAGTTCAAGCACAAATTTGAATCGAAGGTTATGTTATACATCGTAATATCCGATAAGGGTATTTCGAAGCCGTGGTTCAAACCAAGCGGTTTGGCCATCAACCAGGAGGTGTACCAAGAGAGTGTTTGCAGAAAATACTCATCCCATTTCTTAAACAACATCACTCAGATGGCAAATACGTGTTTTGGCCGGACAAGGCATCATCGCACTACGCAAAAAAACGCTAACGTTTTGGAGAGCCAAAATATACCATATGTCCCAAAAGACCGGAATCCGACAATTTGCCACAGTGCCGTCCTATCGAGGATTTCTTCGGTCTTTTGAGCTCCATGGTATACAAGGATAATTGGAAGGCCAAGAACACTAAGCAACTTACCAACAGGATCAAAAGCTGCATCCGAAAAATCGATGTGGCTGCCGTCCAACGGTCATGTTCCAGCATAACGACTACAGCTGCGCCGCATGGCGACCACGGACCATATGACAATATTCACTAAACTTAGTTTGAAGATTTAGTTGACCCTTTAATAAAATAAATCAGTTTGAACAAAACTTCACTGGTATTTTTTTCCTGACCCATTCTTTTCGTTCTCATTATTTAGTGGACACCCGTTAGCTTGAAATTGAATCAATATTCATCGGTTCTTATCGGTTGCCAGAGTTTCTAAAAGTTTGACTTCCAACTAGACTATCAATTTGTTTGAAAACATTGTGGACATTCTGCAAATGGCAATAGAAGATTTCACAAAGGTGAACTCTAGGTGAGGCATGATAGCGATATGTATAGATTCGTAATTTGCTAAACATCGATTCTGAGAAGCTTGTGTCGGAGTGCAGCGAGCTGAGCTCGTTTGTCTCTATTCCTGCCCTTGGAATGATGCTGTGGAATGATGCTGCATAACAAAATGTAGATCGATCCAAAACTGATGGGTTTAAACAAAGTTTGACTTAATTTGGAGACACAAAAATAACTTCGTATCGAACAAGGCAAAGCCTTACATGAATGGTGTTAAATACAATATAAAAATGTACGAGCATATCAGATATGTAGTTTGAGTCTAGGTTTAAGTGAATGCAACTTGTTTTCCTAAAACATTGAAAATTGATAGTTCAATTTTGAGTTTTGCACAAATTGATCATTGTGCACACTCAAGAGCTAATGTACTAGCGTCGGTTTGTTTGACAGCTGCTGTGCAAAAACAGAGAGCAACAAAAATCACATTGCTCACTTGCTGAGCAACGAGAGTTACTCGAGATACCTCAAAAGCAACTCGGAAATTACTCGCGATGAAGAGCTGCCTTGCCCCTTGATTTATTTCAGATATATAATTTATTTTATTTATTTCATTTATACTATTTATTTTATATATTTTATAAATATGATATATTTAATTTATATTTTTATATTTTTTAAATCTTTTTTATTTACTTCATTTATTTCATTTTTTGTATTTATTATAATTATTGTGTTTTTTTTATATATATTTTCATTATTATTTATTTGATTAAAATTATTAATTTAATTTATTTTTTTATTGATTTTTTTATTTTATTTTATTATATTATTTTTTGTTTTATTAATTTTATTGATTTTATTAATTTTATTTATATTATTTTAATCATGAAACCTGTCGAAAACTAACGGAACTAAGGTCTCATGTTGATGAGCAGATATTTTCATCCTTCCTTCCCCAGATGAACGGCAAGAGCATGACTGGCACGTTTATTCACAATCCACCACCAAAAGTCATTTGGGCTGCAAAATGGTGAGTCGACAACTGTGATGGAGCGTGCGTCCCCGCAACATAGCTCTGGTCCTCACAAGTTCCTACCTAATGCTTCCACGGGTCAACAGATGACAAAGACCGCCAGCTAAGGGTTGCGTACCAAGGAGGTGCGGCTCAAACAGCGGCTGAATAAGAAACGCTGTATCTCGTCAGCTATACCTTAGGAGGCAGTCCCACCAACGCAATGTAGCCAGCGCGGTAAGATAGCATGCTGAAGTCTTACCCTACCACGAGAAATGTAAGTATTCTTTATTTTGTGAGATTTTTCCTCATTTTATTGCCCACAACTATTTTATAAGGAACAGTAGAAATTTGCAGTACATTTACTAGTGCAAATAAAAACAAAAATAAATGTGTTAATTGAATCTAAAGTTCAGTATAGCCGTGAAATTTTCATTTTGTCTTAACTTTTATAAATCATTTATGCTAAAAATGTCTACTGTTCCTTTAACAACTATATAACGGGATTCCCTGGGGGGGGGGGTAGCCTAAGGCAGTCGAAGGATTTGTTGACTGGACAAGGGTTCGTGGAGTCGCCAGTCCTTGTCATGCGAAGACACGCACCCTTCTGGCCGTAGTCTTCCGAAGGTCCTCACTGAGATTGGCTGACCCTGCTACAAGAAGCCATCACGTAGGTTATTCTCTCAGAACAACCTGCTGAGAATAGTCCTGCAGCCATAGGTAATCCTTGCACTGATGGTGGGTTCTTATTACACATCACACATCGCAATCCACCACCAAAAGTCATTTAAATGTAGTGCCCTGAGACCAATAATAAGTCATTTCTGCGATCAGATCAACTTTGATGCAATAATTGTTAGGTATATTTCATTCAATATAATAGTTTACCACCATATGCACTGATTGATCAATCATCATAATCGTGGAGCCGATTATTAGCTAGAAATGTAAAACATTTGTCGCCTCTGCTGACCGCGGAATGTATCCAACAACACGTTGTAGTTCCTGTACGGTGCAGTAGCTCACGTCACCATACCAGATATCGTCGAATCCATTCTGGCGCCAGCCGTAATCTGTTTGTCTCGATCCACATATGGGAGTTTCTGACTTAAAAGGATTATTACTTACCACCAAAGCAATGGCCTCATCTGAAGTGGGATCTTTAACTATTTTCCACAGCCATTTTGGTACCGGAATACCTCCATTGACCAAAGTAAATTCCGGGCAGTAAATTGGAATGCTTATCGAGCATACCTCTAAAATTCCGTAAGTGCCGGTGTAGATATGTAAATCTTCGCTTCTTCGCATAGCCAAAGTTCGAACATTGCCCTCTAAGGTCTTCCAGTTGCCAATATTAATTTTTTCCCACATACCGGCAACGTTAATGAAGAAGTAAGTTGCCCATTGCCAGGTTGAGAATAGTTCGTCACCATCTGGAGTAAGATGACCTTTTTGCAGATAGGAACGGCTGTAATAACTTTGTGCCTCGGTTTGGGCGACACTATTACCCAATATTGCACTGAAAATATTCGCCAGTCTAGCCGACTGGTTTGACTGAGTGTAGGCAGACCTCACAGCGACTCCATTTGGGAAGCCAGCTGCTTTGAAATCGGGTCTGTCACCTCCATAGATGTATTTATCTTTTGAATTAAGAAGAAATGTGAGTTACTATAATCCATGTATCGATGAAGCAACTTACGCCCGAGTTCTGTGCCGAAAATTATGTGACTGGTATAGAGTATAGAGGCTGTCGTTTCATCAAAACATGAATAGTATAGATCCAAGAACTCATTTCCAGATGGGAAAGGTACATTGAATCCTATTGCAGTACTGTTTCCCGCACATTCCGCATCTTGTCTCGGTTCGTAGTTCCCGGTTACTTTATGACTACACGTTATAGTTCTGATGTTCACTAGCACGCCATTTAGTTTAAACATCAATCCATTGTCACACGTAATCGTATCGACTATGTTATTAGCTGCAAATTGACATTCATCAGTTGAGTACTTATTAAAACCAGCATTCCGCCAACTTACTAGCAACGATGTGGTTTCCTGCTGACGAAGAAGACGGACATGCTATGGAAGAAGTCTCGCCGTGCGCCCAGGTGAGGTATCCATGTGTAGGAACCATTAATTCGCGAGGAGGTCCATCTTTAATGAACACTGGTTGTAAATCCGGAAGATCTCGTCTGATATGCAATGCACATTGCTTGTTTCCTGTGACACCGTTTTTTTTTGTATAGTTGTAAAGATCCAAACAAAAGTTATATCAACTAACCTGGTTGGCCACCTGAACCTGCAATAGCACCAACACCAATGATTCCAGCTCCTGCGGCTGCTGCTGCTGCTCCTGCTGCCTTTCCTGGATTTTTTCTAGCGAACTTCCCAGCAGCTGTAATGGCTTTTTGAGCCAACTTTGGTGCCTGTTTTGCCGCCTGACCTATCAGTTTGGCTAAGAAACCGAATAAATTTGGCTTTGGTGAACGTTTTTCTCTTGATTTGGCAGCATCCGTTGCAATCGAATGATCAATCAGCACAATTGCTGTGAGGAAGAGTACCAAAGCTAGCTTTCCCTTCATCTCGGTAATTCGCGACTGGCTGATAGTGCGACGGTGTGGCTTGCATTTATTCCAAGATAAAAGTGACGCCGTAACATGCCGACGCAGTGATGTAAGATCTGCAAAAGTCTGCTGCACTGAGGGAACAAATTTCACAGCATCGGTCACAGGATCACAAGAAGCGTCGATGAACAATAGTGTTGGTTCTTAGTTTTTTTTTCTCAGTGCTCGTCAGCAAATATTCGATAACAACTTAAATATAAACAAACTTCTAGTCAGTACGATAGTTGATATCAGTGGGAGCAATTCTTTAGGCACACTTCCGGTCGAGTGCAAGAGAGCAGTTTTATTGATCATTTGTTTTATTTACTTCTAAGGCGAATGGTAATTGTATTTACATTTCATCAAGTGTTTCTTTAAGTGCTTTCCAGACTAGTTTGTACTTGAGATACGGGTGATAAAATATGGGATTTTTTAATTTACTCCTTGCAAAATGACAGGTTTCAAAAAAACGTTACAGATGATTCGTCATCGAGGAAGCCCTACGTGTCGAGTTGACCCTTTTGCCCAAACAAGGTGACCGGAGGATGCGGAAAAGCGCTGAAGACGACAACTGACGGTGCACATTGACCACTGCTCTGGTAGATTTTGTCTCCACTGGTGGCTCAAAATGCACCAATCGGTGATGCCGCTTCGGACACTCATTGATCCCACAAATGTCTCCCTTGCAAGGCCAACGAGCGTGTGAAATGAGGCATCGCGAACACAATTTGTGTGCCTTTACTGCCTTCCATCTTCCGTCTATGTTCAACATTTTGAAAGCCGCGTAGTTCTTTATCTGCGATTTCTGCGTTCATCTTGCCCATGTAGTCGCTAGTTGCCCATGATATCTTGCCCATGTAGTCGCTGAAGACTTGCAAGTCTACTGGTGGAACGTGCTCTTGGTAAAGCTTCACCATTGCTGGTAGCTACAGAAGTGCACAGCGACCATTACTGTTTGTATGTTGTTTTCGGTCCCAAGTTTTCGACTTAATTTGATTTGCTAACGACATCATAAAATCGTTGTTTGTTACCCAGTGCTTCGTGTACGTCCATTGTATCGAATCTGTATGTTCTAACGTGTGTTGATACTACCGTTGTGATCTAATTACTTATCGCGTGAGCTGTGTTGTGTTTATTATTGTTTTTCATCTAAGCCTGTATTGCTGCTCACCAAAATTTATCCCCATTGAAGCGAGTGCAAACTCGTCAGTGTATGTGTTTGTATCTGCTCGAAAAATCGCAAGCATATCAAGCAAAACAATGAATTAGGTCCTAAGTAACATTAAGAGATTCTCTTCGTCGACTTTCTCTTTGGTTGATAGCTTGTCTATTAAACGATTTGCTAGTGTTTTCAACGTATTGGATCACTAATCACACTTTATACTACCGTACTGTATGTTATAAATAGTTGAACATGTTTTTACATAGCTGTAGGAACCCAAAGAGAAAGTCGACAAAGAGAGTCTCTTCGATCAACGCCGACAACTTATCGCTCGTTGCATACACTAGTGTGAGCAGTGGACAGTGAAGAATTAGTACGGTTGAAATTTCTGCTGTAAGGAATAAATTATCGCGGTTCGGATAAATATTATTTTCACAATGACCGCCGCTTGCGACCGCCGTGCAAAGGCTATCAAGCGCGGAGAGGAAACCATTACTTGTATGGGCTTCTGTAAACATGTCGTTCATCTGCGATGTGCAAACGTCAACAAGAATTTCGCCAAAGTTTTGTCTGACTCAGCCAACCTGCTTTGGATGTGCGATGAATGCGTGAAGTTGATGAAATTAACTCGCTTTCGACATGCTATCACTTCCGTTGGCGACGCTGTTAATGAACTGACTAGAAACCAATCTGCTGCCAATGCTAAACTGAAAAAGGAGCTAGCCAAGCATAGTGAACAAATTTCTCAGCTCTCAAACCGAATTAACTCAGCCACCCCATCACTTCCCGCCTCTGCTAATCGCCGCGTAACAAAACGTCGTCGGATGGACAACGATAATCCAGTTGTCAAATCGCTTCTTGGTGGAATTGGACCAATTAACAACATCAGTATCACAACTGTGCCACAACCAACTGCTATGTTTTGGATTTAACATTTAGGATTTCACACAAATATAAGGTAACATTTCTAGCAATTCTGAAGAAGTCTTTCCCAAAGCTTCGGTAAAATTTTCCTCGGAGTTCAAGATGAGACTCATCAGAACTTTAGAAAGATTAAGTTCAGGAAAAAAATGTCCCAAATTTCAGGAAGAAACTATAAGTTCCAGAAAAAAATCCGGAATTCAGGACAGGACTTTTAAGGAGTTCCGAAAGAAACTATACAAAAGTTTCGTTGGATCTACCCAGAAGTGCCAAAGAGCTTCCCTAAAGTTCAAAATCGAACATCGCAGAATTTCAGAATGAGGATTTTTCGATGTTCATGAATTTCCCGAAGTTTAAGTAGATATTTCTGAGAAAAACATTTAGGATTCTGGTAGATTAAGTTAAGTTGTAAATTTTAGAGGTAAATTTCCATGAACATCTGTAGTGACTGCCAAGAAATTCATAAGGAAACTAGCCAAACGTTTCGGGCCAAACTTCTCAGAATTTTAGTATTTTTGTTTTATCTTCTGCTCTGCTAATCTTCTAGCAAAAAGTTTTCTTGAAATCCAAGAGATAATCACTAACAAACCAAAGAATCTGTCCTTGCTAATGACACCATATTAAAATAAAGTAAACACCAGAGCTAGGACACAAACTCATGGAGGAATTACAGTTCCTTGGTTTTAATTTCACTTCGGTTGAGAGATGTGATCCTCGATTCTGAAAAATTTCCCACTTGGAGTACTAAAAGCAAATAAAAAGGTGTACCGGAAGGTCAAAACACTTTTAAATAAAATCGTTGAAGTGAGATACAGGAACCTTGGAATATTTTTTTTTTACCTTGGAATGTTAAATGATTAAAGAAATAATACTGTCAATTAGTTCAGTATCGTAACGCTTAAGTAAGTTGGTAATAACTAACACACATTCAATTAACACACATTGATTAATAACTTCCCGAAAATAAATGTTTACCATTTTGGAAGCGATCTCCCTATTCAGATCGGCCATTTCACGTTTCCTATTCAAATCTTCTGTCCTCAGAGGCGTCTACGAACGTTTCTTAACCGAATCAATAGTTGGGTGTGGGAATCAATGGTAGTAAACTTACCCCTCACAAAAACACGTCGCACGCACGCCTCATCAGCCACGGTTATAGCTCGTTGGAGTCCACCCAGTGGACCATTGATGTCTTCAACGGTATTCAGCGGCGGATTTTCATCGACGTTTCTGTCCACCAGTCGGCCGAACCGAAACCATTCCACATGATGACCACGTCCATACCGACTTCAGCCACCACCGGTTGATGATCAGAGCTGAGGTTGTTGAGCGCCTTCGGCTTCGTTAGCGAGATGTCTGACAGAAAAAAGTCCAGGGTAGCGGGTTTTCCAGCCAGTCAGTGAGATGAACGTCGGTTCGTCCGGGTAGTGGATCGTTTTGGTTTTGCCAATAGTTCCTCCAATTTTCTTGACGGGCATTCAAATCGCCTCCGACGACGAAGCGGAAACTTGACCGTGTGATGATGGTGAGATCGTTGGGCTGTGCACTGCCTAGGACAGTAGACAGCGATGAGCCGGATTTGTCCGAATGACGCTTCCCCCTCCACAGCAAGGGCCTCAATGATAGAAGTGTGGATGTGGAGTAGAATGTTGTGTTGTACTTTAATCCTTCCTTCACGATAATCGCTACATCCCCCCGCCCCTCGCCCTCTGGAGTCGGGCAGGCAACCAGAAGCTGTCACCTGGCCTTAGGTGGGTCTCGGTTAGAAGACCCACGTCGATCTTGTGCTTGTAGAAGAAATCAGCAAGCTCGAAGCTTTTTGTTCGGGGAATAGACTTCTATGGACGACTGCCACCCTTAGCTCAGTCGGAAAAGGCGCGGCTACAAAGCAACACTATTCTGGAGGTGGCAGATTCGAGGAGAAAAAGGTGTCCACGCCAAAACCTTTGACGCGGAACGATTCGTGCGCGGAACGATTCGATCTTAAAATGTAATCTGTTCAAACCCGACAGTATAACATCGATAGTCGAAATCCAGTCCACTGTATCGGCTATCACCTTTCTTGGACAAAACTGGTGTCATTCGTATAAAGCAGGCTCCGCGACACCAAGCATTTCAGAAGATATAAAATACCCGATCTTTCTGCAATTTTCTACTCGCCGAGTACTACCATCGCCGGTCCCTGCAGGGAGTTAGAGGGACAGTCAGTCATGAGATGCGTCAAAGATTCTGTATTCCAGGTCTGCGGAACTTGATCTCGATACGCACTTTCCGCGTAGAATTGGTACAATGCTTCTCAACTCAGTCTTGCATAATTGCCATGAAGAGATTCGTGGCTCGCCGTGGTTC
Organism: Aedes japonicus; assembly: GCA_034211315.2. Taxonomy (NCBI): domain Eukaryota; kingdom Metazoa; phylum Arthropoda; class Insecta; order Diptera; family Culicidae; genus Aedes; species Aedes japonicus. The sequence continues at coordinate 34,013 of JASCZW010005009.1, forward strand.
ACCGGAGTCCTTTTATAACGACAACTGCACAATTTTTATAGGAGCTCCAGGATATTCACGAACAATGAGCGATGACGCTCACAAATCATAAGTACCAATTTAAGTTTCATTCCATCCGTATAGCACTTCTCCCGGCTTTGTCGATAAAACTACAGTCAAAACTGTTTTGTCCACCAACACCTCTTCTACGCTTCCTCAGAGTCAACATTTGTACAAAGTGGCCCACTCTATAGACGGTTGTGAAAACAAGTTAATGAAACCTTTCTAAGACCATTAAGATTTTGCAAATGTTCTAGTGAAAGATTTGATGACCACTTGAGAACCTTCATAAAACCTATTGGCTTTCATGAAAATGAGCATACGGCCAGATTTATTTATTTATTTACATATCTACACTGAGTCCTGAGTTTTCATGATCGCTTAGTAATAAAATAATGTCTTAGGTTACTACGTGACATTGTTTAGTCAGCTGATTCACAATGCAGATTATAGAGAGAAATTCCAAGTAACAATTCTGCTGCCTATTAGCCTTGGTTTTAATTTATAGGGGTTTTATTAATGCAAAAGACATGCTATTTTGCTGAAAAGCAGCTTTCAATGATGCAAAAGATGTATAGTTAATTATTTTTCCTGAGCCTGTTTCTATAACCTTGTCTCTTGCAGTAAGGTGAAGTCTAAAGCAGTCAATGTCCCGTTCAAACAAATGTTTAACTCCATCCTAGATCCTCCAGTAGATCCATCATCACTTTTGGACTTTGAGCTTCCCTTCTTGCTTCCAGTTTTTCTAGACGCTTTCGGAACCTAGAGTTCGTTACTACATTTCTCGCAGCTCCAATTCGAATCTTGAATATCTTCTCTGACGCAGGTGAAATGAGCCCACAACTGGCATACATCGAACCCACGGCGCACTCTAACAGTGATCTTAGGGTGAGCCGAGCGGTGTTCATTGGAACAATTATACTAAGATTCTAACATGTATGCAACGTCATGTTTAAATTTACCTAACAGCAAATTAATAAAGACAAACAGGTCTCGACCAACTCCAATGTTTGTTTTGAATTATTTAAGCGAGCCGTTTGAGTAACATCAATGAAATATCTAGTACTTCGTGATACGTTAAATAAACTCTGCTGTAACAAAATATATTTTTGTTACTGCAAAATTACATAAACATGAAAACTATGTATTGAATTTAAAAGGTGATTAGTGTGCTATTTGGGTATTGGATGCTGTTTATTTGCTAAGAAAACGCTCAATAAGGAACTGTGGAGCGATTTAAAGGACACTTATTTGTGCAACAGGTGTATAAGGCCTGTACTTGAAGAAAATATCAGTGGGGTTGTGTACAAGACACGACCGGTTGACGTAGACTACGTTAAACCAAGTGATGCATTATAATGCCAGGGAAATTCTGTGTGGCTATTATTAGCGTTAAAAGGGTTTCTATTATTCGTGCTCGTCGCTTACCCTTACCGATAGAAGCAGTTTAAGTCACAATATGACGGCCTTTACCTCAAATCGGTTAGGCATTCTCACTTTTACTATGTTTCTCAAAAAAAAAATTTCTTCCTAGAGGTAGGACTCTATCCAACGCGAATCGTTAACAAAACAGAACAACTGTTTATAACACACTACTAATTGGAATTTACAGAGAATGTTGGTTCGGAATATCATGCTCGACATCGAAAATGGTATCCGTGATAGGGAATTTGTGTGGTTGAAGGTATGCGACGAAGGGAAAACAAGTTTTGCTAATACCACTGGCTGCCAATCGACAACTTGAAACGAAAATCCCAATCAAACAAACTCTCAAACTGGGAATATTAAATTGAAAGTAGCAAAGATGGATTTGTATCTGGTAGCATTTTTCGGTGAAAATAAATCAAAGCACCGGCAGGCTTTGATTTATTTTCACTGATTTTATGGATCCGCTGCATAGCACACTGTTGCCTAGTAACGACTTGGCAAAATCCAATATGACTGCCAGTCGACCGAAATGTAAGATAAACTCTTATTCAAATAACTCTCTTAAATTAGAAATTGAAACGATTTATTGATTCATCGCGGGTTGCGCCAACCAGCTGGAAATTTTTTTCACCGGCGGAGAATTGTCCTGCTCGCCTTCCATGGAGGCTCTCCCGCAAACAGTAGCGTTTTTGCAGTCGTGACGAACAAATCGGCATTAGATTAAATGGCGTACAAACCGAACGAAATATTAGTTTAATTCTTATGTAAACAACTCTCTGAACTGGATTGGTTGTCCTCAAAAGGACAGATTATTTATTAGTGGGTTGCGCCAACCAGCTGGGTAAAATTTTGCAGTTGCGGCGAACGAATCGGCATCATGATATTAGGCGCACAAACCTAATGAAATAAAACTGTAAAGATGTGACTAAATAAATACATCCGAGACACCCTGTTTTACTCACTCAGTTACTCATTATCAAGTTTTATGGTAGTTGTGACACCGAGTCTATAAAACTGCATTGCACCCTTGTCTCTCTCTCTTTCTGTGTCAAACCTTCGAGCATTGAACATCGTTGAGGGTGAGTAAATTAACTTCTACATAAAATGGTCCTTCGAGCCGGAAAGCGCCGTCTTCACCAAAAGAAAATTGAATCATGTGTTTGGTGTAAAAGGTAATAGTTCTACGAATTGGGAATATTTCTGAGAAGCTTTAAAGACAGCGGAAAAGAAAAGTAATTTAGAAAGGCTCATATGCAAAATGGCGTTTGTAAAGCTCTACAGCATTCTAATTAGAACGACACGAGGGTCGTTGAATCATGGCTAACGCCTCTCCGAGTAGAAGACGTGGCAATATATTCTAATTGAAACGACACGAGGGTCTTATAAGAACCTTAACGTGATCAATGCTAACACGTGGGTTAGTGTTATGAATGACAAAAGGTTCGAGATTCAAAAGATTGAGAATTGGTTATCGGTAACACGCGGGTTACTGAGTTCCGACACAAATACATCTGGTAATCGATATGATTAGTGCAAACAAACCTAACACGTGGGTTAGTTTTTGCTTTGGATTATTTTTTAATTACTAGTACCTTTTTCATCAACACATTTTTCACAAAACACATATTCAGTTGATTGAGTTGTGAAGACCAAAATTACACCGAAATTGTTAATGTTTTGTTTTACTTACCAGACTGTATAATGAACAACGACCAAGACAAAATTGGTGAATTGGCTAATCAACCAATTATAGTGGTACAGTCAGAACATGAACGGTATGCCATGCAACGAGATCATGCAGTTACTCGCATTACCGCAATTATTGAAAACATTGATGTTTACACGAACGATGTTTTTTCGTTGAAAACCAGGAGAGATATGCTGAAAGAATGCTACAAAAATTTTGACCTAGTGCAAAGTTGGAACAATGGAATCCGGACGAATACACCCAGCTAGATATAGTTGAAATGCAATACGTGAGCGGTCTTTCACTTTTTGAAAAAAGCATTTCTCGTAAGAAAAGTACTGCATCCGAAACACTGGGTAGGGATAATGTACGCCTTCCATCTGTGGACTTACCAATATTTAACGGAAGTAGTGAAAATTGGTTCGAATGGCACGATAAGTTCAACGCATTGATCCATAACCGCCGTCATCCAGAAGTTCGAGTATTTAAAATTATCGCTTGAAGGAACTGCTCTTGCTATAATCGACTCTCTACCAACAACCGAATCGAACTATGCTATCGCCTACGACCTGCTTACCCAACGTTACAACAATCCAAAGCTACTGATACAGAAGCATACCCGGGATCTTTTCGAGTTGAAAACTGTGGAGGACGAATCTGCTCTACGGTACCTTTTTGATTCAGTAAGAATACATCTACGATGCCTGGAAATATTAGATCAACCTGTGAAATCATGGAATGCTGTTCTTATTCATCTGATGTTTAACAAACTAGACGCGGCAACCCGACGGGAGTGGGAATCCTCCACATCGGGAACTTTGCCTCCTAGCTATGACAAGTTGGAGCAATTCGTATTAGACCGGTGTCAAATGTTGGATTCAATACCGAAAAAACGCAAGATGGCCTCAGAGCAGAATTATCAACAGAAAAGGTACAGACCGGATGTGAGAACCATGACTGTTAGAACGGATCCAGGGCAAAGGAGCGTTGCCTGCGGGGATGAACACTACATTGGAAAGTGTCATCGATTCGAGCAGAAGTCGTTGGAGGACAAGGTGAAATTAATTAAGCGATTCGCATTGCGCTTCAACTGCCTGAAATCAAATCATACAGCTGACAAGTGTCGCAACCGAGGCTGCTTCAAATGTGACGGCAAGCACCACACCTCTATCCATCGGGAAAAACCACCGAAAACAAACGATCAGGAGACTCGTCGCCACGAACGCCGTGAGTAAAGTGTATGTTTTGAATAAATATGTTTTGAACTTCAATAAATTTCCACAGAACATCCGAAATTGTCTGATTATTGGTCAAGCAAATCGTTACTTCAAACAGCTTCAGTGGTTGTTACATCTGATGTAAGATCACCTGTACCGTGTCGAGTCTTATTAGATTCTGGTTCTCAATCCAGCATTGCAAGCTCGGGGTTGGTTGAACACAGTGGTGCTCAATTAACTAATGTTACCGTAAAAGTAGTGGGACTCGGCAATCGTGCACACCAGATCACCAAACAGGCTTATGTATTAAAGAAAGGAATTCGGATTATCAGAAAACCATTCCGGTGCTGGTAACCGATTATATTACTGGTCCATTACCGCAGGAAGATGTAGATATAAGCGAATGGGATCTTTCTGGAATCAATTTGGCAGACCCAGAGTTTCATTTGAGTCGACCGGTGGACATGCTATTGGGTGCAGAGGTGCTGTTTGACATTATACGTATCGGAAACAAAAAACTAGCTCAGTGTTTGCCGTCGGTTCAGAACAGTGCACTAGGGTGGCTTGTAGGAGGAAACGTAACACGAATGAGATTAAATAAAGAGGTTGCTCAATTTATGAATGAGAAAATTACAAATCTACACTTGCGAAGTTGGACCGATGAGGAAATGCTTTGTGAACAACTGTTTGTAGAAACCACTGAACGTGATGCAAATGGACGCTTTGTTGTGAGATTGTCCTTGAAACATAATGCTCATCAGCTGGGCGAATCCCAACAAACCGCAATGAAACGATTTTTCCAACTAGAAAAGATTCCAACGAGACCCGGCACTTCAAAAAGAATATGTATCTTTCATGAAAAACTATCTCGATTTAGACCACATGGTCCTGATGGGAATACACGTGTTGCTACTCTATTGACCTCTAAAGGTGTAATCAAGCGTTCTATTGGAAAGCTGTGTTTGCTACCTTTGGAGGATTCTGTTGGCGGGGGGAATATGTAAGATGTGATTAAATAAATACTTTCGAGACACCCTGTTTTACTCACTCAGTTTCTCATTATCAAGTTTTATGGTAGTTGTGACACCGAGTCTATAAAACTGCATTGCAGCCTTGTCTCTCTCTCTCTTTTTCTGTCAAACCTTCGAGCAGTGAACATCGTTGAGGGTGAGTAAATTAACTTCTAAAAAACTTTAATTCTTTTATAAACAACTCTTTTAATTAAATTGGTTGTCCTCAAAAGGACAGATTATCAATTTATAAGCACCGAACTAAAATTAAGATTAGTTCTTTAATAAAACACTTTTATTTTTATTTATTGTCCTCAAAAGGACAGATTATTTCCACCTACTGCTGCTCACCCCCAAGGACACCAGCGACCAGCTTCGCACAGCTTTAATGCTGCCAAACGAAGAGGGCAAATTTTTCCTAAGTGTGCGTTTTATACCGTTCTCACTCAGCTGCATGCGAGACGTACATGGAGAGACAAATGACATGATTGGTTAAAGTCCCTCTCTAATACAAAGAAGAAGAAGATGATGCAAGACGTTCCTTGCTTCGATTTGAAATATGTGATAGAAAATTTGGTAAATTTACTCTGCAAAATGACATTATAGGACATCACCTTATATTTGCGTTATTTTCAATAGTTTCAATAGTTAACTATTGTTTGAGAATAAAGTTTGACAATTGAATTGGAGCGCGGTAAAATTTACGACCGATTGAGGAAGAAATCGTGTAAATCTATTGTGGATTAATTGAGTTATTCGCGTACAAAACGTACGGCTTTTCGTGACGGCCGCAATATTTTAGATTTTCATTTGACACCCTACCCTTGCCGTAAGACGAAGTCTACGTCAAAAAATGCACCATTTTTATCCGTGTGGTTCAGTGGTTATGTCATCGAAGCAAGAAGAAAATCGCCGGAGAATTTTGCGCGCCGTTATGGAAAATCCGACTGCAACCATGAGATAGATCGGAAGACAACTGGGAATAAGCCAACTGTGTCTCGGGTGTTAAAATCGTTGAAGGAGTTCCAGACGACCGAGCGGCGGGCTGAAAGTGGAAAAAATAGAAGACAACTGACCCTGTGAAGGCGCGGAAGGTGTTGGATTATTTCAAGTGTAATCTGAACCTTTCGATCGGTGTTTAAGGACGAGCTGTAGTTGAAAAAAGAATGGATGAAAGTGACCAAAAAGATAGGCTCCACCATTGCACACAATGTAATGGGGGGTCTTAAGGGAAAGGTGAGGACTTTCAGCGATGGAAAGAAAAATGAATGAAGTAATTATGCCGAAACACAATCCATATGCATTAGTTCATTCCCTGAAAGTTTCAAGAAAATCCGAAATAAATTTTAGGCGACCACTTTTATCTGGTGCATTTTTTTCGAGTACAGGCCTTGGAGCCAGGTAGCCGAAGTTGCTTAAGTTGATTTAGTAGTGGCAAGAAAGAGACTTCTCTGATCTTTATTAAAGCATTCCTAATAAAACAAAGCTTTGCAAGTGCACAAGAATCTGTGGCGGAGAACATCCATTCTATTTAAATTCAAATATACTTCACACCATTTTCCAGATAATATGTCTCTTGTTGATAGGAGATAATATGTCCGATAATGTTCTGCCAGAGCCCCTCGGTTAACAAACATCAATGAACTGCAGTCAACCCCATGCATCTGTCTCACCTAATAGCACATCCATTAGTCGTTCACGCCTTTTTTTCTTTAATCCCTCAAACAAGCAAACCACTAATCCCTTCACGGAGGCTAGCTTCTATTGCACTCACTTCATCATAGGACCAAAAAGAAAAACTCCCCCTCCATTATAAGCTAATTATCCAATGTCCCATATTTCAATAAATCATAACTGCACCACCTTCCCCACACATTTCAGCAAACGGCAGCTTGCACCACCTCACCACCATATTCTCGTCGTCGTTTTCCCAACGGGGGATCCCGCTCATGGAAAAACATCAAACTCCAATGTAACCATTCATTATCCCATTAGCTTCCTCTAGCGCGCGGACTGTCCCTTTGCTTCTCGCATTTCATCGTTCGGGAAAAATCCCCGCCCGCACTCTTCCCATGGCTACGAGTCGGGTGGAACGGATGTTTGATGCCGAAAGTAGTGTTTTTATTATGCTCATTTCGAAAGTTGAAACACTTTTTACTACTCCCACCATTCTTCGGTCTAATGCGTCCGCCCTTCCGCGGCTACCGCACTTCTGCAGTCTGAGCAGCAAACGGTAATATTTCTTGAAATTTTACAGCAAATATGTGCTATAGGGTGTCCCAGAAAATCTAAGCTCGATTGTGATGCGCCACTAGTGTTTACATGTGACGTTTAAGACAGCTGATCTGATGTAGGGTAGGGAACGGCTTAATCAGGGGTGACTGGTTTAATCAGTTAATAGGAAATAGGTCTAAGACTCTTACATTTTCCAAATAATTTCACTTTAAATGATACGGACATATGCTCTATCTATCGGGCTAATGATTCGGTGTATAAGTCATGATAGATAACCAATTTATTGCTGTCATTTTGAAGTTTAAAATACATCATTCTGGAAAACCATCAGTTTCCTACCTGTTGAAGAGGTTCGCTCAAATGACGCCCTTGTGTAAAATACACAAAATGCAAAATTCATTTGTTTGCGTGTACTGGAGGGAATGTATTCATCAGCCCCTTCTCCCATCTAGGTTTGTTACCAAAATGTGGTGTTGAACATCGTGTTAAATTTATTTCATATTTACATGATCTGAAATCACTATTTATTTCATGTTTCTTCCAATTATATGAGGTTGATATATGCATATGACTTTGTTTTCCATCATCTGACACTATCATATGCAATATAAACTATGTTTCGGAGCTGTCCAATAGTACTTAACGATTAATAATGCTTTGTTGTTGAGTGGCAGCTATGGCATCACTGTTCCTTTTGGGAGAGCCCATATTTCCTATTTAGCGCACCGGTATTGTAACGTCAAGGCTGCTGTCTCTCACATTTGCTCGTTTTTAAACAAAGCATCCCATTTGCCGTCACAATAGCTTTGTCCAACATTTACGTGAGGGTAAATGAAATAAGAAATACACATTGCCAATCAAAAGATCAATGGCGAACTAAAAGTTTGGTTGTATTCGTCTGTCTCATAGCCTGCTAGTAGACGAGTTTTTGATCATAACAATCGACATGTTTTGGTTGATTGTTTTCGAGATCGGATGGGTAAAATGAAGGATCGGGTTGAGGAAACTGACGTTTGCAGCAAATCGTGAACTGGCTGTTCATTTCATTTTGCCTTCGCTCACATGCACGGAATCGCACTCACACAATATTAGTTAATCTCAGAGTGCGTAGCTGGAGAAAATATTTTCTAGATCGGAAAGCAATCCGCATGCTCTTAATAAGTCCCTGCAATTGGGAACTTTATTCCATGGCTATGAAGTTTTCAGAGTCTAACGCTCGTTTCTCAAGGTATGTTCCTATAGATCAGAAGAAAGCAGATGGATTAACGTCTAAATATTGGCAGCTCTAATTAAAGATAGCATACAGTTTCGTCAAATGTCTCAGGTACTGAATAAACTGTTTAAAACCCGTTCCGTACCCTATTATCGTTTATTTTTCAATTTGGACCATTCCATTCCATTCCGAGAAAAAATGCATACGTTGTATTTCTTTATTTCGTCAACAGGTAGAAATGTTCATCCTAATGACCCTTTAAAAAGTTAAATTACATACGAAAATTAACAAAACTTAACAAAGACATATATGGAAACAACGCTTATTAACCTCACGGGACCCATTAAAATCAAACACATTATAGCAGCTGTTGGAAACGCGGCACATGCTTTGCACAGGTTCGTGCTTGCCGTAGTTGGTCCTTGAATGCCGGAACACGAAGAACTGTTGTAAATGGAGATTTCGTCGTTGAGTGTTGATGGTCAAGAGATCCAGTAGAGCGGAACAATCGAAATTTCCTAGAAGCAGATCACCAATGAAACACACTTTGGCTATCATACGCCTACCTTGCAACAGTTTCAGGTTGATGAGCTTGCACCGACTTTCATAACTTGGCAATCTGCAAGGGTCTTGCCAGTGATGATGTCGCAAAGCAAAGCGTATAAACCTTCGCTGAACAGCTTCGATCCTCTGGACTGCGTTTTGGTAGAAAGGGGACCAAACGATGGCATGATTTCTAAATCAAGGTAAGCAAATCATATTTATTTCTTTGCTATTTGACATATTATATAACACTATAAGTTGGGATAAAGGGAGGGACCATCAGAGCACCCTATTGAAGTGAATAGGATAGGAAGAGTGGGACTGCCAACTTCCTGTTGTTAACATTTCGTGAAAAGAGGGCGGGCTCTTCTCCCCATCTAGAGGGACATTTTACTTGGGGAGGCTCGGTTTTGGTGTGGTTTCTGCGAACTTGTTTCTGGAAGGAGATTCTCTTTAGACCCCTGTAGCTTTGGGTTACGCGTAAGTGTATCTGCTTACGGGCCCACAATACGTTTTTGGCCCTTCATACAGGAACATGTTGAAACATCTACCACAGTATAACCTTGATCAAATCGTTTAAATAAAACTATCCTGTGCTATAGGCAGTTGCCTTGCTACACTAGATGGTAGTTCACATCATCATCATCATCATCAAAGGGGACCAAACAATGGCACAGTATTCCAAGAAAGGGCGAACAAAAGAGCAGTATAATGCCTTCAGACAGTAAACGTCCTTGAAGATTTTTGCGAAGCAGAATATAAATCCTAGCTGGGAAGAGGCCTTGGAAAAATATACGAAATGTGAACCTTGAACGACAGTTTGGAGTCGAGCATTACTCCCAGATCCTTGACCGTTGTTTTTCGTTCCAAGCGCGTACCTCGAAGGATGTAGTCGTGGAGATACATCGCACGTTTTTGGCCGAAAGAGATAGTTGAGCATTTGGATACATTTAAGGACATTCTGTTGATTCGACACCAGTTATCGAACACTTGCAGTTTATGGTGAAGAAAGTGGGCATCTTCCGGACATTTTATAACGTAGTACAGCTTCAGGTCATCCGCGTAGGATAGTTTCAGACATTTGAGGACCAAGTTCACGTCGTTCATATATACCAGGAAAAGGAATGGGCCAAGGTGGCTACCTTGAGGAACGCCGGATGTTACCGGAAAGCTAGATGAGGCGTAATCGGCAATTTTCACGGACATAGTTCTACCAGTCAGGTATAAACGGAGCCAGTTCAACAGTTGATCGTGAACCCCCATATTGCCGTATTTAGAAATGGCAATCTGATGGTTCATTTTATCGAAGGCCACAGAAGGATCTGTGTTAATGGCGTCTACTTGATGACCGCGTTCCATTTCGCGCATGATGAACGATGTAAATACGTTAGATTGGTCGCCGTCGAGCGCTTGGGCACAAAACCGTGCTGGTCTGGAGAAATAGTCTGTGAATAGTCATTGACCAGCCTTTGAAGAACAATTAGTTCAAATAGCTTGGATACAGAGCTTAGTGCCGCAATCCCACGATAGTTAGCAACGGATCGTTTGCATCCCTTCTTGTGTATTGGGAATACAAATGACGCTTTTCAGCATTCAGGAAACTCGCCGGAAGGTACAGACAAATTGAAATTGAACACCGTAGCCAGGTGCGCAGCAATCGTGTTTAGGCAACGCTTCAGGACCGCATCCAGTTGAAGTTTTCATCTGCTTCCCGGCTGAAATCACCATATCACTATGAATAGTGAAAGCAGAGCCAAATACAGACATGCGGGGAACACTGCTAGTAGCCGCTTCGAGGCACTCGGCGTCCAGAATTTTGTCGCAGAAGACACAAGACGTTCACCGATTTGCACCACATTTACACATCTCTTCATCTACCACCGATATGTGAAAATCTCAGTTTTTATACCAATTGGACTGCACTTAATTGGTCCACCCCCTTTTTTCTTTTTTTTTTTTTTGAAAAAAAATAATCTTAGATCAATTGCTTACATCTTCGAAACCATTATATCTGAAAACGATTTGTCGAATTAATTGTGAAGGAAATTATTCAGAAAACGCAGAAAATTAAAAATTTTAAAAATAATTTTTTTTTTCCCTATTAGTTCCATTCGATTTAAAAAAAAAATCAGTGCCATAGTGTTTCACACCTTTTTAGCTTACACATCACTAACAATCTTAAGGTTTTCCCAGCCATTCTGGAGTAACAGCCTTTTGGAATAAACAAATCCTTATACATCAGTTAGTTTTTGTCAATAATCTTTACATTCTTTTGCCAATATATACGCCACAATGCAGTTTCAAAACAGTCGGTTGGGTTGGATGATTTTTTATAGTCTGTAAAATTTACTCAGAAAAAATTATGATTATCGCAATGGTTTCTCTGCATTTCAGAGTTGAACTGCAGTTTTTGTCATATGAAAATTGTTTAGTTTTATAAATTCCTTTATTTACAAAATCAGATACGTCTGTTTGAAAAAGCACTCGAAAAATGTCCGCTCCTTGGCGTACGTTTAAATGGTTCTCATGTTTAACTTAAACTTAAAATTGTTCAAAACCCACGCTCGTGTTGATATTTTCAAATCGTGCTCAGACTTACTGGCACACCCTATACATGTATGCACCAGCTTCGGAGTGCATTCGTTCTCAGATGCGAATACGTCTGCCCGTCATCTCAGCAGCCGCGTCGATGATCATGAGATTTGGTGGGTAAACTGTTGCGGTGCACTCTTTTGCGAATAGAGCTGGGAAAATGCAGCAGACTTAAAAGTGTTGACACAGCTCTATTTGTACTTCTCACAGCTTTAGCGGGTTTGCAGATAACGTTTAAAAAAATGTCGTATAATTGCAACCTTCTGCCGGTTGGTTTGCTTTTGATTTGCGGTTGTTGTCGGTTTTGCTACGTGACAGAAGATGTTGGAGTTTGTAGAATCGAGTAATGTTTTTTTTATCTAACAGCAGCAGTTTATTCCGGGAAATTCCAGTACAAGCAATATAATTACGGAATACTTGGATCTATGGTAGAAATTCTCGGCAGAGGAATCACTCAAAAAGTTAAGAAAAACTCTAGGAAAACACAACTGGCTCATAGCAGGTAACTACAGGTAACATAACAGAACTTGGTTGAGAATACAAGTTTGCCAGGACACTTCCATTCAACAGCAAAGCAAACAAAGTCAACAGGTTGAACTTTTTTTTCTAGGTTTTTAAGATTCAAGGTGAGTTCAACCGAACAAGTATCAATAGTGAATAACTGTTTGCTCGAACAACTTTTGGAAAAGTTGATCAGATTTTTCTTCTAGAAAGCTAAATAACTTCTCCCTACTTGTTTGGTCCAGTGATTACTCGACACTGATGTTTGTTGAGAAGGTTGAGCTCTTTAACAACGAAAAACCTGTTCAGTATAAAATAATAGTTCCATTTTTGCTGCTCCGTTACTGTACAAGACAAGTGCAATAGAATAGAGAATTTCATGGATGATAGAGCTTGAGAGTAGTTTTACAACTTCAATTGCATGCAATTGAATTCTCAACTCTCTGGTTACAGTGGCTTGTTACTAAGTCACCCAGAAACATCTGAAAAAAATAGTACAAGATTATTAGTACAAGAAATTTAGAAAATCTATACTAAGACTTCACTTGTTCATATTTAAATACGAAAAAAAATTGAAAAAAATTGACATTTGTTCAAACTATCTCCAGTAGACTCTAGTTGATTCCTTTCAGTTCCACTACAAAAAGCTTATCCTTTCACAGACAGGCCTATTTAAAGATTTCTAAGAATGGCTTCAGCTCCCCGGGGCCCTATTACTCTATTACCTTATTCTATCATCTAGTTGAGCATTGCTTGTTGCATTGTTTTCATCATATTTTTTATTTATTCCTTGGTTTTATTTGTTTTTTTTTTATTTTTTTCACTTTCTAACTTTGTATATCTGTTTTAATTTTCTACAATATTTTTTTATTCATTTTTGTTTATTTATATAATTCTATTTTATTCTATAATTTAACTATTTTTATGATTTTATGGACTTTTTTCTATCAACTTTCATTGTTCTATTCACTCCATTTATATATTTTTTGTTTTATTTATTTTTATAACTTGGTTTCATTTATTTTATATATATATTTGATTGATTTTGTTTATTTCATATTAATTACTGACATAATTTATATTGAATAGCGTCATACTGCGATTTAAAGTGGGCACTTGGGATACATATGTTGGAAGTCATGGTTTTCAACAGAAAATTAAATTTTTGGTACAGGTATACCTCGATAGTACGTACATCAACTTACTCACTTCAAATCGAAATTACATAAAAACTATTGACTGTATCTAAATTTTAATCAATTAAAAGAAAGGGCAGAAGGCTGCTTTTTCTTTTGACTTTATTAGATTTCCGACACAACCAGTAGTTTATAAATAATTGCGATTTGAAGTGAGAAAGTTGATGTAAGTACTATTGAGGTATACCTGTAGTTCGAAAACTCGAAAGAATTTAGTAACGACAAATTGAAACGAAAAAACAAACGATACCTAGTTTAATTTTCAGAATAAAACAAAATCACAAAGTTTATAACAGTGAATGCGTCAACCAGACAACTGTTCTTTTTTAGCTGAATTCACTCGGCATTTTTGTATTTAACTGATAACTCGGTAAAAAATTGAACAATGCTGAGTCTCAGCATCACTTGAAACTGAAATAACGGGTAAATTCATTATTAAACCGATCCTCGGCATTGCTAGGAACCGAGCACAAACGTTTACCAAACTTCAACCGACCCTATCATGCCGAAGTATCGGTTTAGCAGTTTTGTAAGCCGAGGCTCGGCTTTTTATATGTCAACCGCCATGCGCCATATTGTTTTTATTGGCTAGTGGTGTAAGTCGTATGTTGTTTGTGGAGCGGTGAAAAAACGAACATCAACTGGCACTACATCAATTACATTGATAATACCTCGTCAGCAATTCTACGCTGATTCACCGGGTTCATGGCTGATTCTCTCCATCCTCGGTTGAGCCCCACTTTCTCCAATTCTTGGCTTACCTGATCCGGCCATCTAGCTCACTGTACTCTACGCCTTCTTTTACCAGCCAGCCAGCGGATTTGACGCAAAACACTATCTTTGCAGGGTATTGCCAATAGTCATGAAATATTCAATATTCCGATGATAATCTCATCGAGTATTTACACACAATTTAACCAAAATTTCGGTAGCCCTCCATTTTGTTTGTTCTGAATTTCAACCGATACATCAGTTTTATACCGATACATCGATGCTGAGATTCCAGCTAACTAAATGAGTTTTCAGTTTGTTCCCAACTGAGATTACACTGATAATTCGTAGACATGGATTTTGTACATAGAACAAATGTCTCGTCTATTGTATGAAACATTCATAATGATTTTTATCTGGTGAAATGATATCATTGCACCTTTTTGTAAAATGCACGAAATGAACTTCGTGATAACCAGCCAATCGCTGTTTCTCTTCTATACCTTACCCATGAATGATGGTGTTTCTGCTGGTATGGGCGGGAATAATCTAGCTAACGCAAAATAAAAATTAAAGCGCAATCGAGAGCTATACCTTCATGTCCATTAATCAAGTATCCTTACACGAGTCAGCGTGGCCGATTGAGATCAACCACGGACTCAGAATCAGCACTTTCCAAATATTCATGTTCGAACTCCATGTCAGAAACATAAAAAAAAAAACGCTGGACTGCTCCACGTGAATGCGTTTTTTTTTTGTCAATTACATTCTGAGTCGATATAGTAAATCTGTCAGTCTTTCATGCAACCACCAGAGAGATGTTTCTTTTTAATTTGTGACCAAATATTCGTAGCTCTTTGTATTGTTTTCGTACAATGTACGAATGTTTTTTCTGTGTCTACAAAAGCTTAGTGCTTTTGACAGTTGCGCGTATTCCATTAATTACGAAGTTATCTTCGTAAAAAGAACAAATCAGTTTCGTTGCAGAAAACAACGAATGGATTTGTAAGTAGTAACTTCGATTTTGTAATATAAACTAAAATTAACTTTCAGTGTATCAGTTAACATAATAAAGCCGAGATCGAAACCGAGCGGTCGGCTGTGCGGATCTCGGTTTCAGAAAGCCGAGACTCGGCATATTATGCTAAGGGGCTATTCATAAACCACCTAGACTTTTGTGGGGGAGGGGGGGTTTTTCAATAGTCTATGCTCCATACAAAAATAAAAAAAAATTGTATGGAGGAAAGTCTCCGGGGGGGGGGGGTTGGGATGTTCAAAAATGAGTCAACGTGGCTTATGAACAGGCCCTAAGTGTGTAGATAGTTCTGCTTTTTGGAAAAGTAGTTCAGACGGTCAAGGGCATTCGAAAGGTGAATTGTTTGGTTTGGAATTCCTCCGCTACGTGGCGTGAAATTGAGCATTTACAACTTTTTCTATTTCATGATTCTGATAAGAGGGATAGCCGTCGTCAAAGTTGTTCAGAAGATCAAGGAAATTCAACAGATGGACCGTTCTGTTTGGAATTTCACCACTACGTGGCGCTAGTGAGCATGCAAAATTGAGCATTTTCAACTTTTTTTATCTCGTGATTCTGATAAGATAGAAAGTTCTAGATTTTGGCAAAGTTGTTCAGGAGGTCAAGGGCATTCAACAGATGAACCGTTTGATTTGGAATTCCACCGTTTCGTGGCGATAGTAAGCATGCAAAATTGAGCATTTTCAAACTTTCTCTTGTTCTACTTGTTCTCTGCGGGGATAAGTATTTATGTGTGAATATTGGTGTGTGTATGTATGTGTGTGTGCGTGTGTTCGAAATCAAGCTCGGTGTTTTTAAATGAAGGTGCGAATAAATGAAAGTTTGAGTAAGTGTATGTGTGTAGGATTTTAAATATTTTTATGTGAGTGTATGTGTGAATATGCAAGTGTGTTTGTGTGTTTTTAGTAATGTGTTTTAATAAATATGCATGTATGTATGTGTACAAGGGTATGTGTGTATGTGTGTATGCGTGTATTTGTGAATGTGTGTATGTTAGAGTATAGGTATGAAATTGTATGTGTATGTATGTATGCGTGTGTGTATGTATAAATGTGCGCATATGTACATACACATACAGAACAGCAGTGTGACGCGATACTTTAAGGCTTTGAACCCAGTTGCCGTACGTTCAGATGAAGCTATGCAACTTCTACATTACATCGGCGTTGTAGACTGGTAATTTTAATTAGTTTTGATGGGTACGCTGATGTGTATACTCCTTTGATTCTTACATTTCATACGTTGTTTTTATGTATGAACCGATACAACCATCCCTTGTTCAACCATATCTTATCAGAATCACGAGATAGAATAAAATGAAAGTGCTCAATTTTGCATGCTTACTTGCGCCACGTAGTGGTGGAATGCCGAATGAAATGGTTCACTTTACGAATGCCCTTGAAATTCCGAACAACTTTTCCGAAAACTAAAACTTTCTATCTTATCACGATCGTGACAAGTTATAAGAGCTCAATTTTGCATGCTCGCAAGCGCCACATAGCAGAGGAATTCCGAACAGAATGGTTCATCTGTTGAACACGGAGAAAAAAAGTATAATTCAATCAATAATATTTTATTTACAATCAACTATATTTTTACATTGATTTTTCGATAACCCATGTGCATGTTAGTAACAACCAGACATTCCAGATGATTTAACTAATGTATGCTTGAATCAAAAATAGTAAAAAATATTGATTCAACTATAAAATGTTTATGTCAATTGGATGAGAATGCAATAAAATTCAGTACATAGTTTAGGATTAATTTATGATTGTGTTTTATATTCTTATGGTTCCTATAAGAGAACTGTTTTTGAATCTTTTACTTTCTAAAATTAGATTTACAGCCTGTTTACTTAATTAAACATTATGAGATGATAGGCTATGAATTTCATTTCACAATATCTAATATTATAAACAACGCTTATTTCTCTAGTCCGCTTTAGTTCGTATAATTGCAAATTATTTGTCAAGTGTTATGGAAATCTATGCATAGCTCAGTAAAACTAATTAATCGTTATATTTTAAATTTATCATTCAATCTGGTAAATGTTCCTTAGTTGTTGAGAGTTGCAACATAGTATCCATTTGCTAAAAAAATCCAAATTGCTGATGCTGGAAACTGGAATGAATTCAGTAATTTACTTAATTTCTCATCAACCAAAAACTCAGTAAGAACTTCCTCCACGATTTTTTGTTTCTTGTCGAACGCCACGATAAACTTCAAAGCGATCTGAACTAAAAAACGAGCAGGTTGTTGTTTTAATTTTTATGTAGAGATGCTTCAGGTATACACACTGGTTGGAATTATAACATTTTTGTATTGATTAATCCTAATGACAGATGTGCAAAAATGAAAGCTCTTTTAACCATGAAGTATGATTGATTCAATTCAAAAAATTTGCACAGAAGCCCCTTCATCAACTGGGCTGTTCTCATTTGATGGCATTGTTCAAGGTATCTTCAAATATCTTGAAATTTCTGATCCTCCTAAGATTATTGTTCTGGCAATGCTTCCCACAGTGAAAACTGTTTTGAAGCAATTGACAATTGAGTGGATACTTTTCCAAAAAAGTTCAGGGATTTGATTACTGCAGTGGAATATTCGAAGTCTTGTTCCTAAATTGGAATCTTTCAAATTTTTGGCTCACAATACCGGTTGTGATGCATTCGCTCTTTGTGAAACATGGCTCTCTTCTGAAATGGGTCTTCCATTTCATGATTTCAATATTATTCGTCTTGATCGTGAAGATTCGCGTGGAGGAGAAGTACTTTTGGAGATCAAAACGTGCTACTCCTTCTATAGAATGAATTTTCCTCAAATTCCAGGTATTGACAATTGTCGTATGTCAGGCTGTTTTTAAAAATAAAGACCTTTGCATTGCTTCTGTGTATATTCCTCCTAGAGCTCAATAAACTAGACACAATTTTCAGATATTTGTTCGGTCCTTCCTTTTCCACTGTTGATCATGGGAGATTTTAACTCTCACGGTACAGGCTGGGGAGAACTGTACGATGACAACCGGTCTTCCCTGATATATGTGGTCTGTGACAACTTCAATATGACAGTTCTTAACAATGGAGAAGTAACACGTTTGGCTGGTACATCCTCAGTTGACAGTAGATAAGACCTCACACTTTGTTCGAATTCATTATCATTGGATTGCACATGGAATGTGATTCAAGATCCCCACGGTAGTGATCACTTGCCCATAAAAATTTCGGTTGCCACCGGGTTCAATCCGTCGAAATCTGTCAACGTTACGTATGATCTTATAAGTCAGATCGATTGGACAAAGTTTAGGACAGCAGTAGATGAAGCCGTAACGACGGTAGAAAGGCTTTCACCGCTGGAAGAATATAACTTCCTCTCCAACCTGATCTTAGACAGCGTGCTTCAAGCTCAAACTCGACCAGTTCCAGGGACGTCATCTCACAGGAAACCTCCTTCTCCATGGTGGGATCAGCAATGCACCGAGGTTTACCGTAATAAGTCCGACGCGTTTAAAGTTTTGCGTAGACGTGGAACACCTGAGCACTTCGAAGTATATACAGCTCTCGAACGCGAACTTAAGAGCCTCATCAAGGCCAAGAAACGCGGATACTGGCGAAGATTCGTGGACGCGCTATCGCGCGAGACGTCGATGAGTACTCTTTGGAACACGGCGCAAAGATTGCGTAACCGAACTACGAACAACGAAAACAATTTGTCCAGATTCTGTGCCGGCACAGATAAAGAATCATCATGGGAACCACGCATTCGATAGATGAGATCAGCTGACCCTTTTCAATGGTAGAGTTCTCTCTCGCACTCCTTCCGTGTGGCAATACGGCTCCAGGAGCTGACAGGATCAAGTTCAACTTGCTTAAGAACCTCCCAGACGTCGCTAAGACGCGCATGTTGAACTTGTTCAATCAGTTTCTGGAGCTCAACATTTTACCGGATGATTGGAGACGGGTGAGAGTTATTGCTATTTAAAAACCTAGTAAGCCCGCGTCCAACCACAACTCCTATCGACCCATCGCGATGTTATCCTGTATTCGAAAATTGTTGGAGAAAATGATCCTTTTCCGTCTGGACAAATGGGTACAGACGAACAACCTGCTTTCAGATACTCAATATGGTTTCCGTAGGGGTAAGGGAACGAACGACTGTCTCGTGTTGCTTTCCACGGATATTCAGTTAGCTTTTGCTAAAAAAGAGCAAATGGCTTCTGTATTCTTGGACATAAAGGGGGCTTTTGATTCAGTATCTGTTGAAGTTCTTTCAGATAAACTCCACGATTGTGGCTTTTCACCATTAATAAATAACTTTTTGTACACTTTGCTGTCAGAGAAACATATGAGCTTTTCTCATGGAACCTCTAAAAATTCCTAATTAAGCTACATGGGTCTCCTCCAGGGATCATGTTTAAGTCCCCTTTTGTATAATGTGTATGTCAAGGACATTGACGGTTGTCTAGGTGACAACTTTACGTTGAGACAACTTGCAGATGACGGCGTCAACTGATGTCACGGGACCCAATGGGGTCGATCTGCAAGGACCCTTACAGGATACCTTGGATAATTTGTCTACTTGGGCTCTAGAGCTAGGTATCGAATTCTCTACGGAGAAAACTGAGTTGGTAGTTTTTTCTAGGAAGCACAACACAGCACAACCGAAGCTTCAAATTTGGGGTAAGCCGATAACTCATTCTATGTCCTTTAAATATCTTGGGGTCTGGTTCGATTCAAAGTGCACCTGGAGATCCCATATTGAGTATGTGAAGCGAAAGTGCCAGCCAAGGATCAACTTTCTCTGCACAATTACCGGGACCTGGTGGGGAGCACATCCACAAAATCTTCTAACGTTGTACCGGACAACGATTTTGTCGGTTATGGAATACGGTAGTTTTTGTTTTCAGTCAGCGGCTCGGTCGCACTTCATTAAACTGGAACGTATTCAGTATCGGTGTCTTCGTATCGCGTTAGGTTGCATGCACTCGACTCACACCATGAGTCTT
This sequence comes from Aedes japonicus, assembly GCA_034211315.2. Taxonomy (NCBI): domain Eukaryota; kingdom Metazoa; phylum Arthropoda; class Insecta; order Diptera; family Culicidae; genus Aedes; species Aedes japonicus. The sequence continues at coordinate 54,426 of JASCZW010005009.1, forward strand.
GAAGTGCTGGCTGGCATGTTACCACTCTCAGATCGGTTTTCAGAATTATCTCTCCGGCTCCTCACCAGGTGTGAAGTTATGAACCCCCAGGTAATCAAAAATTTTGAGAAGCTTCTTGAGTTCAATCCTCAAACCCGCTTCATGACCTTGTACCATTTGTACATAACACATAATGTCAGCCCTTCGCCGAACATTTCCAATCGTGTTTGCTTCTCCGATTTCGGAAATTCGGTTCATTTTGATTCATCCATGAAGCAGGAGCTTCATGGAATCCCAGGGCATCATCGTCCTATGATTGCTCCGGTGATATTTGCTGCAAAGTTTGGCCAAGTTGATCACCTCTGTATGGGTCCCATCTCATTGTTTAATTCGAGAGAGCGGACTCACTCGCAAATGTGAGCCTTATGGAAGGCGATATTTACGATCGAAAAAGCACCTTCAATGATTTTTTTTCCCATTTTTCGTCAAGAGTCACTCGTCAGCTGGCATTTTAAATGGTGTAAAGGATATTTGGGACAATGGCAACATTCTTTCATCCCAAAGGTGTCGAAGAAATCTTGATTTGGGGGTATGGATGTGCGTCGAGACTTCATTCGTGTCATGTTTCGTCTCATGTCCAATCATTATTCTTTGAACGCACATTTACACCGGGTTGGGCTGAGCGACAGCAATCTCTGTGAATGCGGACATGGTTACCAGGACGCAGATCACGTTATTTGGTCTTGTGCTGAGCACCATGGAGTCAGATCTGAGCTTTATGATTGCTCTCGTGTTAGAGGTAGACAACCCATTGTACCGATTCGAGACATTTGGCTGCACGCGATCCGGAGTTTTTGAAAATAATTCATGTGTTTTTAACCAACATTAACTATTGATTGTAGATTGATTAACTTACTTGTGTATTTTAAATTTTTGAGGAATGTGTGCGTCAGTGTGTGATTGTGGCTGTGTGTGTGAGTTCAATAAGACTTAAGTGACGCTATTTCTAGACAACCTTAAATTTAGTACAATCGACTCAAATCAATCAAAATTATGGCTACTCAAAAGTGCGAAAAGTTAGTTAGGAGTAACACGTTGATAAAGAGAGGATCTTTCTGCATATTTCTCGACATGGTGTCAGTCCCTGGGTTATGTGGAGAACTGCCTAGCGTTGGTTGACATCGGACGACTTTCCAAGGGGACTCCAGAGACCAGAACCACCAGTTTGCTGTTGATACAGTTTGCTATAACGGTTCAGAGAAACGATTTCTTTGCACGCTATTAACGCTCTCGCAATCTATTGCTTTTGGGAATTGGATTTTCAACGAATCAACGAATCTTCGTCAATGAAAATCTTGGAATGGCTCCGAGGGAATTGCGATCCAAAGCACTGGGGATGAAGAAAAACTATCAGGAGTCATCACGAGAGATGGGATCGTCTACGCCAAGAAGAAGGGAGATGATCGTGGGATTGCAGTGATGTCCGAGAGTGCTCTGGATGATCTAGTGCAACGTTAACCTATCTTTACATGCTATTGTTGATATCCTTGTATTCACTCGTTTTTTTCACGTGTCTCCTTTCCTAAAAGTCATGCTGGTGGTGCGGTAGTTGCTATTGAAGCCGAATGCTGCTGTTGTTATTGCTGTTGGGGCTAAAGACTGATGATAAATGCCATAGTTTTGTTGCGTTGCTGATTATTGTAGGTGAGCCATTTGCGTCACTTCTGTATGAATTAATTAAAAGAACACTTTCAATATGTTAATATGCGCAGAATATAGTTTAGTACTAAAATACCGTTTCTTAATGATTATGGCTAATAATCCTAACAATGCTCTTACGGAAAAAGGCCATGAAGTGGTATGCTGCCAACAACGTTCAAGTGGTGCCCAAGGACAAGAACCCTCCCAACACGCCAGAGCTCCGTCCAATCGAAAAATATTGGGCCATCGTCAAGCGGAACCTTAAGAAGACTCAAAAAACTGTTGTGAGCAATGCAATGCAAACTGGCGTTCAGCGGTGAATAAAATGGATAAGGAGACTGTATAAAATCATATGGCAGGTGTTTACCGAAAGACCCGGCAATTTGCATTCGGTAGAAAGGAAGCTTAGCTGAATATTTCTCCTGTATTTTTTATTAACTGAACTTGAAAAAGAAAAATAATTTGACGTATTAACACAAACTTTGATCGACTCACACACATTGCTGTTTGACCAAATTTTGATCGGAATACCCTCTTGACTACAATTGCAGAAGATATTTCCACCTAGGGAAATACATATAGCTATCAAAGTTTGCCAAGCATAGAGAGCCACCATACACAGCTATTAGTACACCAAGGCTGCTACGTCAATTTACCTAGCTGATATACTAAGAATAAATACCTTCTTTCAATCTATACTGTGAGACAAAATTTCATTACCGATCGAGCATGAATTGCAATCTAAAGTTAATTCAACTTTTATCGTTAAAAGAGACAATACGCTCCTTCTATAAAAAAAGAAGATCTTCGACTTTCCAATAAACTTCCAGTTTCGCTCCATTAGAAGTCCGATCGAAGTCGTTTAAAGCGAGGTATAAAACTCTCCCACCCACGCCATCCTGAACCACCAGCGCACTGACCTGAATCGCGTAAGGCGTGAATCGTAAAACCGTTTTACAGGTACCCCCCACCCAAACGTTGATACCGTCATTACCCCCCATTATCGAAGATGGCCGTTTTTCCTTGACCTGTCTCAGCTCAACTAACTAACCGCCTCCTTCAAGTGCACGGAACGCAATTGAGCTTCAATTTCAGAATCTGGTAGGGAATCGAAAGGAAAAAAGGTTGCACGAAGGAGTAGTATCATGTCTTGTGTTTTGGTGCCCAAGCTGCTCCGGAAAGTGGACTATAAAAACTACATTGAGAGAGCAATATCTTCGTTTGCAATTGCCGTGTGCCGACGAGCCAGCCGCTGAACGTATGCTTCTGAATGTCAAAAGATTGGGTGGAACCTTCCTTAACCTCTGTGCAGATATGGCAACGACGCCGATGGATGGGACGGACGAAATCTTTCGAGAGCAGTAACTGGGAAACGTGAGGATATTACTTCAACATAATGCTGAATAATCCATGCGGTGTCCTGGACGACGACGACGACGACGACGACGACGTTGCAAGGCTTGGTGGTACGTCTGAAGAGAATGTTTTTCTCTCGAATCACTGATTCGGGTTGCGATGGTTAACGGACAAGCTCCAACCGAAAAATGGCTATTTTGAAAGCTATGAAAATTTATGCCCATCTGGAGAGCATTTATAATTCTATTTCAGTTGACACGGTCCTATTTCCTTCCTGGTCTAGGCCATATTCCAGTGTAGCGTCTGATGGTATGATATCACCCGGGATGGTACGAATTCACCTGGGGTTGGTTATTGTGTAAGGTTTGTAACGTTCAAAGAAGAAGCGCGCAGAAGAACGAAAAAATGTGACACAATCATGATGCTTTCTCTCATTGTCTATTTGCTCGGTAGAAGTGGGATCGCAATTTGGTGCACGAGCCATAAAACTCGCCAATGAATGTGTTGTGCTAAAACGATTTGTTCACTTCATCGGACCAACGAGCGCGTTTTCCCAATAAACCCAAATTTCGGACCCATTACAGGGCATGGCCAATAAATTAGGCATAAAACAGTAAAAGATAGTAAAAATGAAGCACCAGTTTGCTACTCATCTCCCGAACCTCGTACGATTTCCATCAAGAAAAGATTTACGTACTCCCTGTCCGAACGGGGTGTTTCTCTAACGATGTAACAATAAAATCCCTCCTCCCGACATCCGCTTTTCTTTGTCTCATTATGTGCCAATTCCCTTGGGAAGTCCACCGACCAATGCCGCTTAACCTTACACCCTTCGCTTAACACCATCTGCCTCACGCGCACTTAAGGAAAATTCAATTTTCAAAGTAACACCGGAGCACAGAACGGAAAACCGAATTAATAGCTTTTCTGTTAAGCTGCCCGACCTGGCGTTCGTGGGTTTGATTTTCTTCCGTGTCGGTTTCCCTTTCCACTTGTCGGGAAAGTTTTACGACCACGCGTCCAGACCAGAACCGTTACCTCTTGCCCACCCGATTATTGACCATTAATTTCAGATCCATACCGAAAATTAACCCGGAGAATTTGGTGCTGCTGGGATAGGGTTTGTTATAATGCGTTTGGTAGATTTTTTTTTTGATTATTTGAAACATGTTATTTTAAAGAAGTGATAAAAGAGAGGTTAAAACTATGCTTTAAATTTATTGGTTGTCTTTTGTTGGACCACACTTGCCACACTGCTTATTTATTTTTACAGCGCTACTATCCACTCACTTTCTTATGCTGGCTAACGTCCTATTAGGACCGCACCTGCGTCACGATATTTTTCCATAAAACTCGGTTGAGGGCTGCTTGGCTCCAGTTTCTCGAATGTCTCACGCTTCACGGGTCTTGCTCCACTTGGTTCAACTTAGCTAACTCGTTGCGCTCCTCTGCGTCTTGTACCGGTCGAATTCGAGGCAAACACCATTTTTGCGGGGTTGTTGTCCGACATTCTTACAACATGTCCCGCCCATTGTACCCTTCCAGCTTTAGCGACTTTCTGGATACTGTGTTCGCCATAGAGCTGCGCCAGCTCGTGGTTTATCCTTCTCCTCCATACACCGTTTTCACATACGCCAAAGATGGTCTGACTTTGAAATTTCATGTCCCCTTCCGAGCATTGTCCACGTCTCATGCCCGTAGAGAACAACCGGTCTTATCAGCGTTTTGTACATGGTACACTTTGTACGGGGGTGAAGTTTACCAGACCTCAAGGTCTTGTGGAGTCCATAGTAGGCACGACTTCCGGTAATAATGCGTCTCCAAATTTCTCTGCTGCAGTTGTTATCCGACATAACCAATGATCCGAGGTACACAAACTCATCCACCACCTCGAACTCATCTCCGTCGATTGTCACAGTTCTGCCTATGCGAGCTCTATCACGCTCGGTTCCTCCAGCCAACAGATACTTAGTCTTCGACGCATTCACCTTCAATCCAACCTTTTCCGCTTCACGTTTCAGCTTGGTGTACTGATCAGCTACCACCTGGAACGTTCTGCCGACAATGTTCACGTCGTCAGCGAAGCAGATGAACTGGCCGGATTTATTGAAAATCGTACCCCGCATGTTAAAGTCCGCACGTTTCATAACACCTTCTAGCGCAATGTTGAACAGGAGGCAGGAAAGACCATCGCCTTGTCGAAGTCCTTTGCGTGTTTCAAACGAGTCCGATAACGCACCCGATATCTTCACGTAACACTGTACACCATCCATCGTAGCCTTGATCATTCTGGTCAGTTTCCCGGGAAAAACGTTCTCGTCCATAATCTTCCATAGCTCTTCACGATCAATAGTATCGTATGCGGCCTTGAAGTCGATGAATAGGTGGTGTGTAGGGACTTGATATTTGCGACACTTTTGGAGGATCTGCCGCAACGTAAAGATTTGGTCAGTTGTCGATCGACCGTTCACAAAACCGGCTTGATAACTTCCCACAAATCTGCTTGCTAGCGGCGATAGACGACGGAAGATAATCTGGGACAGCACTTTGTAGGCCGCGTTGAGAATAGTGATCGCTCGATAGTTCTCATATTCTAACTTGTTATACCTTTTTGTATATTGGGCATATAACTCTTTCTTTCCACTCCTCCGATGACTGTTCTGTATCCCAGATCCTAACTATCAGTCGATGCAGACAAGTGGCCAAGTTATCAGGGCCCATTTTTATAAGTTCCGCTCCGATGCCATCCTTTCCAGCTGCCTTGTTATTCTTAAGCTGTTTGATAGCATCCTTAACTTCACTTATCGTGGGAGTTGGCACGTCACCCTCGTCCACCATACCGATGAAGCCATTCCTCCTGCTGTCTTGGTATTCCGCCTCTGCGCCATTCAAGTGTTCATCGTAGTGCTGCTTCCACCTTTCAATCACCTCACGTTCATCCGTCAAGATACCTCCATATCTTGAGCTTCTCGTAGACAACTTTACAGTCGTGGCTCTAAGATCTTGAGAACGATACAGCTGCTCCATTTCTTCGCACTCCAACTCCTCCAGGTGACGCTTCTTATCCCGGAAGAGATGAGTTTGCTGTCTTCGCTTCTGTCTGTATCGCTCCACATTTTGACGAGTTGCCTGCTGCAGCATCAACGCCCGCGCTGCATTCTTCTCATCTAGAACCGTTTGACACTCATCGTCGAACCAATCGTTCCGTCGATTTCTTTCCACAAACCCTATGGCGCCTTCCGCTGCGTTGTTGATGGCTGCTTTGACGGTACTCCAGCAGTCCTCAAGAGGGGCTTCGATTAGCTCTCCCTCTTCCGGCAACGCTGCTTCAAGGCTTTGCGCGTAATTAGTTGCGACTTCGGGTAGCTTCAGTCGCTCCAGATTATACCGTGGCGGGCGTCGGTATCGAATGTTGTTCACAACGGAAAGTCTTTGGCGCACTTTGACCATTACCAGATAGTGGTCTGAGTCGATGTTGGCGCCGCGATAGGTCCTGACGTCGATAATATCCGAGAAGTGTCTTCCATCAATCAAAACGTGGTCGATTTGTGATTCGGTCTGTTGTGGTGATCTCCAGGTATACCGATATGGGAGGCTATGCTGGAAGTAGGTACTACGTATGGCCATGTTCTTGGAGGTGGCGAAATCGATAAGGTTTAAGCCGTTTTCGTTCATAAGCTGGTGGGTGCTGAACTTTCCTATAACCGGTATGAATTCGTCTTCTTGGTCGACCTGATCTTTAAGATCTCCGATGACGATTTTGACGGCATGGTTTGGCAGCTGTTGTATTCCCGTTCAAGCTGCGCGTAAGGAGCGTCCTTTCATTATCGTTACTTCCTAGGTGAGGGCTGTGCTTATTGATTATGCTGACATTGAAGAAACGGCCTTTGATTCTCAACTTGCACATTCTTTTGACGATTGGACCACTCACGATACAATAGCTGTACGCAGCTCCTGTATTTCTCGCAGCTCATGGTAGATGTACTAACTCATCCTTATGCCTATGCATCGTTGATTGCTTTCCAGCAAACCTCCTGCAGCGCTACAATGTCGAACTTGCGGACCCTCAGTAAGTCGGAAAGAATGCGGGTACTTCCTGAGAAATTGAGGGACTTACAGTTCCATGTTCCGAGTTTCCAATCGTTAGTTCTTTTTCGTTGCCTGAGTCTATGCCGATGGTTCCGGTCCGTATTTACATCGTGTGCTTCCATTACTATTATTTTCTACGGCTGGCTTGTAGGCCTGCAGCAACCCCTGTCTCGCCGGAGGACCATCTGCACAGTCTGTTGAGAGCTGCATAAGATGATCGGCCGCCCTAACATGGAGAACAGACGCCGCTTTGAGCCGCACCTTACATGGAGAACAGACGCTCAGGCTAGTGAGGGCTTGGAAGTTTTTCCTGGGGGTGACTCGCTCTGACAGGGCTGTTTTTGAATATTTGTGGGATTTTGCAAGAAACATAACAGCCCAGCAACTGCTAAGCCAGTCCACATCCAAACCAGCCCCGTCACTGGCTGTCCTGGGATGCTTATTTAACTCTCATCTAACCTCCACAGATTTCGAGTAAAATTAAAGCCTGTCCAAATCAAATTTCGGACACTTTTCTTTCAGCGTGGATCTCCTTTTTATTACGTGGTACGTGGTACGTGGTATAGGTGAAGTTAAGGATGCCATCAGGCAGCTGAAGAACAACAAATCGGTTGAAAGGGATGGAATCGGAGCAGAACTTATCAAGATGGGCCCGGACAAGTTTGCAAATTGCCTGCATCGACTGATAGTCAGGGTTTGGAATACCGAACAGCTACCGGAGTGGAAGGATGGGGTTATCTGCCCTATCTATAAGAAAGGCAACAACGGGGACTGTGAAAACTATCGTGCGATCACTGTCCTTATAAAGTATTTTCCCAAATCATCTTCCAGCAACTGTCGCCAATAGCAAATAGATTTATGGGAAGTTATCAGGCCGGCTTCATTGAAGGACGGTCTACAACGGACCAAATTTTAACCTTGCGGCAGATCCTCCAAAAGTGCCGTGAATATAGAATCCCAAAGCATCATATATTCATCGACTTCAAAGCCGCAAATGATACAATTAGTCGACATGAGCTATGGAAGATCATGGACGACTTGCTTTCCGGAGAAGCTGACCCGACCTATCAAGGCTACGATGGATGGAACCCAGTCCTGCGTGAGGATATCGGGTGGATTTTTGGGTTCATTCGAAGCCCGCAGGGGGCTTCGTCAAGGTGATGGTCTCTCTTGCCTCCTGTTCAACATTGCACTTGAAGGTGTTTTGCGACGAGCGGCGTTTAACATGTGAGGCTCGATTTTCAACAAACCCGGTAAATTTATCTGCTTTGCCGATGACGTGGATACTGTCGGCAGAACATTTGAGGTGGTGGCAGAGCAGTGCACCAGACTAAAGAACGAAGCAGAGAAGATTGGGTTGAGGATAAATACGTCCAAAACGAAGTACATACTGGCAGGCGGAACCGAGCACGACAGGACCCGACTGGGCAGCAGTGAAACGATCGACGGCGATGAGTTCGAGGTAGTCGATGAATTTGTCTATCTCGGTAGACTGGTTGCTGCAGACAACGATAGCAGCCGTGAGATCCGGCGGCGGATTATCAGTGGGAGTCGTACCTACTATGGGCTCCACAAGCAACTACGGTCAAACAGACTTAGCTCCCGTACGAAGTGCATCCTGTACAAAACGCTAATAAGACCGGGGTTGTCTACGGGCATGAGACGTGTACAATGCTTGAAGAGGACTTGCGAGCACTTGAAGTTTTTGAGCTACGGGTGTTAAGAACCATCTTTGGTGGAGTACAGGAGGACGGACTATGGAGGCGAAGAATGAACCATGAGCTCGCGCAACTCGCCGGCGAACCCAGTATTCATAAGGTGGCAAAAACTGGAAGGATACGCTGGGCAGGACATGTTGCGAACATGCTGGGCAACTACCCTGCAAAAATTGTGTTCGAAGGGAATCCGGTTGGTACAAGACGACGAAGGGCGCAATGAGCAAGATGGTCAGACCAGGTGGAGCAAGATCTAGGGGGTACAAGGTGCTCAAAGGATTGAATAGAAGCAGCCACGAGTTGGGCATTATGGAGGGATATTATGTACCAGGCTATGTTATAGTATTGTGACGTTATGCCAAGTAAATAAATAATAATTAACATTTATGAATTCATCTCAATAGTTTCTGGCAAAAAATCAAAAATGTTTCCTGTTGGAAATGAGGCGTATAACAAATTCCGATCGATTGGTACATATTACAAAGACATAGTCCTACGTAAAAAAGCGCAACCATGAGAAGTTGTTCAGCGTTTTATTTTTTTTACTAAAATGACTAAAATGACATCTAATATTGGTTGGGAATATCTCATAATTTGTCATATCTTCACTTAACGACTGTTCCAGAAAGTATAAACACACCTTATTTAATCGGTCACTTTGAATATAATGAAATATTTCAACATGTTTTGGCTGCGTCCTTATGTTTGCACATTTCTGAATGACATAGCATCAAAAAAGTGCTCAATTTTGTGTTACCTATCAAAATGCACGGTCTTACTCCGGAATAACGAAAATGCATCGTGCACAAATGGTGCACTGTGAGCGGACTCTCCTTGAGAAAATTGGCCAAGGAAGAGGGTGAAAGCGTTGGAGCGGTACGATCTGCAATACGAAAATATAGAAAACAGTGTACGTTTGAAGATGCGCCGAAGAGTGGTCGGAGATCCGGTCCTGTTCGTCCGGATATCATTTAAAAGATCATGGATGCCTACCTTCCGTTCAGGATGTTGTGAAAAAAACTACGGACCTCGTCGAGTAACGTCATGCGTGCCAAAGAAAGACTTGGGCTAAAAACATGCCGGAACCAGGAAAAACCCAATAGGAACCCAAAACAGGCCGCGTCCGTGAAACCACCGGCTCGCAATCTCTACGATTTGTTATTGTGTAGAAATTCTGGGTGTATAATAATGGACGATGAAACGTATGTGAAACTAGATTACAAAACACTTCCCGGACCACAATTCTATACTGTAAACGAAGACAAAGACATCCCCGAAACGGAGAAGGCAATTTCTACCGAAAAATTCGGTAAGAAGGTTATGGTTTGGCAGGGAATATGCGAGTGTGGTAATACATCTGGTCCGTACATCACAACGGAGACGATGAACACTCAGAAATACGTTAAGGAATGTCTTCAGAAGCAATGCCGATATTCAGGCAGCACGAAGGTCAAGTAGTGTTTTGGCCTGATATGGCGTCATGTCATTACGCAAAGGACATTTTAGAATGGTACAAAAGTCAAAATGTATGTTTCGTGCCGAAAGACATGAATCCGCCGAACTGCCCGCAGGAACGGCCAATCGAGACATTTTGGGCTTCAACCAAAGCAAAGCTTCGAAAATTCATAAAACCATCGGACGACATCCAAAAATTTAAAAAGATTGACCAAAAGTGGTCAAAATGGTGGGAAGTACCACTTTGCAGAAGCTAATGGGTCATGTTCGAGGAAAAGTTAGGTGTCTTGGCTATGAATTAATATTTTGATGAAACTAGAGTAAAATATCCTATAAAACACAATTACAAATATGATTTGCCAAATAAAATTAATTAAACTTAAAAAAAACATGACTTTTTTGATGTAGAAGGAGATGTTCGCTCATACACATGAGGCACCAAGAGCGAATAACAATGTTTTTGGCCAGAATGAAGATATGAAGAGAAGTTTTGATAGTTCGCTAGCATGCAGGTTGGAAATAACAGATGCCTTAGAAAATCGAGCGAAAAGGCATGTGCAATAGTGGTATTCGAATCAACGACATTTTTGCTCAACATCTCACTGCGGGTAGGTCGAAGCAGTGGGATGTTAGGCAAAAATGTCGTTGGTTCGAATACCACTGTACACATGCCCTTTCGCTCAATTTTCCTAAAACATCTGTTACATTTCCAAGCCTGCCGCACACCAGCGGAACTATCAAAACTTTCTTCATATCTTTCATTCTAGCCAAAAACATTGTTGTTCACTCTTGGTGCCTCATGGTGATGAGCGAACATCTCCTTCTACATCATAATCGTTACTCCTCGCACGGAGAATATATAACATAACAATTAATGTATGACTTTTTTGTTATTTTGAAAGTGTGCTTATACTTTCTGGAACAGTCTATATATTGGGCACACAGTTAGTTTCTCAAGGATTTCTCCAATGCAGCAGAAGCCTACACTACGGTTAGATGTTAGGATACGTTTACAATCTAATTAGATTGTTAATCCACACATTAAATTTACTTAGGGTCAAAAATAAATCAATTTCCTACTAATATTCGACTTTTCAACTAGTGCTCAAACTATTCAAATGCACAACGATCAAAAAACAGCCTAGTTCCTTTAAACTTTTTAATACAATGAATTCTTACAATCCTCAACTATCTTTTTTTCTATTATGTTTGTTGTTTATTTTCATTTTCCTCGCATACCCACACTCTCTCATTGTTGATTCATATCCACCCGGTCCTTCACTGACGTTTAGGGCCAACGTCTCTCGAGTCTCGCAGGTACAGCACGGCGCAGGGTATATTGGTAGTGCTACAGGGTGCGCACAATTTATATTATCTGTCAAAAACATTTCTACTTACCGAGACTAGAAATCTAACAGGGAATGTAACAATCTACAGCTCTGAAATGGAAGCGTTCCCTACAACCCTGTTCCCGTGACAAAGTATTAGTCCACTTTCTTCCTAATAATTCCCACCCGGTCATTAATTCCTTCGAATGTCCCATTTCGACCAATCGGTTTCGGACGACATTATCTCTCTAGGGGATAACTAACTGCGTACCATAACTGGCCGTCTGAGTGAGTGACTGTCGCTCCGCTGACTGGTGGGCAGATGTGGTAATAACCAGTTGCTTGCGTCGTCATTCGGAATGCGATCTCCCCGGGGGACATCAAACTGCTTCAATGTTTCCAATGTGTCAAAATAGAGGCTGATCTGGTTGATGGCCGATCGGACACGCCTATTCCACCATCATGTGGCTCGGTTGCTGACGGTTGCAAGTGTCACACAAGTACAAAACATCCAACGGCACTCAGTCAGCCGGTCGGAACATTAGCCGACCAAGATTTATGACCTGCCTTAGCGTGCAGACAAAATATGGCAATATTTAATCAAGATTTATACAAATTTTCCCGCACTCAGATTGGGTAGTCCATTTGATCTACGGTTGGTTTCACTAAGCAAATTAATTTTCGGTGCTTCTTGAGCGGTCGGGAGTTGTTCCGAGAGTTAAAGTGACGCGAAAGTCTCCGTTTGCTTTACACGTTGACTCTCGAAATAACGCCCTTTGTTTGAGCGTTGAACAAAAACAAAAAAGTTAAGAACTGATTTATCCGGCTTGGAGGAGCTGCTGTGAAATGCATCAAATTGCAACAGAAAGCTGACAAGAACAAAAAAATCAGCAATTAATTATCAGCCAAATGGAAACACACCACATAGTACAGACGGTTGCGGCCGAAATCACCGCCTTAGCTAGAGACAGCGGTGTTTGCAGGGAAGTTCATGTCGATGGTCCTTCTTTAGGGTTAGGACTTAGCACAGCACTGGCGGCGTCTCGGCACCATGAAGTGAGTGATGAGAAATTGAAAATTTGTCTGACATGAGCGTGGAAATCACACGACAGTAAGTGAGTTTAGTAGGCTCTGGAAGTAGGGAGCAGACAACAAAAAAAAGTCTTGTCAAAGAAAACCCGGCACAACATCGTTCTAAAAATTTCAGCCGTGTGAAGAATATTTACGCTGTCTTTAGCAAACATATTTGTGATATTTTCCATTTGGCGCTTCGGCGGTGTTTTGTTGTTTCACTCTTCCAGCTCTTGCAAGCGTCAAATCAAGTTGTGGCGCGGTAATTTTTCATCTGGTTGTTTTGGCAGCGTGGAAAACATGGCATGGCCGCGCGCGTTCTTTTTCACGCCGATGCTTGTTGATGGTATTTTTAATCCCAAAGTTGAGAACAACAAGAATTAGGCGGACTAATTTTGAAACATGGGAAATAATGGCATCCGATGCAGGCGACCATGTCAACGGTGGTGCGGAGGAGGGATTTTCCTATTTATTGTCGTTTTGATGGCTAGACCTGTGCGCTGTGTGAGCGGTTTGTGGTGCTATGGGATGAATTATTCCTGGAGGATTTTTTGGATGGCACGAATTTTGTAAGACTTCTGGACTTTACTGGCAGGAATTTTGAGCGATCTTTATAATGTAAGTTTCTTTTTATATAAGTTACCATCCAGATACAAATTTTTCTATACCAGGTTTCAATAAGAAAGATCCCCTCCCTTCAGCACACCACAAATCCATTTCTCGAGTACTTTTTCAAACAGACGTATCTGATTTTGTTAACAATGAAGGGAAATGATTCAAACGTTAAATTCTTGAAACCCTTTCAACTTTCATGCAAACTAGAGTCACCAACACAAGAAATAACATTTCCCTAACATCATGGTGATACTACTTTCCGTGATGGTGCTTAGAGTTTTGATAAATTTACGTCTGAATCATACTTCCCCTCTTTGTTTACAACATCAAATACTTCTGTTTGAAAAAGTACTAGAGGTTTATTTCTCATATCATTTCTAGCTTCTTGTTTTTATTTTAGTAAAATAAGCTTATTTGTACCGATTTCCAAAGTGGGCTGAATTTTGTAATGCAAAGATCATCAAACTGTTTAGAGAAAGGTCATGGTTTCTGTTTTTTTTGGTGTTGTAAGTTATGACTGAATCGAAAATAAGAAATCTACATTTCTTACTTTCGAATCATAAATGAGTTTCTATTCCAACAAAAAAAAAAATCATTGACTTAACATGATTGAACTTGACTATTGTGAAGACCGTATGAAAATAATACTATTGCTTCACGAATTTTAAAGCTTTTTTTCGTCCTCTTTTAATCGAGTTACGGACGGATATTTCGCACGTTTTGGACACTTGAGCCATTATTTTTCAGATTTCCTGCCGCTCACAGCTACTTTAAAGGTGTTTTGAAGGCAATTTGTGTGATTGGCCAGGTAACCAATAAGCATTGAAATATGCACCAATTCTGCATCATACTTTATGATTTATGATTCTTCTTGCTGTACATTGGCTGTCTGAATGCATAGCTGTTGTAAAATAGCATACGCAAAGCTACCGTAATATTAGCTGTCTGATATTTTCATTTTTGCTGCTTGATACATTATTAGAATAACGCACTGAAAATGTTGAATTAAAGTTGTTTACAAAAGTTTAAAAATGGCCTGCTGAGTTTGGAAGAAGATGATTCAATCACCAAAATGAGGACTATTATAGTCCTGATGCAGGAGTATGCTAGAATGATGAAACACTTCGAAAATTCGGGCAGTTATCGATTTGTAAATAATTCTAACTAAGCATTTTCAGTGCGTTATTCTATTAATATAGATCTGAATAGCTACGGTGGGTCTACCAACTCTCTGTGAAGTTATTCTCCTCACGTTGCCATTTGACTATATGTATCAAACAAGAAATGCAGATATCAGACAGCTAATATTACAAAAGATTTGCGTATGCTATTAAACAATACACTCAAAAAAATCGTCACGTTATTTCCACGTGAAATTTCACGCAACTTTCACCTGAACACGTAACCAAATCTTCTTCAGAAAAATCAGGTGAACATTACGTGCCAGTGAATTGTACGTGAAAAATCACGTAACAATTATATGATTTTCACGTAGAATGTGGATTTACGTGGAAATCATGTTGCTCTTATGTTAATTCCACGTGTTTATTACTGGTTTTGGCAGTGAACGAAAATTACGTGCGTTTCACGTGGATGTGACGTGTTGATTTTTTTGAGTGTATCTATGCATCCAGGTTGCCAATGTACAGCATGAAGAATCATAAATCATAAAGTATGATGCAGAAATAGTGCATATTTCAAAGGTAAATTGGTTATCTGTGTTGAACTAGGCAAATATTAAACTCGTTCACATACGTTCCATATAGGTTAGAGGATAAAGACGCGGTATAAAACACGTTGACCACGAAGAAGCGAGTTCGAATCCCATCCTATGAAATGCAAAAACTGCAGCGAATTTGAGTTTCCCCTTTCACAATAAAAAAAAAATAGAGGATCCAAACAGAAAGCAAAAACGTACATCATCATCAGTACAGGAGAAGAAAAAAAAATATAAGTGGCAAAACAGGAAAATACATAAATATTCAATTGAAAATGGGTCATAATATTTTATATTTTTTTTGCTTCGCATTTTCAATCAAGCATTTAATGCTGCAAGCTTAAAGCTAAACTTCAACAATAAGAACAACATTTCAACTGCTGTAATTTGACAACGTTAAATCCATGCTACCAATGAATGACATATTGTCGACTTAGACGTCTTCTTTTGGTGGGATCCAACATTAAACTAGCCATATAGCAGGCCAAAACCTGCTTTTAATTAGCATTTAAGGTGAATATAATGCTCATATGCATTATATCGTTGTCACTAAGACGCATATAGGGCTACGTACGTGTTTTATTTAATGTTTATTGGTTACCTGGGTGATGTCCTTCCCAACGAAATCTATACCCTTTTCGTGCACCAATTGCTCGTTGTTTTGGCGAAGTCTGCCGACTCAAAATCCGGCCAAAACAGTGGAGAGAAACAGATTTTTCTCCTTGGTTCGACCTGTTCGCATTGCTTACAAAAAATAAAGAATGTTAATTTTCTAAAGAGGATAAGCAACGCGATAAAAAGCAGAAGCTTTACTCAATTTGCTAGGAATTTGCTTTATTGTGTAATTAAATACACTGACAGACGACAGACGATTTTTTATCTGAGTCAACCAAGACTGAGTTAGCAAAATGGAGCGAATTGATAAGGACACTAGAGACACTGTCTTGTAGACATATTGCTCGAATTGTGAAAAAATCGCAGACTGGTGTGCACAAAATCATCAAATACTTTAAAGAGGAGCATACTGTGGAAGATCCAGAGCAAGAAGCGGCCCTGTCAACCCGCAAAAGAAGAAGAAACTTGTTGAGTTTCTGTTATCCGAAAAACCGAACTCAGTCCGACAGGTTGCCAAGAACCTAGGAGTATCCGTTGGATTTGTCCTAAAAGAGAAATAACATCAGGACAAACAAGAAGCAAAAAACGCCAAAAACAGAGCGCGAGACAGCTGGGACGAGCCAAAAAGCAAATCGGAAGCTTGTTAAAAAGCATCCAAATTGTTGCATTTTGATGGATGATGAAAAATATTGCAAACTGGTCACAAATGAGACCAACCTGTTTGTGAGTGACACAGTATTTGACCATCATTCGTGAGTTCTACTGATCATGAGAAGATGATGGTCACAGTCCTATCACCGGCATGACAATGCACAGCACTGCTTGTCACACAATCATACTTATTCAAAAATGGTACCTTTCATCGAAAGTTCTTAATTAATAACTGAGAGAGTGCATTTAGAACACTAAGTTGAAAACAAGCATTAAGTGAATTGTGAAAGCAGTAAAGCGGTGAAGTTTATTACAAGTAATATATTAAAAAGCGTTTTGTTTCTCTGTTTGTGAACACAACGTTTTCCCACTGTTCAGGACTGATCTTGCATCCGCTCCCTCCGCTTCTGCTAAGCTGGATCTGATGAAGGAGCACGGTATCAATTTTGTGCAAAAAGAGGATAATCCTCCAAAGTGTCCTGAATTGCGTCCGATCGAGTGCTACTGGGCAATTATCAAGCGGCACTTGCGAGAGGATGGCAGAGAGGCATAATCTGTCAATGAATTAAAAAAATGTGGTAATCTGCTAGTCGAAAGGTATTGCAGAGGAATGTGGAAAGACTAATGAAGGGTATTCGACAAAAACGGCTATCTGTTTCACGAACATACAAAGCATTTTTCAAACAAATAAAAGGTGGATCACAGAAATCGACTTTCAATGAACAGAGATATGGACATTTCAGTGAAACGGGTTCTGAATGCGGTCAGTTAGTCTTTTTAAACAAAGCTTATTGTTATCCTCCCCCCCCCTTCTCTCACTCTTTCTCGCTCTGGGAGGCCGTTTGCTTCACCTCTACAAAGGACTGCATTTTTCACGTGACTCCGTTCCAGACTCCAAAGTATTTCTATGGTAGGTGCTTCCGGTACCTACATTGAGCAGGACTAAGTTGAGCCTGACCAGGGACTGAGGCAGCATCTGGCCTACCTCGACCCCACACTGGGCCATTAACGTGGAGATTTCGCCAGCCTTCGTGATCTCTTTCAAGTTTTTACATTGGATAGTCACAAGCGAGGCAAGAGCACGCACCCCCATTCCCGCTCCTAAGGCCTGTTTGGTCAGCTGTTGGTATTGAACTGGGCCATTCAGTTTAGTCGGTTTAGTCGTGGCGCTCAGTTCCGCCCAGCTTAGCGTCACCACGCATCGACTTGAGAACCTCGGAGTACTTAGACTTTTCGGTCTTCACGATAAGGACCTCACCGCGGCTACGCTTTTGCGCTAGGCTTCGGTCCACTTATTCTTTCTGTCAGACACCAGCCGCTTCTTTAAGCCACTGGAACGACTGCGTTGCAAGCTTTAATGTCCCTGCCACCATGCAAGCTTTGATGTCCCGCGCATCCGTCTGCGTGTGCTTGCAGGTGGATTCCCTGGCCGTTTCCGCTGCCACTAGCCTTGCCATTTCTCTGGCACTTTGGTCGCCTAGGAGCTTAGCATCTAGTTTCTCTTTCTCTTAAGCCTCTTTTGGCGTAAGGGTTCGCCTTCTCTCGCTGAATCGTTTCATTGGGAGCTTGCGGCTCCATCCTGTTGGGCCCCCCTTCAGCCGCTATTCCCCCGTAGTAGTCGCCACCCATGTAGCACACTACGACCTTTATTAGTTATAGTAACTTGATTATGACTTAGCAAGTTATATTTATGTTATCTCAACCGAATGGCAACAAGTGTGCTGCTAGGGCATAGTGATCCCTAGGTTACCTATGCATGCTTGAAGGCAAGCAGGGAGGCTCGGGCCATTTGATTCCCACCTGATTGTAAGGACGTGTCCGGCGCTGATATTGATTATTAAAGAAATTGAAGCACTGAAACGAGTACAGTGAGCATGATCGGTTACTCTCAGCCCCATTCAGTTGGTTCACTGTATAATTTCACCGATGCTGATCACGGAGTAGCAACCATTGATACGTGCAGTCAGTTCACAAAACGAAATTATAAGACATCACCTTATATTAGCGTTATTTTCAATATTTCAATGTCGGTAGCCAATAGTTTTCAATATTCAAATCGACGCCCAGAAATATTTTCAATGATGATTTTATCCTTGACTACTGTTTTTTGTCATGTTGAACTATCATTTGTTGAATTAGTTTTACCGTAAACATGTTCTTGACATTATCCCAGACCCAATTTCAAAATTAAATAATAGCTTTCTGTAGGAAACCCAATCAAGTATGGACAATTTCATTTATTCACATTATTCTCCATGAAGTTGTTTTTATCTATGACAAGTCGGTGTCATTTATTCAGTCTCGCATGTTACCTTCTGAAATGAGCATCGAAGATTATTAAGAACAGTGATTTTCAGCCGGAGGGGAACTATGCGTGATAAAATATAACATATTTTAATATATTACTAATTATATTTTTATTTATTGCGTACAGTGCGCAAAATTTTAATTATAATGTTTTGAAATTTGAAATATCTTCCCAACATCATGATAGTAGTGAACAGCAATTTCTGCTAGAGCCAAAGATGTGAAGAGAAAGTATTGATACACACTTCCCTATGTGGGGTAGGTCAAGGCAGGAACAGATCTGCCACCTTGACTGGCAAAATGACGCTTGATCGTGGTCAAATTTCATCAATGGCATAGAATGGTTCTAGCGATGTGAAATCTCTGTTTTTACACTACCTAAAGACCACATACTAGACATTAGGCAGTTCGAAATACTGCAATACAAAAGCCCTACGCTTAATTTCAAAACTACTTCTATTCAATTTTCAAAACCTGCCGAGTTCTATCGGACCTATCGATACTTTCTCTTCACATCTTTGGTTCTAACAGAAATTGCTGTTTACTATTGGGATCCCATAATGATGGGAAGATATTTCCAATTTCAAAACATATATTTATATTTCTTAGTTGAGAATCGTAAACAAATTTTTGCCACAATATTATTTCAGTGTCCTAAGTTTCAGCTCACAAGTTACCCATGCAGCAATAGTACTGGCATTATTTTACTGCATTGGCATCCAAATGTCAATATATTTCTGTTCAGTGCTTTTTGACGTATAATCGGAGAACCTTACCCAGCACATGTGCGACGGGCAACGCCAAGACGGAAAGATTTTTTTCAGTTACATTCGCATTCACGTTTACGTTTAGGTTCTGGTTATAATTCGCGATTCAAGTTGAAAAGGAAAACATTCTAGAATACCTAGGTCTGCTTGGTTAGTTTGATTGTGATTCTCAAGCCACTTTACAGTCAGAACACTAGTGTTATTGAGCTTCATTTGCAGAATTCAACCATGGGCGCGGTAAAATAAGAGAGTACGACACTGCGCATCTTCAATTTGGTTTCTCATCCGTTTATGGGCAAATCCATGTTGAAAAAAGAAGAATACACCGAGTGGTGACTAATCTGACAGCTCCCATGTTAAGGTATAGGACGAACATTCTAAAATATTTCTAAAATATTCCAATGAAATTCTAGTAAAGAGCGGTTTGTTGTACCTTTTACTAAAATATAAATAGTAGGTATGAGAGTCCGTCACCTTGTCGCAGTCCCCGATGAGATTCGAATGAACTGTATAGTTCACCCGAAACCCTTCCGCAGTTTTGCACACCGTCCATCGTTGCTTCGATAAGTCTGGTCAGTTTCCCAGGAAAGCCGTTTTCGTCCATAATTATCCATAGCTCTGTGCGGTCAATACTATCGTATGCTACCTTGAAGTCGATGAACAGGTGATGCGTTGGGACCTGGTATGCACGGCATTTCTGGAGGATTTGCCTTACGGTGAAGATCTGGTTCGTTGTCGATCGATAACTTCCCACGAACTCATTCAGTTTAGGTAATAGACGACGGAATATGATCTGGGATTGCACTTTATAGGCGACATTCAGAATTGTGATCGCTCTGAAGTTCTCACATTCCAAATTATCGCCTTTTTTATGTATGGGGCAGAAAACCCCTTCTTTCCACTCCTCCGGTAGCTGTTCGGTTTTCCAGATCCTGGCTATCATCCGTTGCAAGCAGGTGGCCAACTTTTCGGGCCCACCTTGATAAGTTCAGCTGCGATACCATCTTTACCAGCTGCTTTGTTGGTTCCGAGCTGGTGGATGGCATCCTTAACTTCCCTCAGGGTGGGAGTTGGATCATTTCCTTCTTCTGCTGCACTGACGTAGTCGTTTCCTCCGTTGCCTTGGTCCCCCATGCTCAAATTCTCCACGCCATTCAGGTGCTCATCGAAGTGCTGCTTCCACCTTTCGATCACCTCACGTCCATCCGTCAGGAGGCTCCCATCTTTATCCCTGCAGATTTCGGCTCGCGGCACGAAGCCGTTGCGGGATGCGTTGAGATTTGGGTAGAACTTCCTTGGTGTTTCTTGGGAACGGCACAGCAGTTCAATTTCCTCGCACTCCGCATCTTCCATGCGGCGGTTTTTCTCCCAAAAGACGCGGGTCTGCTGTTTCCGCTTCTGCTTATAACGTTCCACGTTCTGCCGGGCTCCTTGCTGCAGCATTACCACCCGCGCTGCATTCTTCTCCTCCAGAATCGCTCTGCACTCCTCGTCGAACCATTCGTTCCGTCGACTCCGTTCCACGTGCCCGATGGTACACTCGGCTGCGTCGTTGATGGCTGCTTTTACTAAAGTGCACAGACAATTTCCCTCGAAAAAGAGTAATTCATAAACCAGCTAAACAAGCAGCTAATGATCATCATCATCCGAAGCAAAAAAAATTTCCTCGGCAGAAAAAAAATCCTTTTCAAAGGGGTTGTATCGGTGATGCCGACGAACGAAAAACTTTTCGTATATATCGAACCATAGCATAAGCTAGCTCTTCGGTAGTTAAAAAGACTTCGAAATCGCAGCATTTATTCTTCAGTATAAGTTTCAGGATCATCTGTTTTGTGAGGATCCATTTTCATTGCCGATTCCATAAGAAGCTTTCACGCATTCACTCGTGACAAATTCTTAAACAAAAATCTCATTTCATAAATTTACTCTAAAAAGCGACAGCGAAGGAAAACATGTTTACTTGTTACCATAGTCTACTACGATCAACTGAAACAAATCACTAGAAGTTAACAAATATACAAGCAGCTCTGACAGATCCTACTCTGATTAGTTCGTTGATTCTAATGAAACGTTCACGTATGGATCTCAGATTCAAAACGGGTATCGCAGATGTAACTGTATCGGCACACGTCTCTAACCGTCTACCTATCAAGTAGGGTGACATTGAAGATTTACATGTGGCCTTACAGTAGCTTTCTTTACACTAGCATGAAGAATAGAGCTGAACAGCTGTGTCAGCTAGGCTTATTAAATAGACGAAAATTGATAGCTACAACCGTGAACGACGTCGCCACAGTGGAAAACTGTTCATGTTAATTAACATATCAAATCCATACTCGAACTCTTCAAAATAAAATACCATGTAAACAAAAATAATCCCAGCAAGTTACACTTTATGATCTTGCATTCTTGCAGCTGCTGCTTTTGTATGCAAATTCAGAAAGTGCACGTGCAACCATGTACCGAATAATTTCCCCGGAGTACAGCGTAGCTCTAGGAAGGGAATTCTTCCGCTTGCAACGCTTGTAATTCAAGTTGCATATTTTCCCAGTTATTATCTCACAATGCTAAATGCCACATGCTGTTACGTTGAGGATGATCCTTTCTGTACGAAACTGTAAATGATCTACTACAATATAAACTAACTGCACTTCCTACACGGACACCGACGGCAGCAGTTGGCAAGCGTCAGGGGATTCTTCCTAGCACGAGCTGCCACCAAGAGCAACAACATTCTTTTCTAATTACGTAACTGTCAGCCAAGCAAACGCAGCAAGAAACGGCACACAGTGTGCAGGAACGACGGAGATGATGTCGTCGTTTTCGTCATCGTCATCACCGTTGGGGACTGCTGGTTAGCTTGTTAATTTTATTCTCTCATATCTCATTTAAATAATTAAAAATGTACTCAACAGAGCGGATATTGGATGCGCTGGTGGAGGGTGGGACAGAAACCCTAAAAGCCCTTGAATATTTACAAATTCAGCATGGTACTATGACTGTGACAAACAATGTTGTTCATTCACTCAGTTTATAGCAAAGAAATATCAATAGAAATAAATCTCTATTAAGCTATTAATTCTTGAACAATTTATAAGGAAACCTCACGCATCGGATTTGTGTCTCTGAGTTTTTTCGCACACTGACTGATCAGTTGACTTACAAAAATCAGTTCAAATGAGCAACTTAATCCTGTAGGCTCCATATACATTCTGAGATGCCACATCTTTCAACGAAAATGGAACCGTTCACCAAAAAACATCACCACCATATATGCTTTTCCACTGTCGTCTACGTTGCTGGTCAGTAATTTTCACCTCTTTTATTACATTCAGCCGAAGCTGTGGAACTTTTCCCATCGACCCAATTTCCCATAGCTTGATATCATGGTCAAACCGGTCATCAACTTGGAGCGACAATATGACGAAAAAGGAAGACTTTCCTGACATCCTTCCGTGAAAGTTTTGGTCCGGGATGTATCGGTGTATCTGGTTAATGGTTGCGTAACATCGACAAGAACCTGATGTGTTTCCCTTTCCCTGAAGATGGCCACCAGCCATAGATTGAAAGTGAGCAGAAAGATTCCGTGCAATAACGGTTGTAATCACATAGTTCCTGGTCTTTGCTTTACTCGTAGACTCCGTAAATTACTGCCAACGGGTTGGACACACTAATTAAGCGGTCACGCACAACGAAGGTGTGCTCTTTTCGGGAGGAAAAGTTGGATGCCGCCTGACTGGGCTTTGGTTGGACAAAATTGAGTTCTTTTGATGGGATGTAGGCGTATTTTCTGGGAAATTTGATCCAAATATTCGACTCATATGAACTGGCATTATATCGATGAATCCACCAGCTTGCTGAAATGAATTTTGATAATGATGCAACAGATTTGAGTTTTTAAACAGTTAGGAGCAAATAAATAGGACTCATAATAGAAGGACACAACTCACAGCATCCAAATTGCTTTTCAATAATGGAAAAGATGTCTTCAGCACCGGACTCTGTATAAGATCTATGCACCACCACCGCCGACAATTTTATTGCGCCGCTGCCACCACTGTTTTTGTCTGCGCCGCCTGGTAGTTTTAGGCGCGTCGATTAATTTTTTCTCCGTGTATACATCCCTTCAGTTATGTACATTAGCCCTTTAGAAATCTGCTTTTAATTTTTTTTTTTATTATTATTTATTTTCCGTCGGCCTATTTCCTCACATGGTGACAATCACCGACGCCATCTGCTTTTATTACTGATGACAAATGATGACATCTCAAAGCTATGTGCCATCCAGAAGGTGTGCGTTTGAGACGGTGATCAGCTTTGTCGTTTAGTTCTAGCTACTGCAGTTTACATTTTTGTATTTCGAACTTTCGGCAGTTTCGCGAGTGAGCTTGAATTTAAAAATAATTAAATGTCTTAAATGTCGAGAAAATTTCCATCGCGAGTGTACATATTGATACTAATGGTTATCGAATCAGCGATGTGGGGAAAAAAATTGATGCACTAAAATATGTCAAAAAAGGGTTTTATTCATCATGTGTTTCCTGACAATGTATATCTAATCGAAGTAAAACAAAAGGCTGGTCCTAATTAACAGGAAGACAGGGATCGAGATATTGAGAACGACCCTGCACGCGATTGGTCGTCGGCATTCGGAAAAGGCCCAAACGTAATGTTAACGGAAACGGAACGGCCACGGCAAGTTTGACAGTTGTCGCAAATGACATCGATTTGTCCAATTGAAATCAACTTGGATCTTATTAGTTTTCTATCCGCCAAATTGGGCTCTTCCGTTGTCGTTGCCGTTTTGCTTCCGTTATCACTGCGTTCGAGCCTTTAGATTTTCTTAGGTAAACAAGTTAACATCAGGTTGCATGGCTATGTATATATTTTTATTATTCAAAACTCCGATTGTCCTGAAATAAAAATAGTTAAGGATTTAAAAATATAATCTTGTCCAAGGATTTTGTTCTCATGTTATTTTAAAGGGCTGAGATTGACGAAATTTCAAGGCGGAAAATCAAAAATCCGGCCACATTTAAAATACACTGGGATTAAAATCCAGTGAATAAACAATTCGAAGCGTGAGGCTACAATTAATTGAGAAATAAACTAAAAAATGTAGGGAATAAAACACAATTATCTATCTTTGCTTAAGTAATGTAATCAATATGGTAATACAAAGGTAATCTTCAAACTTCCATATTCTCTTCATGGTTAACGAATCGGTAAATTTGCTGAACGGTACCTATTTCATAATTTCAATGTTCTTACATCTAGTTTTTACTGGAAATTATGCATTTGACATCTCATTTCAAGATTCGCCATATCAAGTAATATACCTCGTAGTCTGAAGGGGGACTAAAACAAATTGACAACTTGATAACATTTTGTCAGGCATGAGAAGGTTCAAAAACCATCTATAACGATCAGTGTAAATTACATTATTCAGTCAAGACTGATTAGATAAGGAGTGTTTATTAAATTTAATAAATATCGTCACTAATATTACCAAAAGACATTATGAACAAAACATTTTCCAAATAAAACCATCGTCCGGAAAACATTGTTTTTATTTGTACGTGACAAATTCCGAATCAAAAAACTAGGCTAACCATTGAATTAATCAATAGACCTGTGCAAAAAAGCACACGTTGTAAAAATATAGGTAGATCGGTATATTTCACTGCTTTGAATTTTTTACAGTTGGTTTAATTATTGATCTTCAAGCTTCTTAAAGAATTTTAAGGCAATTTGGATTTTTAGGCATATTTTATTTTGGTTTTGATACTTCCAGATTTCTAACTTTTAATTTTGTATTATCAGATTTCTCATTTTTTACATATATTTAATATTCAAAATCTTAGATTTTCTCCCGATCTGTAGATAATGTGAATTTTTTAATTTTATTTTTAAATTTAATTTTTGTGTATTGTCAGATTCTTGTATTCAAAAAAATCTTAGATATCTTGATTTTTGGATATTTAGATTTTAAGATTTTTTGATTTTCATATTTTCAAATTATGTAATTTTTTTAATTTTTATGATTTTAGGATTGTAAGATTGTTAGATTTTTCAATTTTTAGATATTAAAATTTTCAGATTTTGATATATTCAGAATTCAGGGCCTGTATATCCATAGTGTTATATGACTCAGGTCGATGAATTGACGTTTTTATGTATGTGTCTGGATGAGTGTGTAGATAGATATGACACTAATATTATAGAAATCGATAATGACAAGTCGACGGGGCATTTGGCTTATGGTTTTATTACTAAACTTAACCAGTTTCAAAAGCGTAAATATAAGTAATAACCAAATAGAAAAAAAATTGACATTATTATGCAAATAGGTTTATGGTTTATATTCTTTGTCTTGAAAGTATTTATGTTATTATATCTGTTTTATCAGCGTTCAGAGTTCAATTGCCAAGACACTCTGCACATTTTTTAATTATCGTGTATGAAAATAGCTTAGTTAAAACTTTCACGAAGATGGCGAGTCAAGTTTTCAGCGCTGGCCGAAATCGAATACGATTTCACTGGGAATCTATTTTCAACAAATTAATGATTGATGATATATTCAATAAATAATAATTTTATGAAGACTTGTTAAAACAGAAAATTTAATTACAGAGTTCTGATTAGACATTTGTTAATTTTGTACCCCGATTTTAATGTACCGTAGACCAGAACACTCTTGTAATATAGAAAGCGCAATGACTCTTGTAATGTAAAACATCTTTCATTGCAATAAAATTAAAGGCATTCAATAATTCTAAATATCGAAATATCTAATATATTGAAAAAAATCTTAATTTAATATGTATCTAAATATCTCACTATTTTAAAAAGTCTAGAATTCTAAAAATCTAATAATCTAAAAATCTAAAAATTTTAAAATCCTAAAATTTTAAAATCTAAAAATTTAAAATTTTTTAAAATTTTAATATCTAAAAGTCTAAAACTCTATCTAAAAATCTAGAAATTTAAAAATCTATAAATCTAAAAATCCAAAAATCTTAAAATTTAAAAATAGAAAAATCTTAAAATTGAAAAATCTTAAACAAATATCTAGAAAATTTAAGATTAAAAAATGTAAGAATCTACATGTATCACAACCTAAAAAAAATCAAATGGCTTTGAAGTTCATGAATTAAAGAGCTTTTAGATCAAAATTTAAATCAATTATAAAAAAGTTAAAATTATGAGCAGTGAATTGAATGAATTATCAATATTTTTCAACATTGCTATAATGACGTTTAAAACAGAATCCACTGTGCACAAATTTACCGGTTAATTCAGTGGCTAGCCATCTACTTTGCTTTGTTGCTTTGGTGCATCAAGCAACTCGCGAGTAACTTAATACAGCTCAAAAATCTAAAAATCTAAAAATCTGAAAATCTGAAAATCTAAAAATCTAAAAATTCAAAAATTGAATAATCTAAAAATCAAAATATCAAAATAAAAGTCTTAAAATCTAGAATCAATATTTATCCGTTCTTATCAGTTGCCAGGGTTTCAAAAGTTTGACTTCCAAATTGTTTGGGGAAAAATAGTGGACTCTCCAAAAATGGCAATAGAAGATGGAACAGCGAGCTCTATTGCGTGACTATGAGGATTCTCTTTACATATCTAATATGCGATAAGTGATACAGATGGTTTGTCTGAAGTCCAATGACAGTTTTGTATAGTAAAATTACCAAATTTTTATTTGGTAAACATCGATTCTAAGAAGCTTGACGGTTCAGTCGGAATAAAACGTGTTGAGCTCGTTTGTCTCTTCTCCTGCTATGATGTAATGTCAAAAAACAGGTCAAACTTAAACCGGTGGGTTTATTCATATACACTCAGATTATTTTACAGAAATCTGTAAAGTTTTACCGAATTCTCAACAGCTGAACGTTCGGTAATCCGATTTTATGGATTTCGGTAAAATTTTACCGAAATCCGGTAAATTTTTTCTGGATATCTGTAAAATTTTACCGAAATCCGTAAAAAAGGATTACCGAACGTTCAGCTGTTAAGAATTCGGTAAAACTTCACAGATTTCTGTAAAAAAAAAGAGTTAAAGTTAGTGTCAAAGTTTAAGTTAGAGTTAGATTTAAAGTTAGAGTTTGATTTAGAGTTAGATTAAGAGTTAGTGTTAGAGTAAGAATCGTTTCGTAAAAAGTGGAGATCGTAGAAAACATACATATCAACTCAAAGGTAATTCCCCAACTAATTGTAATTTCCTAATATAATGAAATTTCAGCTGTTATAACATTAAAAAAATATGTATAAGGTATTATTTTTTTTCACTATTAATTTAACTGGAGCAAAAACATGTTTATAAATTAGTAAAAATTCTGATTAGAATTATTCATACGCAATCTTTGAAATGCTCTATTGACATCCAATTATTGTACTTTTTTCATTAAGTACACCCTCGGGTATTTTTGAAATTTTGAAAACACTCTGAAAATACCTCACACTCTATATTGCAATATTTGCGAAACACTAGAAGTGTTTCAGATTAGGTAATTTAACAACCTTGGTGTACATATTCAAAATCAGGTACACGAATGTAGCACCACACATTTATTTGACTACATCAATGAATCACGTTCGTTCTGGACATTTGAATCAACCAAAGGGTCTTTAATCAATCATTTTTAACTTGTTTATAGGGTCGAGTAGCTGCTCAAGAGAACCACCACACTGTCAGCCAAGGTTCTAATCTTAATAAGTTGTTTGATGAGTTTTTATTTGTAACATGACCCATCACCGGACTCCAATTGCTTTCATCATGCTAGCACACATTAACTACTGAACGTTACAACGCAAATTGGCTCTTGCATTTTTCTCCATGTAACAAACGAAAGATAACAGAAAATCTTGCAAATTCTCAATACAATCTAACGATTAGGGTACAAATGCTTTTCTTGTAGTTTAGACTCAGTTTGAAATTATGATCAGCGGTCAGTTTAGAACTGTGTAAATTGTGTCAAACATTCCGACAGAATCTTCAGAAGCAGCATAACTTTAAACTGTGTAATTACGGTGCTGTGGATCACGACTTTGGCAGGGTTGATCCAGAGCCCTGATCCTGATTCGTTGAGTAGACGAGAAGATGCCTGTTATACTCTGTTATTTCGGAGTTAGTTGGATCCAATAATAAGAAAATAATTCGGTTAGACAACAACGCTTTATTCACCTCCCTACTCGGGTATCCAACAGTGCTTTTCTTATTGTCCTCTTTTTCCGATCACCTAGTTCTCACGCGGACAGAGTAGAACTCAGGTGTCTTAGCTCACGCTGCACACAGGGTGCCACAATGCCTATTGTTATTCTATACACTCCTCCAACAAATCACTCCTTTTCCTCGAAGAGTCTTCTTCCTCAGTCTCAAACTACCAATCTTTTTTAATTGTTAACTGCACTCCGCATCTAAACGTGTGTGATGCCGAAATCGATGTTTGAATGAAAATTTATTCAATGTTTAACAACAACAAAAATTGCCTCCCAAAATTTACCTAAGAAACAACATTTTTTCGCCTCTTCAAAACACCCCCTTAATTGATCTGACATCTGATTCAAAAACATCAAAGCTCCAAAAACCAACAACCAAAAGGTTTCATTTATTTAATACCGAACACATGTGCCAAATCTTTCGGTAGACACCATTAACTAATTTGTAAACTCTTCCACAATGTCGCATGCCACCCCGAAGACGCCAAATCGAGAATTCTGCGAAACAACGCGCGTGTTGAACAAACACAAAGCAGAGCCAATTTGAATCATCTTTATTGAGGTACCCTTCCACTTTCCCCTCTCGAACTAAGGACAAATGAGGGTTCGGCTTGTGCACTAAATTACGAGCAAATTTCGGGAATCGTTTGTGACAGATATTTTTGTTTTCGTTGTGAAAATTTGCTCTCTTGATGAGTCAACATCTTGGGGAAAATCACGATGGGAGGTTCAGCCGTCCAGGGGCGATGACACAGGGCCAACATATTTTCGAGTGTCATAAACGAGCGGGGTGTCGGAGTGTGGGCCAAGTAGATGGACAGCTGCTCAACATGTTCCAACTAATTCGGATATTAGATCATGCGTGCTCTGTTCATAAGTTTATTAGTTTGTTTTAAAAAGTGGCATGATGAATGGGTGTTACGATACTGTTGATTGTCATCATGGTGACTGTGGTTTGGAAATTGGATGCGTTGCTTTTTCCATGGGTTAGAGACTAAACAGCAGATTAACCGGAGCAAGCGTAGGTCAATAAAACAATTAAATAGAATGGGGTTTTGGTGCGAAAACACAATTTTGAAAATAATTGAATGTAGGATGTTTGTCAGATTGTCAGATAAATACTGTTCTTATTGATCCCATTTTTTGTAATATGGTTATAAAGGATTTTTGTTATCATTTAGGTACTAAGTTAAAGAGCCATGTGTACCCGCTACCGTGGTATTTGTTTATGAGATTTGTGTTCTGTTGTTTGTTGATTTTTAAGCTTTCTGCGACGTCTAATTTCCAGGGTGTGGAGCTAGTGGAGATCTACGTGATCTGCAGTTTATGAAACTAAATCATGTGTTTATGACTTACATACACAGAAAAAAATAGTTAATTTTAACAAGCGTGTAAGATATCCCCTCGTTTAAATCCAAGCTAAAGGAGGCGTAAACAACGAAATTGTTTGCAACTTTTCTTGTGGCATTCAACAATATTGGCAATCTTTCATGCAACAAGCTGGATTCAGGCGTTATCTGGTTTAAATTTGCATGAAATATCCCATTATATTCTGGCAAATCTAGCATTCCCTTTATGTGCATTATATAACGCAGAAAATTCAAGAAATTTTTGAGAGGATTAGATAGTGGAAGTTGTTGTGTAGTGTTGAGCTTTTCATCTTGATAGTGATTCGGTCGCTGAAGAGTTGATTGCGGTCCAACACAAGGCTTTCGACTGGTGTGGGAACAAAGTGTCCCCGGTGCAGCCTTGCGGCGACAGGAGGAGCTCGTCACTCGGAGATGTTTGGTTGATGATCGCGGAGCGTTCATGGTCGGCCATCTCCTTAGGAAGTGTTGTCTGGAGGGTGCGCGGACCTGCTCTGGTTGCTCGATGTTGCAGCCACAGCAGTGGAATGTTCTGGAAACCCGGGTGAGCTCTTTCCATTTTCTCCTTTTGTGTCCCATTCCAGTTTTTTTTTTGAATATTTTTTGTGTATAAGATTTGTATGAATCCTAGAGATTTGTATGTTTGATGGGCTTTGAGCGATGTGTTGACATCCTGGAAGTAAGGAGCGACTTGTGGCCCTCGCATGTTTCTGTCTCACGCGTCTGCAGGTCGTGCGATCCCGGAGGATTGCCGGCTGAAGCGTGGAGACGCTTGTTGTCAATTTGACAATATTGGTGTGACGGGGTGCGAATGAAGATCGTGTACTTTTGAATCATATTGTATGTTTTCAATTCTCATTTGATGAATGGTTTCGGCACGCTTTGGAATTGTCTTTGCAGTCCAAGACCATTTATCTTGGAAGCACGGAGCTCGATTCGGGGCTAAATTTGTTTTTGAGTATTTCAGCATGAACATTTAAGTTTCATTTCTGAACTTCTGTATACACAAAGTTTTTTTTTTTTGCACGATACGTTCCACTTTTGGTATGGAACCGTGTAGAGGGGACTAAGTAGAGCTGATGGATTCACATGCTTAAACATTTTATATTGCTAAAGTTTTGTTTGGATTCGTTGCATGTCCATGCAGTGGTCAGGGTGCAGTTTTTTAAATTTTGAGTATTTACACCAGAAATTGTGATTTTTTTTGGAAAACTGCCGTATGATTGCTTTTGGCCCAAGACATGAGGAGTGACTTGAGTATATGCTCGAGCAACTTCCGTTCTGGAGTTGTTGCCGAGAACAGCCCCTGTAAGGAAAGACCGTGCAAAAAAGGACCTTAGTGTTAGCACTGTTATCATAAAACGCTGACATGTGGCCGTGAGCTGGATGAGCCATTTATTTCAGAAATCATCAAGCCGGGATCTTCTATCGCTTGTACCGCTGTCGTTGGAATGTGGCTAGTATAAGGAAGACTTTTTAAAGGATGTCTTCTGTGTTTGATGTACGGTGGTGTGGAGACCAAAAAGGGAGTGAACATAAAGTGTGGCTTGACCGGAACCTGGAGATGGCTAGGTGGCACTATTCCCGGGTCAAGGTGATGCGATGTGAGACCGGTGGTCGTAATAGTAGGTGTGGGAGTAGCAAGGTGAGTTGGCCATGGTTTCGATATGTATGTATATGTATGTGTATGTATGTTTATGTTTGTGTATGTATACATGTGTATGTATGTGTGAATGTTCATTTAATTTTATAATGCATAATATATATATATGATCACATCACTTATCAAGGTGAATCCTGATCCATCGAGCCCTACCCTACTAACATAGAAAAACCTCCTTCCTGTGACCTTTGTGGGGATGCAGAGGTAAACACGGTCCCTAATCAGCAAAGGTCACACTAACTTTCCTTCCCTATTCCCCACTGATTGCAAGGACGTGGCCGGTGCCGTTATTGATTAATAAAGAAATTGAGTCACTGAAACGTGTACAGTGAGAATGGTCGGTTACTCCCAGCCCCATTCAATTGATTCATTGTGCAATTTCACTGATTCTGATTAATCACGGAGTAGCAACCATTGATACGTGCAGTTAGTCAAGCTAAGCTAAGCTAATTATATAACGCAGAAAATTCAATGTTTCTTTTTATCTGTGTACAAGGTGAGATGAAAAAACTGCAACAAAGTAAAACGCCATAATTTTTTCATCTTTTTTATATTTTTATTGAATGAAAGCAAAAAATGTCGGAAATAACATCAAATTTTAGAATCAGTTTAGATTTGTTCAAATTGGCCACCTTTGGCACGAATTATGGCCTTTAAACGGCCAATCAAACCGTCACTTGCTGCCCGAAAGTGGCTAAGTGGGAAAGTGGCGATATTTTGTCCCATTCTCGGCGAAGCGCTAGCTTGAGGTGATCGAAAATTTGGTATTTTTTAGTTCCAACCTTGCATTCCAAAATATCCCAGGTCCAACGGATTTGCATCCGGAGATTTTGGTGGACATTGTGCGGTGGAAATGAAGCGAGGAACCTAATTTCTTAACCTTTCTTGGGTGGCACGTGCTGAGTGCGATGGTGCTGAGTCCTGTTGGAATGTCCAAGGTCGGTGGCCGGAATGTTTGCATGCCCAGGACTTCAGAGCTCTCTCCAAAATATTTTTGCGATAGATTGGCGCATTTATTTTGACCTCACGGTCGATGAATACGTGCGGCGAGCGACCATCGGCTGTTATGGCAGCCCACATTATCACCATGGCCGGCTTTTGAGTTCTGATGGCCAACCGAAGATGCTAATTTTCAGCTGACCTCTCTGGCAAGTAAACACGATCATTTTGTTTGTTTACAAACTGCTGGATCGACCAGTTTTCTCATCGGAGAAAACCAAATTCGGCAGTTCGCCACTTTCGGCCAAGCGGAGCAACTCTTAAGCTCGAGTCTAACTTTTTTTGTGCATTGGTAAGATCTTGCACTTTTTGGAACTTCAATGGCTTTAATCCAAGCTCATTTTTCAATATTTGCCGAATGGCATATTGCGATATGTTCAGCTCACGAGCCATTTTTCGGCCACTGCGACGTGAATTTCGTTCAAGTCGCTTCTTCACTTTTCGAACCATTTCTGCCGATGTTGCTGTTTTTTTTCGTCCACTTACTTGACGTCGGGCTACGCTACCAGTATCACGGTAACGAGCGATGGTACGAGACACAACAGATTTATTCACTTTTAAATGCTGGAGGGCTCTAACGATAGCCACTTGTGGTTTCCAGCCAAATGCAAAGCAATCACACTTTCACGCTTGAATTCCATCACGAATAACTTTTACTTCTGAAAAATTCTCACCAAAATGCTTTTGTGCACTTGTACATAATATAATGAGCTGTTACTGGAATAAATCTGACAGCTGTGGGACAAGCGGTATAGAAATGACAGCCGTCTGAAATTGGTTGCAGTTTTTTCATCTCACCTTTTAAGCCTAAGATTGTAGTTTGTTGAACATGTTTGTTTAATTATGTTGTTTAACTTTCCTAAGGTATTAGGGTCCATCCTGACCCATGGCGCAACTTCAATTTTCGCTATCTTTTTGATTTTCTAACCATTATGGCTGAAATTTTCTAAATTTTAATATATCACGCAAATCTCCATTTTTTTTTATAAATCATTTATTTATACAGGCTCAATCGAATTAACTTTACAGAGCCAAGTTTTCATATTTGTATACATCATGTATCTTATATCTAAAGTTAGGGGGATAGAGCCGATTACTCGCGGCCGTTTCGAGGTTAATAGGAATAACAACTGAAAGGATGGGAAGGTGGGCTGAAGTTTGAAGTGGGGTTTACATAACAATTTTTTTTAATTCTAAATTGTCAAAAAACTTAAAACTATACAAATTTGGCTTATTTTGACTTGAAAAAAAAAACACAAACACAAATACAGATAAAAAAAAACTCAAAGTTAACATACAGGTTAAACTAACTACAACGTAAGGCTAATGTTAGTCATAAGCACATAAATGAGTATA
This sequence comes from Aedes japonicus, assembly GCA_034211315.2. Lineage (NCBI taxonomy): Eukaryota > Metazoa > Arthropoda > Insecta > Diptera > Culicidae > Aedes > Aedes japonicus. Next base: position 88,405 of record JASCZW010005009.1, read on the forward strand.
AATCTCCATTTTAGCATAAAAGTATTTTTTTTTTTATTATTATTTTTAGGGTCAACCCTCCCCAGAATTTCAAAATTTTAACTTTGAGTCAATGTTTGTGCTCCATTTGAAAGGTTCTGGTCTCAAAAATGCCTTTGAAATAAAGAAAAAACTGATTCCGGTAATATTGTCCCCCAGAAATCTGCTACAAAGGAAAGGATGTTTCAGTTTAGCTGTGTTAACAAAAATGAATATAAAACATTCCAGATTCATTGTTGAGAATTGGCGTCTTGTACAAAGTTTCTCAGTGCGTAACGAATCGTTTTTTTATATTATTGTATTAGTTCCAAATCATGTTGCAAAGATGGCGTTGCAGTCTATCTTTGGCAAATAAAAATTTAGAGTGTAGCCGTCTTGGCAAAAGTTGTTGAGAATGTAAAATGTATTCACTTGACATTGTCAGATTTGTTCCAAATTTCGTCACAAAGATGACGCTAGACCTGTGCGCCGATATATGTTGAATCAGTAGCAACGTTGACGGCGTGGAGCGGCCTGGGCATAAATTATCCTCTCAACATATCCTTATGCTTATTCCTTCTAACTGTTTTGCTTTTTCGTGCACTGTAAAGACTATAAAGGTTGTACAGGGTGCGGCACAAAATAATTAGTGGGGGCATTGGGAGTATTGGGTCAATTCGTGTAGCTAGTGACTAATTTCTGTCGAAAGTGTATTTGTTTATGTTTACTTTCAAGTTCTGTATCCAAACATTATATTGATTTTATTGCAAATTCGTCAAAATGTTCGTGAAGAAAGTGATCACCAGTTTGTTGCTTACACAGAAGAAGCCGAAAGAGATTGCCAAGGTGGTAGGGTGCCATTTGACAACAGTTTACCGCATAAAAAAGTCCCTGCAGGATGGTCCAAAGCAGCGAAAGCCGGAAATCAGACGTCCGCGCTATGCCCGCACGCCGGACGTGATCCAATCGGTCCGTGCAAAAATTGTTCGCAACTCGGTGCGTAAGAAAACTCGCAAAGGATGTCAATGTTTCGGAGAAATCCATGCGGAAAAAAAATGCCGCCTGTTTTTCATTTATGCTGGAGTTAAAATCAATACTGAAGTATACATCGGTATTTCAAAGGGCCAAGTGCTTCCCTGGATGAAGGCCAACTTCTCCGAGGACCAAAACGTTGTCTTACAACAGGATGGAGTGCCGTGTCACACGTCCAATCGAACACAACAATGGTAGAATGATAACATGAAGCTTCGGCCGAAGGATGTTTGGCCCCCTTGCAGTACAGATCGTAATTCGTTCGATTATTTGATTTGGGCATATGTTGAAGCACGAGCCTGCAAAACATCACACCCTAGTGTGAAAACCCTGAAGTCAGCCATAACACGCACATGGCAGTCAATGTCAGAGGACTACGTCCGAAAGGCATGCTCTGGCTCCCGGCGTCACGATGAAATAGAACAAATTTTCGCATTATTTTCTGCCGCACCATGTATCGGAGTAAAAACTGAAAAACACACCGATTTAGGGTAAACTGGAGCAAAATGACCCACTTTCCATGCTCTGCACAGGGCGAAATCAGTAGCAATGGATATATTGGCGTTTTTTTCCTGTACAAAAGCATCTGTCCATGTATGAATACTAGCGGATTTTAAATAAGTCCGATTATGCCCACTGTGGTAAGAATAATCTGGTTTATTCTGATGCACAAGCAAAATTTTGTTCCTTTTACTACAAATGCATTTTAAAAATTTAGTGGAAAATGGCAAAAACAAAAGATTGGCAACGTTTTTCAGGCATATATTTAGAAAATGGGTTGCTTGGTGTCAAAAATACGAGAATTTTCGGTCAACCACTTTTAACCGTTACACTCTTAATGCAACAGTTAGCCAACTATAGTATCTATAGATTACCACTTTGAGACATATGAAGTTCATGCGCTTTGGTCAACCATATGAGATTTTTATGGCCTTTATGCACAAAACAAACATTCCGAGAAGGTTGAAATCTGAGTTTGAAACAAGGTATGTATTGTCTCAAGTCTATTATACATTCACAAATACCCAGTCGCTTCCCGAGCAAAGGATTATACCAAATTGATAACAAGTTCTTATACCAGGTTATCACTTTTTGATCACTGAATATGTTATAATTGAGGCTGAATAAACAACCAAAATAACAGAATGAAAAACTAAAAAATACTCGTTGAATATCATAATAATAACTTATTTTGTTATCACTGAGATCAACTTGATAACAAATCCTGTATTCTAAGCAAATTTATTGAAATAGTATCAAATTATGCTATCAATTTGAAATCAAATTCTCATGCTAATAACTGAAAAAAATATTTGGATTAGAAGCAAAATTTCTTGTTCAAATATGCTGGAAATATTTATAGTTTTACAATTCAACTTATAACGTTCATAAAAAATAGTGTGTTCAAAATGATACCATATGATAAAATTTTTTTCCAATGATGATAACTAAATTTGTTATGCGATAACAGAGGAAATCAAAACGATAACTGGGATAACAGAACTTGTTACTTATATGATATCAGCCAGTTATTTTCATTTGCTAGGGTTATAAGATATAATCATGCAAATATAAAGGATGAACAAAAATATTGACGATGGCAAGGAACATAATTTCGAACAAAATTATCAAAACTCAAATTGGGACTTCCTAGTGTGGGTGAGTAGTTCCTGAAACAGAAGCCTGAATTTTGATTGCATTTCATCAGTTACTCTGTGAAGAATTTCCAGTGAAAGGATGGTTTTACTGAACTCGTTTATGTGTAAAAAGTAAGCCCTTATTCATCCCAATGAGTCGAAATTTCCGGAATTTGTTTATTTTGCTGTACATCCCACGCGAAGGTATGAAAATACATTTCCTTGTATCCTTGCCGCCCCAATGACGTCTATTTGATTCAGAGATCACCATTACTGATGTTATTTCCGAGTAGTGAACCTTCCAACTTAACAGCGTTGTTATGTTACTCTGGAGACCCGTTAGACATTGTCCGTGATGTGACGAAGAATTGCTTCATTACAAATTGACAGCAGACATCCAAGAGTGATAATCGTCATTAATGGATTGTATGAACCTCTATCACACGATGATAATAAGATAATGCTCAGCGTCTCAAATATCTCATTCTGAAGTGGCAGTGGAAAAGTACTATGGGGAAACATTATTTTTAGAAGTCATCCAAGAAGCTTCAGTTGCTTGTTATTTCATGAAAAATTGAATCACGCCTACTACGTCATATTCCAACTCACATGTCAAAATTCCAAAATTATACTCCTTAACAATGCTTACCGAGTCCTATAAAAACATTTTTTTACAACCAATTCGTGATCTTATTCCATTTCCCACCACTCTCAGAGTCGGTACAGCTAATCATGGATCTTTACAATCTCCCGCCACGGTTCACTACTTCAAAAGCAGCCTCGATTAGGGCAAATCGGACCGACTGCAGAGTTTTGTTTCCTACGACGACCGCTGCCTAGGAGACGGAAAATAAATCCCCATAATTATGTTCGAACATGGAAACCGAACCTTGTCGCATCATAAACCGCAATTGGTTGTAAATCTTCAAATTTGTGACACTTCACCCAACAAAAGCCAAGCACGGCAGCCAGTCAACTAGAAATAACAACAACAACAACAACAACTGCCACTAGAGCACATGGTGTCGTTTTGCTACCGCGCGCGTTCCTCAACCGCATAAGCCGCTTTGCTGTTCATTTGTGTCGCTTTCCCGCGCCCGTCTTCTCCCACCGTCTGTCCTGCTCGAAGCCAAAAGTCGAGTTTATTGTCTTCAATTTCCATAACCACTTCAAAAACGTGTCACTTTCCACGGATTTTGCTTTATTTCGAGCACTCAGAACAACGACAACAACAACAAAAACAACGGCTGAAAAGTGGTAGCAGAAAGCATACATACATATACACTCTTGTTGTGGATGACGTAGATGAAATTCCTAACATTTCCACTTTTTATGCCCGAAACCAATCTGGCTGTGATGCTTCGTCTTTTTGTCGGTGGCATCGATATCCGAAGACCGAACATCACAGCAAAACTTCAAACAGGCGACGCGTCCCATCATTTAGTGCGACCGGATGGAGTGAGGAAGATCAGGGAGCAACATTTCAAACCACACATGGGGACTTCCCTAGACCTGGGTTGTAAATCGAACCGAAACCCGAAGTGGGGTTAATGGAGGCACGCAGCAGTATAGGAAAAACTCCTGAGACCCCGAACGTGCGAGAGAGTGTCAAATATCAAAAAACTGTACGATTTATGACTGGGAAAATGAAAAGCGATAGAGTTTGGCTTCCGCCCCCTCCCAGCAACTTTACGGGTTGCGCTGCCACTCTCCGATCCTGGGTGTACAGTTTCGGAAAGTTTCGATTACGGTTCAGTGCCTCCTATCGATGAACCATGTACACCCCCAGCATTGTAATACGGTGCGGTTTTGGGGTTTGGCCTACACCTCTAGGTACTGCGGTTGATGGTTTTCGTTGGTAACCAACATAAATGCTCACTGAGCTGGATACAAGGAAGTTCTTAGCAGTTCATCGGACCGATTTTATGATGAAGAGCACCATTCTGGTCGTTATCTTGCTCGACTATTGAACTAGTTTGTCAAACTGGAGCAGAGCAGTTTTTTAAAAGTTGAACAGGCATAGTTGAAATTAGATGCAATTATAGCTGAATGTTATACAGGGTGTCTCACAATAGGTGTCACTAAAACAAAATGGTATATCTTTTTTCATTTGAGAGATACTTGTGATAGAAATTAACCATCTTATTTGCTCCCTCACACATTTGAGCTTTTTCTTCGTTCTGGCAGTTCATCTGATACCTCTTTTGTGTTGAATATGGACATTCTCAAAAACAAAACGCTCAATCACTCGGCACTGCTTAAGGCTATTGCATATCTGACACGGTCCAAGCTTTTGCAAATGTTATTTTAATTGTACCTGCTTCCATTGTAGCTGATAACTAAACACCCTGTCCAATATATTCTCATACACTTTTTCCTTGCATTGGTGTCGTGCAACTACTCAACATGCTTCACGTATGTGTTGGTGTAGTTTTGCACTATGTTTATACAAACGCTTTTAGGTTATGTCCGATTGTTTTCAATCGGTGTTTATCTTTTACCAACGATGAAGGAGTTTCGTGCTGTGGTGATAAAAAAGTTTTTGAAAGGTGAGAACGCGGGCGCTTTTTTCAGAAATTCGAAAAATCTCTGAGTAAAGCGGAATTTTGTGTACTGAACGTTCTGAATATTTCGAGAACATCAATGCACAATATACTGCTAAATAGCTTCGGATTCCAAGCTTGCACGAAACGTAAGGTTCACGGAGTTTCGGAACCTTCCAAGTAGAATCGATTCGAAAGAGCAAGTCTGCTTTTGTCGTGGCACGGTGGGGAAGAATTTATCTTTTCCGACGAAAAGTTATTCATCTTGCAACAATCCCACAATGTCCAGAACGACAGACTGTGGGCTCTCTCTTCGAAAACTGTTCCAGAGAGTGATAGGAATGTTCCACGGTTCTTGCTGGGTCAGTGATTTGAAAGCGAGGCAAATTACCACTGGTTTTCACCGAAAAAGGCATTAAAGTGAATGCCGTTAATTATGAAACGGAAGTTTTGGAGAAAGTTTGTCAAGCCATATGTACAAGAGGTGTTTGGAGATGATCACTCACTATGTGTTTCAGCAGGACGGAGCGCCATCGCATACTGCAAATCTTGTTCAGGGCTGGTGCCGAGAAAATTTGACCGACTTTTTGGACAAGAATGAATGGCCTCTTAGTTCACCAAATCTGAATCCCTTGGATTATTTAGTATGGTCATACATGCCGGCGAGGGTAAATGACCACAGGGCGTCTAATATGAACCAATTCAGAACCGTAATCAAACGAATTTGGGACGAAATCCCGATGGAAGTCGTGCGTGCCGCCTGTGACGCCGATGGAAGTCGTGGCGGCACGCCTGTAACGGTTTCGAAAAACGTCTGGAGCTGGTCAAAAAGGTTAAAGGCGGTATTATTCCAAAACATATGCTGTTGTTGATCAGTATTATATTCCAATATTCCAATATGAGAATATATTGGATACGGTGTAAACAAACGAAATCGCTTATTTATCTTTAGCCATAAGCGGGCAAAAAAATACACTCACAACGGGTATAATCAATGCCGCTGTTAAAATTACCTAGTTCAAATAAACCAAGACTGGAAAAATTGACACCTTTTGTGAGACACACTGTATATTAATTTAAGACTCTATAGAAACTCAACCGAATCAACTCAAAAGAGCACAATTTTGATTTGCAATATAATGTGCACTTGTGTGTGATTGATAAACTTACCACATAATTTCAACGGGTTCAAATAATCTTTATATGTGTGTGGATATGTGTAAAACAATTTTTTTTAATGATACATAATACATTCTTCAAGGACATAACAAACGTCTTGATGTTTATCATAGTAAAATATAATATTAAATATTTTTTTATTGGTTTAAAAACTGTTGAAAGGTTTTATGAAATAATTATAGTGCTTGGAAAATCTCATTTTAAATACATTTTTTTTATCATGCTTATCCATTTAGCCTATAGGGATAGTTAATCTCCCCTGGGTAGTCACTCAAGCAGCTCTGTGGGTAATGTTAGATCTTGTTCGGATGTGAGATTCAAACTCATCAATTTGGCGTGAGAGGTATGGATATGAACCACTACTCCGAAGACGACTCGATTTGAAATTCAAAATTTTTAATTTTCTTAAACCACTTTAAAAAATATATAAACCCATGTTGACTTCATGCGACTCAAATTTATGCAACATATTTTTGTGTTTTTGACTAAAACTATTCTTCTTATTGCACTCTCGTAGTAATTAATTAGAAGCTTACCAGTATTGACTTGGTAAAATTGTACGGCAAGTGCATAAGCTATGTGCAGGAAGCGGAAAAAAAATGTTGAAAAAGAATTGAACCCAGATACCTATAGCGTGGTTTAGCTTTGTAGCAGTGCCTTTAAGTTTATATTTAGGCATACACCACAAATATCAGTGCGATACCCGATTGTTGTTGACTTGTTTGGCATCATTTTGAATATGGATAGAAACAATTTTCTTTCTTTCTTAAAATATTATTTTTGAGAAGCAAAACGGCAAAGGAAAAAAAAGTAGGACAAGTATTATGGGGCAATGCTCCGTCAGATTACATCATCAAATTTTGGTTTCGAGAGTTTCGTGGTGGTCGCAACTGAAGGCCCTCCGGTGCGGTTACAAAGGACAATATTAAGAAAGCTCATGAAATAGTGTTGGCTGACCGGAGAGTGAAGGTGCGTGAGCTAGCAGATGCCTCAAAGATTATTACTGAGCGCATACGCCATATTTTGGGCGAGATTCTGCATTTGAAAAAGTTATCCTGCCGCTGGGTGCCACGCATGCTCACTCCTGAACAAAAACACGAACGCGAGATCACTTTGAAACAGTGTTCAGACTTGCAGACTTGTTTAGACTTCGACTGGCAACTGTTAATGAAACCTGGATCAACTATTACACACCAGCGAACAGAATGAGTCTGAGGAATGAGGACTGAAACCGGCATGAGTGCTCCAAAGTGGCCTAGTGAGGTTCAATGAGTCGGAAAGATTTCGTGGACTACCTTGAAAATAATACAACCATCAACAGTGAGTATTACCCTGCATTATAGCAGCGATTAAAGGCCAAAATCGCTGCAAAACAATAAAGACAATTTTGTTTTGGCAATACACCGGCATACAAGAGCATCACAACCACGGGTCAAATCAAGGGCTTACGGCTCCAATTGCTCCCGCATCCACTGTATTCACCCGATTTGACTCCCTCGGACTATTATCTGTTCCAAACCTCAAAAGATGGCTCATCAATAAAAAAAATCAGCTCACGCGAGCAAATCATCGACGCCGCGGAGGAGTGTTTTACAGACCTTCCGGAAAATTACTTTTCGGACGGGATCAAGAAGTTGGAAAATCGCTGGAATAAGTGTATCGAGCTAGAGATACTTTAAATAAAAGAAAATCCCAAGGAGCTAACTTTCTAGTAGAGTCCTTATGAGTCCAAGGTAGGCACAATTGCCACCCATAATGCGCCTTTGTACCTTTCTGATAGTGTCATTTTTGGCGGTCATCAATGAGCTCAAAGTACGTCTACTGCATCGATTGCTTCACTGCCGATCTAAACTTGTGGCAGGAGGCTAACATTGTCTTCGCGTGAGCCTCTTCCCTCATGTATTTTGTTTTTAACGCATTAATGACAAACCCAATCCTACTAGCTTCAGCCCTAATCGTTACGTACGTTTCCATCATCGTCTCAAAGATGCATGCTACGATATCAACGTCATCGATGAAGCCATAAAGTTGGACGGACTTCCTGAAGATCAATCCACTCGTGTCTACCCCGCTCTTTGAATCCCATCCTCCAATGTAATTTTAAATAGCAAACATGACAATCCATCACCTAACCATAACTCTCTCAGCGATTCGAAGGTTGCAAAGCCGATGCCCAGTTTTCCATACCTTCTGTCCTGTCCAGCAATGTTCCTGCAGTGCTACTAGGTTGCCTGAAAAGTCCCTTTAGTATCAAATACGAAAGCATTGTTTTTGCCAAATTCGTTTTTATTTCTCAACATACTGTCCTTTTAGGTCGATACAGTGAGTCCAGCGATTTTCTATTTTTTTTCATCCCATCCAAATAGTACTCCGAATAGGAAGTCCTTCAAAATAGCCATCGGTTTCAGCAATTAGCTCATCATTTGAGTAAAATCGCTTACCGATGAGCCATCGCGATGCCAGTGAGAGCAATATTACTAGCACCGATCTTCAAAAGAGCATGATTTAAATGATATTATTAAATTATGAGGGGAATTCGGGTAAAATGGACCCCTTACTGAGGTCAACCCTGAACGAAACTCTTCCCATTCAATTTTCCGGACATTTTTACATAAGATAAGTGCAAGTGAGAGTAATATTATTAGTGTCGATCTTCAGAACCGCATGGTATATGAGTTTATTCAAGTATGAGGGGAGAATCGGGTTAAATTGGCAATATGAGATCCACTTCCTGACCAAATCTGCTATTCAAATTTGCTGAAATCTGTTCCATTCAGTTTTGTCAAGTTTTTCTGCAAATTTACAGTGCATTTGGATGCAATATAATAGCACCAAGTTCTGTTTCTGGGTAATAAACCTAATTTGCATCGAAAATGAGGGGATAAATGGGCAAAATGGGACACTTGCTGTGGTCAACCCTAAATGAAACCAACATCATTTGATTTCTCGCATTTTTTCCCATATGAAAAATTATTTTTCAGGACTCCAACCCTGCGCCGTCTAAATTAATGGGATTTTGGTTCCATTTTTGCCCACTCTGTGCATCGCTTCAGGTTTGGGAACAAATAGAAGTCACTGGGGGCCAAGCCTAGCAAATATGGTGGATGGGGAACCAATTGATACCTAATTTCATTCAATTTTGCTTGAGCAATTCAGGATGAATGAGCAGGCGCATTGTCGTGAAACGATCCAATAACGCTGCATAGTATGCGTCTGTTATGGTTTTACCTTTTTAAAGATATTCGATGAATATTACACCTTGCGCATCCCACAACACGGAGACCATAACCTTCCCCGTCGATAGTTGCGTTTTCGGGCGCTTCGGAGCGCTTTCGCTCGGTGAAACCCACTGTTTTGCCTACTGCGATGACTCCTGTGTGTAGTAATGGATCCAAGTTTCATCCATGATTTCACTTTTTGATGTTCCAATACTATACCATGGATTTTATCGACGTTTTCTGTTGAGACCTCATTAGGGCGTCTGGAACGCGGTGCGTCAACGGTGCTCGTACGGCCACAACGAAAATCAGCAAACCACTTATGAATCGTTTGAATCGACGGAGCAAAGTCTGGAAAATACTTATCCAGCTTGACTTTGGTTTCGGCAGCCATTTTCTTGCGTAGAAAATAGTATTTTATCAAAACTTGAAACTCGGATTTTTCTTGCTTGCTGATCGCCACTAATTAGCGCATGGACAGAAATGGCTGAAATTTTGACAGCCGTCATTCAGGGAGTGAAACTCATTGAAAATCGTACACATTGTCGATTACCAACGCCATCTGTAGGAAATCAGGGTTGCGGCTTATCATTTTTGACTCATATCTCCTTTCAGAGGGTCGATTTGATAATATGATGTATAATGAACTTGTAGTGCATGAGTAGACCTACAACTTTGTAAAACAGTACATTGCTCTAACTCCTATATCTTCGACATGAGAGCGTATATTCACAGTGATCTTCACGATGATAATCGTGTGATCTTCACCGCGAATATCATCGCGAAGATCACTGCGAATATACGCTCTTATTCCTCAGATATAAGAGATAGAGCTATGTATTGTTAGACCAAGATGTAGGTCTACTCAAGCAACATAAGTTCATCATACATTATATTTTGAAATTGAGCTTCTGAGAAGAGCTATTGGCAAATGAATATGGATAAGTCAAAAATGATAAGCCGCAACCTTGTAGGAAATTAAAGGGAATTTTCAGGCAGCCTAGAAGAGTATATTGTTTTGCCATCAACCATACCTATTATAGGCTCAAATGTAACATTTAGATGTATCCCATTAACATTCAAAATAAACGGATGTACCTTTGCAATTTCTGTACTCATACGGTCATATTCTTGACGTATTGTATTGGCAATTTCATTAGCGAACTGTATGAGAACTGCCCGACAAAATCGTGTCGACGGTGGATACAAGTTCACCCAAACAGTAATTTTATCTTGAAACCATTTTAGTGGTTCAAGTGATGTAATAATTAAGGTTGCGTCGGAGCCATCAAATTTTTTGAATTTTTGATTGTATTCATTCAATGCTGTTCCATTCTTACCCCACTTAAAAACAAGGTGCAAATCTTTGAGTCAAATTCATAGAATTCACATCGACTTTACTAATCTTGACATAGTATGATTCAAAAACTTTTGTAAAACAATTAAGCAATGACCTTCTGAGATTTCAAAGTAATTATCTGAATGATAATACCATTTTTAGCAGCAGAGATTAAGTCATATGATGGATAGATGCTTTTTGCAGGTTCTTTCACGATGTTGTAGCTACTCTTAAAGGGCGATACGGTCAAAATTTGGTCAATATCAACTTGACGTATTTCTTTCAATTTTGCATTTAAAAACCTGAACACCCCTCATTTTGAAGGAGTGCGTGTGTGTAGAATGTTGCTCCTATTTTGATTTTGGAATTCACTCTTCAGTTGTCAAAATGCCGTCCAAGCAAGAAGAGCAGCGTATCAAAATTTTGCTCGCGCATCGCGAAAATCCGAGCTACTCGCACGCAAAGTTGGCAAAATCGCTAAAAGTTGCCAAATCAACCGTTACAAATGTAATTAAAGTGTTTGGGGAACGTTTGTCGACAGCCAGGAAGTCTGGATCGGGGGGAAATCGAAAACCGGAAGCCGCTGAGACGACAAAGAGAGTTGCCGGTAGTTTCAAGCGAAACCCTAACCTATCTCTCCGAGATGCCGCAAATAAGCTGGGTGTATCGTCTACAACCGTGCATCGAGCCAAAAAACGAGCCGGACTATCGACTTACAAGAAGGTAGTGACTCCAAATCGCGATGATAAACAAAATACGACGGCCAAAGCGCGATCCCGGAGGCTGTACACGACGATGCTGACGAAGTTTGACTGCGTGGTAATGGACGACGAAACCTACGTCAAAGCCGACTACAAGCAGCTTCCGGGACAGGAGTTTTATACGGCAAAAGGAAGGGGAAAGGTAGCAGATATTTTCAAGCACACGAAACTGTCAAAGTTCGCAAAGAAATATTTGGTTTAGCAAGCCATCTGTACCTGTGGCATGAAAAGCAGCATTTTCATAGCTTCCAGGACTGTCAACCAAGAAATTTACGTGAAAGAGTGTTTGAATAAACGTCTGCTGCCTTTCCTGAAGAAACACGGTTGTTCCGTACTGTTTTGACCGGATTTGGCATCTTGCCATTACGGTAAAAAGGCCATGGAGTGGTACGCCGCCAACAACGTGCAGGTGGTTCCCAAGGACAAGAACCCTCCCAACACGCCAGAGCTCCGCCCAATTGAGAAATACTGGGCTATTGTCAAGCGGAACCTAAAGAAGACCAAAAAAACTGCTAAGGACGAGCAGCAGTTCAAGGCAAACTGGCTTTCTGCGGCGAAGAAGGTGGACAAGGTGGCTGTACAAAATCTGATGGCAGGGGTCAAGCGTAAGGCCCGGCAATTCGGATTGGAAAAAGCGGAAGCCTAACTGAATATTTTTCCTGAATTTTATACTAATTGAACTTGAAAAAGAAATTTAATTTGAATTTTTAAATAAACGATTTCACCGATTTACACGCGTTTTCCCTTGACCAAATTTTGACCGTATCACCCTTTAGATAGCTTTGCATCATCAAAAACGGTCAAGTCTTGTTCATCAGATAATTTTTGCAGTATTCAGGATATTTGCCTTCTGACCCTCAGCACCCAAAACAACTTCGGTAGCAAATTGCAATTCACCTTAGATAAGAAGAAGATAAAAAAAGGTAGATCCTTCATCCATTTCGCAATATTCCATCGGTGCAAGAACTCTCGAAAGAAGCTTGAAATTTATTTCTCACCTTCTTCATCGATGCATCCTACATTTGTTGAAATGTAATTTCCATTCACAGCTCATTTATCATCCGAATGAGTGATAGGCAGCATAGCTTCCATATTTGTTTTCCTTTTAAGAAAACTTCTTATTGAATTAAAAAAAACGAAATATTTTAACGTAAACAATGGTTTAGGTTTAAAAATCAGTAGATTACCATTTGTTTTCAAGCACATTTTCAGATTGATTATCACCGGATACTACATCTACCTATTTTACAGGTCAGTACAAATCTTCAATTGGCGTTCAAGAAAACTCTTGTTATTCTCTTCATGCGTTTTTGACGTTTAAACCTCATTTATTCTTCATTTGTCGATCAAAAAAATCGATTAACTCTATTCCTTCCTACTGCAACATGGGTGGTTGGTCCAAGAGGTGAACCAGCCATAAACATGAGTGGTGAAATCGCAATGTTAATACATGCAATCAAAAGTTTGATTTCCCTTTAGTTGAAACTTTTGCAGTTTTTATTCGCTTGCTCAGTTATTCGCTTGCTACCGTAAACTGAGCGGTGGATTTGTGGAGGAATTGACGAACACAATCAAAAGGTTAAGGCTTGAGCTTTATAATTCATGAATATAGCGATTCCACTGCTCAGGTCATGTTAGGAAGCGAATAAAGTTAATAGATTTTTTGATCAGATAATGGAAATAGGACCTTAGCATTAGCATTGACATTTGCACACCTCGTGGATGGAGCTACGAAGAGGAATAATTCGTTGAAGACATTGAATGTCACCATGAAACGGAACCAGTCACTGATTTGTTTATTCACGCAATAATCTTCACGAAGACACTCCTTGATCGTTCACCTGGCCACGTCCATGCAACCGTTGTAGATAGGGAGGATTTGGTATCTACCTTAAGAAGACACCAAGAACCCACGCAGTCTTCAGTAGATATCAAAGGAAAAGGGAAATCAATAGTCGGAGAGATTAGATGAACAGGATCCCCTGTTTAGTGTACAGAACAAAAACTTATTTAAAAATGGTCGTTGGGAGCGTCTAGTCTAAGACGGTTAAGTGATGCTCAATTTATCTTTAAACGGTTAGAACTCAAGCATTAACTTTTGTCATAGCCTCTTATGGCATATGGTTATAGCGCCATTACTTGCTATCTGAATAGGTGAAAGGTGAAAGAAGACGTACCAGATTTCTTGGATTGTAGCAACAACATGGTGTTACTTTAATATTTAACTTTTTTTCCATCACAAACATATTAGTCAGCACAAACATGAAATTCAACAGATAAATGTTAGGACTGCCCGTCTTATCCATAGTTAACCAATCCATATTTATTCTTGTAGCAAGTCGATAACGTCGATAGCAAAATACGTTTGAATCCACTGTGCTGGATTATAAATTAAGATTGGTTCGTCTAACAAGAATCATTTGAAAAATAAATATCAGGTTGAAGTTTAAAAAAAAAAATCCATTCGCATCTAAATATAGAACAATCTTGTATGTATTAACCTTCCTTGTCTTTTAGAGTCTTTCTTGAACAATCAACATTTCAAAAAAGCTCGAACGTCCAAACGGAATAAACTAGGGATCTGAAATGTTCTGACTTTTCCTAACTATTGAAAACAAACATATTTTGGGCAAATACAGCTTTCAGCGACCTCTAGAAGTGATGCTACAAAAAAAAGGTTACACATAATGCGCTCAGGGTAAAAAATAACCCAAGAATTTAACACGCTCTCATAACCTTATTCCTGAACCGATCCCCGACGTGTCTACCTCACATGAAAGGTATGGATTCTGAAAAACTGATCGGTTTCTCCAAACCGGCGGCTCCGGGCGCACAAGCACCCAAATCCGGACCCGGCATGCATCCGAAAAGGAAAACTCTGGGACCTCATATACTTGTACCGTTCGACTGAGTATCCGGATATGTCCAAATTCATTGGTTGGTCTATGGCACGAAGATTCTTAATACCAGTATTCAAAACCACGAATGAGACGTCAAACGGTACAAATACTTAGGATTCCAAATTGTCCTCTTCGGATGCAAACCGGAACCAGTTCTGGGCGTCCCTGCGTCCAGAATGGCCAGTTAACCCAAAACCGGCCAGTATGTAGTACCAAGAATCCACACCTTTCACTCGAGACTATGATACCAAAAATCGGTTCAAAAATAATATCTTGGTGGCGAAGCAAATCCTGGGTCACTTCTTACCCCGAACGCACTACGTGTAACTTTTTCGCAATGCATTAGGAAGGTTAAAACAATTGAGCTTAGATTCCGTACAACAAGAGAGAGATTGATTTAACCATGTTTCGCTGCAAGTCTATTTATAGTGAAAGCGCAATCAATCGCGCTCTAAAAAGGAACAACCTATACTGGAAAGACTGTGTTTATGTGTTATAAGCTCACACATTATTTTATACGCTATGATTCCTCAACTGGTCTCGATTCCTCGATTCTTTTCCTCAGGTAAAAAGAATAATTAAGAGGCAACATGGAAAGAGCTCACCGTATCAATAAGTAGGCAGTTCATCATCACGCCCAGACCCCCAATCTAGAAGTTCACCCTCCAAAATCACACTTCCTCTTTTCCGCTTCTTTTCGCTCACACATGCGCCGTATCTGATTTTCAATTAGATTTTATTACACTAGTTTTTTTTACTTTTCCACATTTCCAACAAAAGAACCAAGAATTACACTACCAGAAACATATTGATAATTAAATAATTCAAACTATTTTTGATTTTCACTTTTTTTAAACACTATTTTTTAAAAAAACTTTTTTGAGCGTATTAGTAGAACGATTGTGATTGTTTAAATTTATACCTTCACACAAAAACAACTCACTACACAACAAAACACCAATTTGACTAACTTCAAACGAAGTAATAATGAATAACCTTGTGGGTATCAAACAACATTTCAGGTATACAAACAAACATATAAACACACTCAAGAACTTCTCTACCCACCCCTATCTCACATACCGCGGTACCAACAAACCTACTATAAATACTAGACCTACTATGATGTTACCTTCAAGTCGAGCACTCGACACTGAAGAAGTCTGTAAGTAGCAGACGAAATAGGCCTATCTGTCAAAAGATAAGCTCATAGTGGAATTAAATGGAATTTGCTCGCGATTACTAGCGAAAATTTAAAAAAGTGTTTCAAGGTTTAATTTTTTATTTTTTAAAAAGTGATCAAATGAAGTGTTAAATTTTAAATTCTCCTAGTTTCCCTATTTTTGATACTTCTTTCAAACGACCGAAAAAAGAAAAATACGTCTTCTCGTGGCAAAGGCACACTGAGTTTTCTTGATCAAATAATGGAAATATGACCTATTCAAAAATTAATCGAGATAGAGTAGCGTGTAGCATTGCGAAGTGATTGCAAAAAAATCGATCTTGCAGAATTGAATTGATTCTATCTTTTTGTATTGATTTTTTGTTGTGTTGGAAAATCAGGATGAATATTCGTCAAAGTTGATTTATAAACTGAACAATCAGCAACAAGAGCAAAAAATCTGAACATAGAGATCGATTAATCGAGTGAACACAATCGATCTTTCGATTTTCGATTCCGACTGCCCCATTCCTGATACACAGAGTTAAACTTATGTTCATGTCCTTCATCGATATATCGCGTTGACAGTTTAGGGGGAAAGGAAGGTTGGCAAATGACCAGGGTCTATTCAATTTTTTGAGATTCATGGAGAGGTTGAGAGGTCCGAAATTACTCAAAATCCGACTATGTGGTATCAACAGGGTACCCGGGTACCCACCAAATTCAAATGATTATAACTCTGGCTATTATTGACCGATTCTAATTCTTTTGGCACCGTTAGATTCCAAAACTCATTAGCTTCAGGAACATTATCAGCAATGACCATTTGAATTCATCTGGTTCCCGTAAATCCGGGTTACCGGGGCTGTGTTCCTGTACGGAGACACAATATCGGAACATCTATTGAATTTGCAAGAATGGATGTCAGAATGTTAGGAATAACTCCTAAAAATTATTTCTATCCTATTGTGGGACATATGCAAACTTGTTCCTGGAACGGCCATTCTGTAACAGGTTCCTGTGGGGCCTCGAGTGGCCATGAACATTTTCAGTAGAAACCCCTGGCAATATGGGTATCAAAATTCATGAAAATTCTCCAGTAGGCTATTTATCAACGTTTAGTGACAATCTGATGATTTGTCCTCGGACCTGTTTTACCGGAACAGGTTTCCGTTTGGCTTCAACTGGCCATGTTCATATTAAGAAGGAAACCTTGACAATATGGGCTTCAAAATTCATGAAACTTTACCAGAAAGCTATTTCTCAACGTTTTTTGGCATCTGATGATTTGCCTCGGAACATTCATTTCGAAACAAATTCACGTGAGGCCTCGAGTGGCCATGAACAAACCTGGCCACAACACGTTGAGAAACGTTGGAATTTTGGTAACCACATTGTCAAGGTTTCCTTCTTAAAATGTTCATAACCACTCGAGACCTGACGGAAACCTGTTCCGGATTGACAGGTCCTAGGATAAATCATCAGATAGCCACAAAAAACGTTGAGAAATATCCTACTGGCGAAATTTCATGAATTTTGATACTCATATTGCCAGAGGTTCCTACTGAAAATGTTCATGGCCACTCAAGGCCCCATGGGAACCTGTTCCGGATTAACAAGTCCGAGGAAAAATCATCAGATTGCCACAAAACGTTAAGAAATATCCTACTGGAGAAATTTCTAAATTTTGATACCCATATTGCCAGGGGTTTCTACTGAAAATGTTGATGGCCACTCGAAGCCCCACAGGAACCTGTCACAGAATGGCCGTTCCAGGAACAAGTTTGCATATGTCCCATAATAGGAAATAGTGTTTAGGAGTTATTCCTAACATTCTGACATCCATTCTTGCAAATTCAATAGATGTTCAGATATTGTGTCTCCGTACAGGAACACAGCCCTGGTAACCCGGATTTGCGGGAACCAGATGAATTCAAATGGTCATTGTATATAATGTCCATAAAGCCAATGAGTTTTGAAATCTAACGGTGCCAAAAGAATAATAATCGGTCAATAAAAGCCAGAGTTATGATCATATGAATTTGGTGGGTACCCGGGTACCCTGCAGATCACTTAAGGGGTAAAAAAATCGAGATCCCCCCCTTCGGCACCCCTTGCTACTATACGAAATGTTTTTATGTTAAAAGTTACCCTCCAACTATAATTAGGATGTCACTAAATTTCAGCTTCCTAGTTTAAAATAAACTATGAAATTTAGTAATGTAAAACATGAAAAGGTACCCGGGTACCCTGTCGATCACATAAGGGTTAATTTTCTCTAAGGAAATGAGTGATGAAAAATCGTCCCATAAATGAAAATAAGAAAGAATTGAGAGCACTGTAGGAGGATAGTTACTAACTTCAAGTGAATATCAACATTTACTTGAAATAAACTCAGCACCTCAAAATTAACTAAACATGTGACGCTGCCATTTGTTTCTACAATTATGTTGGTTGCCTCCCTCACTTTTTACACACACTATCACCGTATGACAAATGGCAACTTTATAAACAGAATTACTATAGTTTCATCGTATCTTCACCTAGACAAAATTAAACAAAAAATAGTGACTCTCTTTAATTTTTGAACAAACTAGTGACATTGTGCCTGTTGTGTCTAAAATTACATATCCACTTGAATGTTAGCTGCCATCAGCACATTTTCAACTCCCGAAAGTATATTTGACGGTAGATAAACCAGCCTGTGACTGGAAATCATGACAGTATAAAAAAAGTTAAAAAGCTGGTCAGACCAACAACTCATCCTGAATCCGACCCGGTTATGTTCGATATCCTACCACGCTTTTCAAACTTTCCCTTTTATCTGAGTAGACCTTGCTTGCGTCTACCAATGTATTCGATTATTAGCCCATTCAAACTTTCTCCTCATCACCACGATAGGAAAAAAAAGCCCCCTATCCCCTGTCAGTTCATCCATATCACACCCCGGAAAGCCATCTCAATTCCTCATTTGACACTTTTGTCTCAATTTTCCACAAATCCCAACACGACTTTGTTATCATTTTAATTAGATCCGTACATGGGTTCAAACCACATATCTACTGTACATACACAATTCACATGAGACGAATTCCCCTTGCCTCACTATGTCACCAGCACCGGCCTAACAAAAAACTGCCAAAAACAACTGAGAGTGAGATTAAAAACAATAATTTTTCATTTTTATCTCATGCATGTCATGGCTTTCCCGGCGGCATAAATAAGCAATTTATCGTCTTGATAGGTCTTCCCCGCCCCTTTTCCCTTAGCCAGCTGCCACCGCGTCTACCGCCTATTTTCTCCTGATATCAAAGTCAGTAACATCAGTTTTAATATCGTTTTGTTGGCTGTTTCCAGTAGCCCAAATGCCGGAACTTTAATGTGGCGCAAAAGTTTGACGTGAGTGAATTTTCATGAGGATATATGTTGGCTCCAAATAGGTCTTCCGTTGGGTGGTATTTCCAGCTAAAGGGGCGGATCCAGTGTAACAAATATATCTAAAACAAAAGTCTTTAAATGATATAAATAGAAAACATGAAATTCCATAATCACACGCTGGATGCTAGGCGTGTGCGAGTAGACTTTCATTCAAGCCATTGTTTATGCGACCCGGCTCTGTCACAAACACCCCCTTAATGGAGATTATCAAATCCAGATGAGTGTTTGTGAGAAGCTTTGCTATTTGGGGACTTTGTGGTCTCTCCTATCATACTTTTCCAGTGAATCGTGCCTTCTAAAGTCGTGTAAGCCCGGTCAACTATTTTCTCAAGCAACTTGGGAAACTAGCTTGATGGCGTAGAAGCATATGTTTCGTGCCACCGCCGCCGTCGTCGGCCGGAGAATGTGGCGGTGAATTCCCAAGGCAGCCATCAGCGAGGGGGTGGTGTTATGAGTATTTTTTGTTTTGTTCCAGCCATTGCCATCATCATCATCATCCCACACTGCCGGCATTGCCTTTAAACGAACGTTACAGACCATAAGCAGCATACACACATATTAAGATATTAAATTTGATTTATGTGATTTTGACAGCCGGCTGAAGTTGTAATAAAGGGCTCGGCCCAGCCGCACCACAAACCCGTGGTCTCTTGGTTGGAAAACAAAAAAAAAAAGAACTGATCCAGTGTAGCATTTTAAAACCGAAGGCTGATGTATGGCATGTGGTCCTCGATTAAATTATTAAACGAGTGCAAGTGACTGGTCCGCTCATGCGGAGGATCTGTGCGTCAACGAACCGGGAAATTGAAATTGAGTTGGTGACAAAGCGAACAAGGCCTTGCCGGTGGCGGCACTTTGGCTATTAGCACCAAATTCGTTTATAATGAGCGACAAGTGTTTGAAGTTTATTTTGGGTTATTGAATCCAAGGGAAATTCATGAATTGCTATGTGTTGTAATGTGAGAAGCATTTGCTGTACTTACTGATAGTTGTGATGATTAGAATAAGTCCTACCTGAAAAATAGCAAGAGAAAAGGTATGATTATTTAACGTTCTGAAACAATAGACAATTCATATGGCGAGAATTCGTTTATGTTGCTAATTAAATAAACCGAGTAGCGTAGTCATCGATAGCTCCCTCAGCTTCAACATGCATTTCAACAAGCTGAAGCAGAGTTGTAAAACGAGAATTGACCTACTCAAAACCATCGCCAAGCAACACAGGAGCAACAATCGAGACATCCGCCTCCGAGTGGCCAAAGCAATCATAGACAGCAGGTTGACATACGGTCTCGAACTAACTTGCATAGCGAAAGAAAACCTGATTAAGATCCTAGCGCCTATATATAACAATTGCCTCCGGATTATATCCGGACTCTTACCATCCACCCCGGCTGTGTCGGCCTGTGTGGAGATCGGAACCCTACCGTTCGATCTCTCAATCGACGTAGCTATTATCGCCAAGACCATCAGCTTCTTGGAAAAGACCAGTGGAAGTGAGGAAATCTACCTAATCAAGAAATCCGACGGCATTCTACAAAAAATTAACGGTACTAAGCTGCCTCGCATTGCCGAGTTGCTATGGTACGGAGCGAAACAGTGGGATGACCCTCTTGTCCGGACGGAGAGTTCCATCAAAAGCAGCTTCAAGGCCGGAGATAATTCAGCAAAGATGAAATGTTCGGTTCTTGAGCTTCTAAGGGGCAAGTATGCAGACTACCAAAAAATTTTCACCGACGGTTCCAAGTCCCGTCATGGGGTTGGCTTTGGAGTTCATTCTAGCGACGACAGTATCAACATCAGCAGCAGAATCCCGGACATATGCTCCGTTTTTTTCGGCGGAAGCTGCGGCCATCCTCGTGGCCGTCAATCAGCCATCGACAAACCCAACCGTCATCGTGTCGGACTCTGCCAGTGTTATCGAAGCACTCCAAGCAGACACCCCGAAACATCCCTGGATACAGGCAATCTTACAGCAGGCTCCCCCCAGCACAACATTTATGTGGGTACCAGGGCACTGCGGAGTACCTGGCAATACTGTTGCCGACCACCTCGCTAGCACAGGACATAACGGGGAGCTTCTAACCCGAGAGGTCCCGTTACAGGACGTCAAACTTTGGATTAGGAATATTATCCGACAGTACTGGGCCACCAAGTGGAGTCACACTGAAGGCCCTTTCATTCGAAAAATCAAGGGA
The DNA here is from genome assembly GCA_034211315.2 of Aedes japonicus. NCBI lineage: Eukaryota > Metazoa > Arthropoda > Insecta > Diptera > Culicidae > Aedes > Aedes japonicus. Next base: position 109,809 of record JASCZW010005009.1, read on the forward strand.
GTAATCTCGAAGTTTGAGGATCTACCATCCCTCAAGGAACAAAGGATACTGTCGCGACTAAGAACGGGACATTGCAAGGTGTCACACAATATGGGCGGCCAACCTTTTCACATCACCAAAACACGGTTGAGCACTTTATGTGCGTTTGTCCAGTCTACGAACCGTTACGAGTTCTACACGGTATCACAGGCAGTATCCGAGATGTTCTCGGAGATGACAAGGCCAGGACCGCTGCCCTTTTCCGTTTTCTGAAGGATGCTAAACTGTTCTTCAACATATGTCGCGCAGGTCAACGACGACGAAGAAATTACAACCGGAATCACTACCAAAACCGCGAAAGCGAAAGTCAGCAATCAAACTTAAAACGAAACCGAGCATCAGAAAGCAGGTCTCCAGTCCCCGCCTCGTTCTAGAACAACAAACTCCATTCGAAGCATGAACAAAGCAAAACGGAAATCACAGAATAAAGTAACATCCAACGATGGGAGCTCATTCCCCTTCCGTAAGGCGAAGACGAGTTCCCGCAGTCCAGTGTGGCTGAATTTCCCACCAATGGCCCGCGGTCATCGACTAGGAGTTATCCAACGGCCACTTCTCACCAAGACTATCGTGAACAACTGCATTACGGACAGTATCATCCACGAACACAAGACCCAAAAGCCAGTCGACAGCAGCAGCTAGTTACTTAAAACAAAAAAAAACACTAAAACGAGAAGAACAGAAAATAGGGTTAGGAACAACTAGGATAATTACCAACTTGAGCTAGGGTTAGAACCTAAAATTCGTCGCATGGGGGACCACATTACATAAAATCCCCCCATCCAACTTAGCGGGGGTACAGATTTCAACCGGGGGATTTTGCATCCCGGGGTACCGGCCCAGGATGTTTTTTGACGACCACAAAAACAGCATTCTCTTCGCCCCATTGTCGCCCAAAGTCGACTCCTCCGCCTTCGTTGCAACAATCTCCGTCACTTGTCGGCCGCACGGTGGTGCCTGGGCAAGAATCAATCCGGTGATGACATTTTTCCCGATGCAGTTTCCATATCCGATCCGTAGGGAAGGTAATTTGCTCCACGTTTTATTCGGCTCATCCACACGGCCATAACTCGCCGTTTCCACGTCGACCAACAAATCAGGCTGAACAATGCATTAGGTCCTAAGTAACATTGGGAGACTCTCTTTGTCGACTTTCTCTTTGCCTTCCTACGGCTATTTAAAATCATGTTCAAGTATTTTTAACACACAGAACGGTAATATAACATGTAATTAAGGATCCAATACGTGAAAAACACCTGCAAATCGTTTAATATACGAACTATTAACGAAAGAGAAAGTCGACAAAGAGAATCTCTCAATGTTACTTAGGACCTAATGCATTGTTCAGCTTGAAATGACTAATTTTCCAGCTCACTTTCGCGATGAACGTCAAACCGTTCCGTTTTCAGTTCGTTTCTCTATCGTTACCTCTCTTAGCCACCCAGCGGCGAATAGTCCAATTAACATTAACACCGCAGCCATATCACAGTCAGCCGTTTATTTTTTTTTTTTCAAATCAACCATTGATCAAAAGACGAAGTCAACAAAAATGTGTTGTTATAAGGATAGACCGGCCGTATTAATACCTTTAACTGGCCCCAATGTTTTACGTTTAAGAAAAACTGTGTCAAAACAACTCTGCCTAGGAAGCCCCATCAGGACCTCGTATTATTTCTTCGCAAGAGACGAACTAGCCCAGGAGGCTAAAAGTCTCTTTAATAAAGAAAAAAAAAAAATAATAAACCGAGTATTCAGTGTTTGATTACACCAGTATACGCGATAAATCAAAAGTGATGAACTTCATATTTCGACAAATCCACGTTTGTGGATCATTTTTGCATTTGAATTCCCGTTTTGCAGCGCACATCTTTCTGGGCGTATATCTTTCGAATTTCTGTTTTTCCCGCATTTCTGCACTTTTCCAAAAACCGATATAATTTCCTCATTTTTCAACCGATTTTCACCATTGAGTCCTTATTTTCTTTTCTTTTTTTTCTTTGGATTTAAGCAACATGCAATTTATTTTTTTGTTGACGTTATTTTGGAATTAATCATACGTTTAGCACTTTTTTTTTTCAAATAAATCGCAAAAATTTTTTAGAAACAAATCGCAAAAAAACATTTATACTTATAAATAGCGTCGAAACTATTACTTCTAGAATATTGCAATATTCAAAAGATCGGTGTTCAATTTAATTTTGCTCCATTTGATGACAAAGTTTTTGAAATTGGATCGTACGTGCTGTAGATATTTCATTTTAAATAAATGTATTTTTGTTCATTTAATAGAAATCTACATTCATCCATATCTCATAAACTGTTTTATTTTAATTTCTTTTGACGGCATTTTTGAATTTTGCATAAAATTTCACATAAGAAATCATAATCAGCTTACCAAGTTCATAAATGCTGTAAACTAGTGTTACTGGATTTTAGGTTCGCTATTTTTTCTTTTTCTACGATTTTTGGTTCAATAACACTAGTTTGCAATGTTTTACTCCCATCGCGTAAAAATATTGAATTTTACAGATTTTGCCTCGCTGCAAAAAATAATCAATTTTAAGAAGCGCGTAAAATTTTTCTTCGTTTAATTCCAAGCCAAAGGAGGCGTAAACAACGCAATTGGTTGTAGTCTTTGCTGCGTCATACAACAATGTTTGCAATCTTTCATACAACAGGCTTGATTCAGGCGTTATCTGACTTAAATTTACATAAAATATCCGATTATTTTCTGCCAAATCTAGCATTCCCTTTATGTGCCTTAGATAAGGCAGAAAATTCAATGTTTCTTTTTATCTGCGTGGGCTAATAATTGCTGTAACAGTTTTTGAGGAAAATAATAATTAAAATCATGAAAACACACATTTTCATCGAAATATGATTTACCAGTTTAACAACTGATACAAACTGATATTAACCAACATGATGCAAGCATCAAAGTGGCCAGGCCTATTGCGTTGCATTTAGCACAAAAGATGATTATGTAAAACGAGTTGAATTCAAACAAATAGATGTGAGCTATAATGCATTTTGTGTATCTACGGAGGGGATGCGTATGAAAGTAAATAATGAAATTCCAAATAATGATAACAATGGTAATAAGAATAAAAAAATGTTAAATCAATAATCAATGTCTTAAAGAGCAATGCATAAAATATAGTGAAGGGATATTTTAATGTAAAATGATAATAATAATTACGCATGTCTGTAGATTGGTGCTCTGCTGCTAAGGGTTTGCGTATCTATTATGAACCTAAAATTTTACAATTTTGATTGTTATTTTTTGTATTCTCCCCAGCGCGGAAGTAACGATCTTTGATGAAGTTTGCAGAAGCAGATAATTTTTCATCTCCATGCGAAGCGCTAGGAGTGGACAGTAGTTTTATTACTAGAACAAATAGACATGGAGAGAAAGTGTATTGATAGTTCCGTATAGGGCAACGGCAGGCTTTGAAATTGAAAGAAACAAGATTGAAAACGAGCGGAGGGCATTTGAACGGTAGTATCCGATCAGGCACATAACTCTTTGTCATACTACCCCATGCAGGATAGGCAAGAAGGGAAATCCCCTTGACTGGCAGAAGGTTATGCAACCGATCGGGCTCTTATACTACCTATTGCTTGTTTCTAGTTTTAGCGATTTGTCCGTCTCCCAATAATGCCTAACACGGGTGAGAAAATACCACCGCCTATAATACACATTTTCTCTTCTATGTGCCTGATCGGATACTACCGTTCAAATGCCCTCCGCTCGTATTCAATCCTGTATTTTTCAATTTCAAAGCCTGCCGTTGCCCTATACGGAACTATCAATACACTTTCTTTTCATGTCTATTCGTTCTAGCAATTAAATTACTGTCCACTCCTAGCGCTTTGCATGGAAATGAGAAATTATCTGCTTCTGCAAACTTCATCTAAAATTTTAGATAATGCTATGATAGCCACGAGAAAATAAAGAAAATTAATTAACAAAACTTACAAGCTCAAAAGATGTCTAGAATTTTTTTTATAAAAAATAATATATCTTAAATGATTGGAAAACTAGGAAAATCACAATCATAATCGTTCTACTAAAACGCTCAAAAAAGTTTTTAAGAAAGTGTTCTTTTAAAAAAGTGAAAGTGTTATCTTAAATATCAATATACTTATTTGTGGTGGATTTCATAGGTTTAAATGTTACCATCTACTGGTCAGTCACTGATCTGATCTCATTTAATCCAGAACAAACGCAGCAGAATTGAACAGGTAAAAATCCACATCTTGAAAATTAAATGAGATTAAATTTAAAAAATATATACCATGACCTGATGTAAATAATTCGATGTTATAAGCAAACACTATTTTTTTAAAATGTAAAACATGTATTCACAAAATGCATCTGACATCCACTTGTCTATCACTGAAAAGAAAATTACAGGTATTCGCCAATATCTTCAAGGTCCCGTTAAACCTGAAAAACAGAGCAGATCACTACAACCATCATAGATAAAACTCCAATTAAGAGATATATATTATTTTCCCTGAAAAGCCACAGATTTTTTTTAAAGACACACGAAATGAAACAAAGTCTTCCAAGCTTATAAAAAATAATAATATTTGAAGTATTTTTTCAAACAGATTATTTAATCGTTTAAAGCATTTTCAGTGTAATTTTAAGGTCAGATTTATCATATTAGAATGTGTGAACATGTGCAAGCACATAAATCTGAAACCAAGACTTAATCCGAATTTTTAAAACGATATCTATTTATTCACCTGGTCAATATTGAAACATAACATAAATAACTTAACCCATGTAACAATAACAATTATTCACTAGTCGAGTTATTAGTACGAGACACTGAAGAAGTCTGCACATTGTAGATGAAATACGCGTATCTGTCAAGATAAGCAAAGGTAGTTGGAATTAAATGGAAAACACTAATTTTTTTTCTCATTTCTTGTTAAATATTCACTGTGTTTGGTCTCTCTTCTAACCAACTCGTACATTTGATTATAATAATTGGCTTTTGTGTGTTGATTTATTTTAAGTTTTCCTAATTTTTACTGATTGAAAGTAACAAAACTTTTTTTAGCCAAAATTCCATGCACTATGTTAGTTCCCCACCTGTTTCGAATTTTAGTTTTGTTTAGATTGTAAAACTCTTTCCACCGTTGCAGATGAATGAGGAAGAATCTTTAATTTTGGTATCAAATTCCGTAGAATCGTAAATACAAATAAATAACAAATCTTTTCAATGTTCAAACCTCTCTCCAAACCAACGTGACCTAATTTTCAAAGTCAATGTTTCTAAGTTCCCGAAATTTCGAAATGTTCCGAATTTTTTGGCATAATCGAGTGCATCGTTATATAAAACCGAATAGACCTGTTCTGAACGGGGTCGAATCACGGTTGTTACTTCGGAACCAATAAAACCAGATCACCAAACGACGCGCATACTTACCTAAAACCGATTTTATTAAACACTGTACAAAAACCTCTATTGCATGTGAGTAAACTTTATGTATATATTGGCTACGAAAACTGGTGACCGGTCTGCTTGAGCGACTATAGCAAAAGAGGAGGATACAGAGAATCGCCAAAAAGTTAAAGGTAAAGCCGGCGTTCTTTCTACACAAAGGCGCACAAAGTTGCGAATCATTCGCATATTGCGATAGAGCTACACACTACCAAAATCTCGTGTAAATTTCTGTCCCTGAGACTGATACATGCAAGCGTCCTTTAACGCATAAGAATGTGTCGAAAGAGATGAGAAAATAAATTCAACCGAACACATCTTTTGTCGAATTGCGTATGTTTCAGTTTCAGGAGAAGTAATTTTACACGAAATCTTTCTTTTCGTTCCCCGACTATTACATTCCCCGACTTTACGTTTCCGGACTATTTATAAACATGGATTAGGTCTCGTGTAAAATTCATAATTTTTAAGTGTGTAGAATTCAATTTTGAACTAACCCGTAAAGTGAACTAAACCTAACAAGACCATTAGACCTTTCTTCGACGTTTAATTTCTTTTCTTTGTCTAGCACACGAAGGTGAAGACACTCTTCATTTTCCCACTTATCTGTTTCCCTCTTCCTCACACTTCCCTAGTAGCAAACTTCCCAGGCAACCAATAAGCATTAGAATTTGCAGTAAACAACCCTGAATGTGCATTTCAGATGCTACAAGCATTATATCAGCAATAAATCAGCATCTGATATCTGTTTGGAATTTAAATGCTATTCAAATGCTTGTAGCTTGTAATAAGCAGATCGAATGCAAAATAGCGTTTATTAAGCACTATCATAGCCCTGCAAAAATGCAGCCGCATATTAAACCAAAAGCGGCATTTAAGTTGCATTTAAAGTTACTATATTGCTTGATTGCTGCCGTAGAGACGCTTTGGAACTGCTTATTGATTACCTGACTTGTTGCCATTCGATTGAGAAAACACAAATGTAGCTTATTTAGTCATATAGTTGTCACAACTAATAATGATCATAGTGTGCTGCCTGGATACTCTAACTCGAATGATGCACTAGTGTGCGTCTATTAAATTTCAAAAATTTCCATGTTCTATATGTTACAAGTTGATTCATAAACGCTAAAAAAGAACAGCAAACTTTTGAAGGGGAAAGGAATCTTTCCACATTCTTGAAAAAATGTTCAACAATTCATGGGCAAAACCCAATCTCACAAAAAGGGTTGTGTACAAAAAACTGGAAAGAACTGGACAGAATTAAAAAAAAATTTAACTGTTTGACTGGATCCCGTAAAAAAAATGGGAGAATCCAGTTTGAACTGGAACATTGGCCTCCCTGCTCCCACGGTGATTGGACTATTTCAAATGCCCAAAGCGGCACTAAATTGACGGGGTTGTCTTTTCCAAGAGTTTCATGATACTCATTTGAATAAACTTGAGAGTACTAAATTTATCTTATTAGGTAGAATCCATGTGCTCTGTTGGTTCATTTTAACTCAACGGTTGAGTAATACTATCAGTTGCCTGACTGGCTGACTGACAGACTCTGACTGACTGACTGATTGACTGACTGACTGACTAACCGACTGACAAGGAACTCTTTGTTGAGGCACTTCGGATCGACAACAAACTCTCGAACCAAAACACGAACGAGCTGACGAATACCATGCCGAGGAAACTGTAGCCGAGGAACATGTGGCGCCTAGCTTACTGGTGGAATGAGCAACTCAGCATCCTTCGTGCTAGTTGTCCCAGAGTCAGAAGACGTGTCTAGAGAGCTAAAACCACAGCAGACAAAGAAGTGCATAGGGTGGTGTTCCGAGCGGCCAGGACCAAATTAAAATGAGAGATAAGACTGAGCAAGTTGAATTGCTACAAGGACCTGTTCCGAGCCGGCCCGAATGAAGCCATCCGGACCGAATGGAATCCCTAACGTGGCTCTGAAAGTGGCGATTCAGGAATTAACAGAAATGTTCGAGGATGCGCTATAGAAATGTCTAGCGAAAGGCCATTTCCCGGAAAGGTGGATACAGAAATTAGTGTTGTTGCCCAAGCCATCGTATAGGCCAATATGCCTGTTGAATACACTCGGGAAAATACTGGAGAGATCATCCTCAGAAGGCTGACGAAATATACCGAGAGCGAGCACGGGCTATCGAGGGTGCATTTTGGTTTCAGGAAAGGGAAGTCTACGGTGGACGCCATTCGGACGAAAGTCCATACAGCCGTAAAGGCGTCCAAACAGAAGCAGAGAGGCCATCGATATTGGGCTGTTGTAACGATAGAAGTTAAGAACGCCTTCAATAGTGCCAGCTTAGAGGCAATTGCCGAATCGCTGCACAGAATGAGGATCCCTAATTATCTGTGTAGAATTCTGAAGAGTTACTTTCAGAACCGGGATCTGATCCACAAGATGTAGATCAGAACTCCGTGGGACGGAAATCGGTGAACATCATGGCTGGAGTTCCTCAAAGTTCCATCCTTGGCCGAACACTTTGGAACGAGATTTTCAAAGGGGTACTGACGCTGCCCAAAGGCGTAGCGATCGTTTGTTTACGGACCACGGTACCATCGTACTATTAGTGAAAGGCGAAACACAGGAAAAAATGCAGGAGGTCGTAGCAATCAGCATAATTGAAAACTTGATGCAGGGGTCGAAGCTGCAGATAGCCCTCCACAAAACGCAGGTGCTGTTGGTCAACCACTGCGAAGCGGTACAAAGAGCAGAAATTGTCATCGGAAGCTTGCCATTGCCTCGAAGCGCGTGTTTAAGTATCTGGGTGTGATGATCGACGACCGGCTTAATTTCAACAGCCACGTAGATTATGCCTGTGGGAAGGCGGCAAAGGTCATCAATGCGGTGGCCAGAATCATGCCGAATAGCAACGGACTTAGAAGTAGTAAGCGGCGTCTATTGGCTAGTGTATCATCATCAATACTGAGAAACGGATGTCCAGCCTGTGTTGCAGCGACGGAAACCAAGCGTAACAGGGCAAAGTTAAGCAGCATGACTCATGGCCATACGAGTCGCGAGTGCCGTTAGTGTTGCTATCACAGGTGATTTAATTAAAGACCATTCCTAAAATAAATTGTTAAGGTCTTCGGCAATTGTAAGATTGGACCGAATCTGGTAAAAACCCTTCTACAGTGCAGCCAACGTGTGATTAAAGTTTGGTATGTGAATCTTTGTAGTTTCTTAAATTTGTGCATAGGAAAATGCATAGTAGTGTAGCAAACTAGCAATTTGCAGGTTCTAGCAACCTTTACCTTTGAATTTTACAACTTCACCCAGGAGTAAGGATTTCGGTTGAATTCGATGATCATCCAAGTTGAGAGGAAAGCCCAGAGAATACTTGCCTCATGCTAAGTCTTCTTCCATCAGAGGCAGGCAAACCTGAAGGTTCGAAGCGTCGAGATAAATTTTATTGGGGGTGGGACGTTTGGCATATGGATCTTTGGCATATGGATGTTTGGCCGAATGGACGTTTGGCCGAATAGACGTTTGGCCGGAAAAACTCTATTATCATAAATGTATTGCAGAGAAAAGGAATTAAGAATCTAAAAAAGTATTTTCAAACGCATTAGATCTAAAAGAGGAAATAAGGAACCAAAAAAACATTCTCGAACGCATTAGGCTTATTACACTTAGACTTTATCAATATGTGTGCGCATTTGTAGTAATAAGCATTCTAATTGAGTTTCAACTAAATCATTTCACTTAGAAACGAAATTTTCATGTTAAGAAATACAAAAAAAAGGATATTCGGCAATTTGTCCATATACATGAGAAGTATGAATATTTTTTGATGAAATCGTAGACTCCTGATTTAGGTGGAAATATGTATTATGTTAAACAGCTAGACAGAATGGGTACTATTCCGCTATTCGAAAGCAAACTTCTGAATCAAGTGCTTGCCCGGTTTATTACTCTTTGTGAAATTGTTCCTTCTTCCAAACATAAGCGTTTTTAGGAGTCTCAAACATCCATTCGGCCAAACGTCCATTCGGCCAAACATCCTATATATGCCTAACGTCTTTATGCCAAAAGGGGTATCATCAATTTTATTAGATATAGTTTGACTTATTCAATGACACTGGCACTTCTAGTCAATTATTGATGGAACACACTATCGCCTACCATCTAGTAAAGCATCCGACACAATCACTGAGTGTAATGCTTAACGTGAGTTAAGCATTACGTGCGTTATGTGTGGCATGATCCTTGTCAGTTTTGTCCTAACTAGAAAACATTACAATGTAACACACAATATTGCCCACGTAAAGTTTTCTTTAGAACATTCTCCTTTCGCCACATTCATCAACCAAAACATTATCCATCAGACGAAGAGATGAAACACCGCTTGATTATGTTAAGGCTCTCAAACTTTTCGAAATGCCGGCACACGCCAAGGCCAAGACGCCTTATGCCTTCTCATCCACAACGAGGCCCCTTCGTTTGCCAATCAAGAGCTGGAAACTAACCAACGTCGAAATTCCATCCCACCACCCAACACCGAATAGCAAGGTAAGACAATCACCGCCAACGCACTCGGGATTGAGTATACACTTACAATGTTCCGCTCGGATGACTTTTCTGAATTCGGTAAATTAAATTTCACTCCTTCATTCTTCTAAAACTTCCACCCTTCCCCGCATCATCCGCCGTGTCGTTGTGCCGCATAGTTGGCTATAACCTGCTGCCCCGCAAAGGTGATTCCGCTCCTCAAGTTCAGTTTCTGCTGCCTGCTGCTTAGTCTTCTTCGTAAGGTTATTCGAATTCGAATGTCGCGTTTCCTATTTGGCTCCCTTTTCTTTCCCTCCCACCCAAGTCCCAATTCCTCGTCATCTTTAACCTATCCATTTAAGCGACGGCGTATTCAAAAGACGGCTCCAACCTCCGACCTCACCCTCCACCTTTTCAGCCGGATGGTACATGGTAGTTAGGTTGTACCAATACAGGAAGATGACATCCTGGAATGCTATTCTTGGATGGAGGCTAACGTGCTCTTCGGTGAAAAGTTGAATTTCTTCGTTGTCTCCTTGGCCCTATGAATTAGACGAGGCTGGTAGAATGGGCTGGAGAGGATTCGATTTCAATGAACGACTGGAATTTGGAAAACTTCTACCCTCTCCCAGTGCTCGTTCGGAAATTTTAAACCAAACGGGAAAGCCCATCTTAGTCGATCGCTTGTCTTTCTGCAGCATTCGAGACGAAAGTGGACCTGAGGTCTGGAGGCGAACGAGACGAACCATTTATTGATTCTTTTCTCTCTCCGGGCAAAAGGTATTTAATGGGATAAAAGGAAAGGTATATAGTAATTTAATTGAAGAGGACCTATCCCTCCCTGTGCGGCGACAAAGTTGGAAATCAAGCCAACCGACGGCGAAAGAAAAGGAAAAAGACGCTGACTGAGCACGGATCGCGTTTTCCCGGGAACGAGAAGCGAATCCGGTGAATTGGTTGTCAAGTTTCGGGATCGATTTTTGCCGCTTGCTAACTAAGCTGTTTGGAGAATATGCTTTGGAAGACAATTTTGCGTTTTAATCGGACCCGAAAAGCTAGGGAACTAGTTTGGAGTTGGGGAGATGATTGATTTTAGTCTGATTCTTCTACTTAGCAATTGTTGGATGTAAAACGATGAATGGCCGGGTGTCAAACGAGTCCGGAAATCATTCTGTTTTTCTTGCTTTTCACCGAAAACTGAGTTTTTGACGGACGCTAAATTCAGTATAATGCGTGAAGTTCCACAATTAAAAGATTTAATTTAGCGACTCTAATCCCATTTCGGTATCAGAAAAATATCTTGATAATCATACTCTATTCAGGAAGATTTGGAAATTTTTCAAAAAGGTAAAATCGCCATTCGTTTTTCAATCGAAACTATCAAGGTAAAATTTTATCTCACTTCGATTATTGAAATTTTGTTAATGTATGTAGAGAAGCGAGGCATTGCAAATCATTTTGTCAAATTATGCACTCCTTCATTTTGAAATTATCTATCAGCTGACGAGTTGTTTGTGAAAAAAGTGTCTGCAAGCTATGAAATCCATGAAATCTCGAGTATTTTTTCAAACAGACGTATCTAATTACGTAAACAAAGAAGTGAAGTAGGATTCAAATGTTGGGGAAGGCCCAACAAGCCGCCCTTAAAAAAATCAATGTTACAAATAATACAGAAGTTAATACGGACCGGAACAATCGGCAAAGACCTAGGCGACGAATTAAGGACTACGATTGGAAACTCGGAACATGGAACTGCAAATCGCTCTGCTTCCCTGGCTGCGATAGGATAATCTATGACGAACTTCAACCACGTAACTTCAAAGTCGTTGCACTGCAGGAGGTTTGCTGGACAGAACAGAAGGTATGGAAAAGCGGGCATCAAGCGGCTACCTTTTACCAGAGCAAACGAGCTGGGCACCGGCTTTATAGTGCTGGGCAAAATGCGTCAACGCGTGATTGGATGGTTTCCGATCAGCGCTAGAACGTGCAGGCTGAGTGAAAATACATGAAGGGAAGAGGCTCACGAGAAGAGAATGCTAGCCTCCTAGCACGAGTTCAGATCGACGGTGATGAAATCGAGATAGTAGACGAATTCGTGTATCTGGGCTCATTGGTGACCGCCGATAACGACACCAGCAGAGAAATACAAAAGCGCATTATGGCTGGCAATCGTGCCTACTTTGAACTCCGAAGGACGCTAAAATCGAACAAAGTTCGCCGAACCACAAAGTTGACCATCTACAAGACATTAATTACTCTCAACGGCTACAAAACATGGACATTGCTAGTGGAGGACCAACGCGCCCTTGGAGTCTTTGAACAGAAGGTGCTGCGTACCATCTACGGTGGAGTGCAGATGGAAGACGGAACGTGGAGGAGGCGAATGAACCACGAATTGCACCAGTTGCTGGGAGAACCTCCCATCGTACTTATCTCATAAATCTGTCGACTACGATGGGCTGAGCATGTTGTAAGAATGTCGGACGACAGCCCTGTGAAAATGGTTCTCGAAAACGAACCGACAGGTACAAGAAGAAGAGGCGCGCAACGAGCAAGGTGGATCGATCAAGTAGAATGCGACTTGAGGACTCTCCGCAGACAGTGAGGCTGGCGAGTGACAGCCATGGACCGAATAGAATGGAGACAACTTCTGTGCACAGCAGAGGCCACGCCGGCCTTAGTCTGATTGATACTTATACGATAAGATTCAAATGTTAAATTCTTGGAACTCTTAGCACTTTCATTCAGACTTGGGCCACCAACACAAGGAATAACAATTCCTTAACATGATGGTGATGCTACTTTACGCAAGAGTTCTGAAAAATTTACGTTTGAATCTTACTATCCCTCTTTGTTTACAAAATCAGATACGTCTGTTTGTAAAAGTACTCGGGATTCCTCCCCGTGAACTTTTTTGGTTCAAATACAGATTAAGCAATTTGTCAACTTAGTGTGGTAAATTATTTCAATGATGATACCGTGGAATTCTAAAGGGTGTCCCACATCAACTTGCATCACGAAAAAAACGCTATCGAGAATTACTTAGTTCACCAAGCCTTTTCAAACTTTCAGACAATAATATGTAGCTCAAAAATGTGTTTGGCGTATTTATTTCATCCAACTTCAATACCATCACCGTACGCTTGAACCTTACGCTTAACTCCACACATTAGGTTCTTCACAACATCTGGCAGCAGCTTTTTCTGTGCGGAAACCCACTTTTTCTTCTTGTCTTTCTCAGATTTGACCACCTCAAGATGCTACCGTAGAGTCTGCTTCATAATAGCCTAGTATTTTTCGATGGAATTTAGTTTCGGAGCGTTGGGGGTACATGTCCTTGGGTATGAAAGTGACCCCGTTGGTTTCGTACAACTCCAGGACAAAAGTGGCACGAAGCTAGATCCAGTCAGAAGAGCGTAGGGCCCTCATGTTGCTTCAACAGAGGATGCTGTATTGGTTCAAGAACCAATCCCAGTCGACCTGCAAGGATACTATGGACAATTTGTCTACTTGGGCCTTAAAGCTGGATATCCAATTCTCTCCGGAGAAAACCCCAGCAACTTTTCCACTTCTTATGATGAGTAAAACAATCACGCTTAGCGCGTCGTATACATATCTCGAAGTCTGGTTTGATCCTTAATGCACCTGGGGGAAACACATTGTGTAGATCGTACAGAAATGCCAGCTACGAATCAACTTCATGCGAATAATAAACGATACATGGCGGGGAGCTCATCGTATCGAATCAATACCGAACCGTTTTAGAATTCAATATTTTTTTGCTTTCAATCCGTGGTACAACACTTCTGCTGAAGATTCAACGAATTCAGTATCCCTGTCTTCGGATTGAGCTAGGTTCCATGAACACAACTCGCTCCAGTTCTTCATCCGATACGAGGTTTTAAATCTATCCGTCATTGAAACCTTCCAATAACTACTCGAACGAATTTCCCGAACCCGTTTATGGGTGTGTTCCACTGAAATATAACGCTGAAGGTAAGTGCAGCTTGGGATGATACCAATCGTGATAACGTCTCAGATCTCTCCGGTTCCACTGTGGTTCTGATCTGCCGATGAGGGAAGAAATCATCTGGATTCAAGGATTACCATAGTCCGAAGGCAAGTACCTCCAATCTTGTGGCGTAACAGGGTACTCTCGGTGCGACTGTACTCAGTTGCCGGGGTTGCCGTCAGTTGCCGCTGCTGCCGCTGCCGCTGCCGTTGCCGTATGCCGCTGGGGTTGCCGCTGCTGGGGTTGCCGTTAGCCAGTTAGCCAGGTTGCTGCCGCTGTTGCCGTTGCTGTTGCCGGGGTTGCCGCTGCCGGGGTGGCCGTTGCTGGGGTTGCCGTTGCTGCTGGGGTTGGGCGCGGTTAGTTGCCGTTGCCGTCAGTTGCCAAGTCAGTTGGCGGTTGCTGCTGCCGCTGCGGCATGCTGCTGCTGCCAGTTGCCGCTGCTGCTGCTGCTGCTGCTGCTGCTGGGGTTGCTGCTGCCAGTTGAAGCCAGTCAGCCGCCGGCGGTTGCCGTTGCTGCTGCCGCTGGGGTTGCCGCCAGTTGCCGTCAGCTGCTGCTGCCGTTGCCGGTTGCCAGTTGCCGCTGCCGCTGCCGCTGCTGCTGCTGCCGTTGCCGCTGCCGCTGCCAGTTGCCAGTTGCCAGTTGCCGCTGCCGCTGCTGCCGTTGCCAGTTGCCGTTGCCGTTGCCGGGGTTGCCGGGGTTGCTGCTGCTGCTGGGGCTAAGGTTGCTGCTGGGGTTGCTGCTGCTGCTGGGTTGCTGGGGCTGGGCTGCCGCTGCCGTCAGTTGCCGTCAGTTGCCGCTGCCAGTTGCCTGCTGCCGTTGCAGTTGCCGCTGCTGCCGCTGCCGCTGCTGCTGCCGTTGCCGTTGCCGCTGTTGCCGTTGCCGCTGCTGCTGCTGCCGCTGCCGCTGCCGTTGCCGTTGCTGCCAGTTGCCTGCTGCTGCTGCTGCTGCTGCTGCCGTTGCCAGTTGCCAGCGTTGCCAGCTGCTGCCAGTTGCCGCTGCTGCTGGTTGCCGTTGCCGTTGCTGCTGCTGGCTGCCGCCGTTGCCGCTGCTGCTGCGGTTGCCGCTGCCTGCTGCTGCTGCTGCCGCTGCTGCTGCTGCGGGTTGCCGCTGCTGCCGTTGCCAGTTGCCAGTTGCTGCTGGTTGCCGTTGCCAGCTGCCGCTGCTGCGTGCCAGTTGCTGCCGCTGCCAGTTGCCAGTGCTGCCGCTGCCGTTGCCGCTGCCAGTTGCCGCTGGGGCTGCCGTCAGTTGCCGCTGCCAGTTGCCGCTGCCAGTTGCCAGTTGCCGCTGCTGCCGTTGCCGTTGCTGCTGCTGCCGCTGCCGCTGCTGCGCGTTGCCAGCGTTGCCGCTGCTGCTGCTGCCAGTTGCCGCTGCCGGTTGCCGTTGCCGCTGCTGCCGCTGCCAGTGCTGCCGTTGCCGCTGCCGCGGTTGCCGTTGCTGCCGTGCCGTTGCCGCTGCCGTTGCCGCTGCCGCTGCCAGTTGCCGCCGTCGCCGCTGCCGCCGCTGCCGCTGCCGCCAGTTGCCGCTGCCGCCGCCGCTGCCGCTGCCGGAGTTGCCAGTTGCCGGCTGCTGCCGCGTTGCTGCCGCTGCTGCTGCTGCCAGTTGCCAGTTGCCGCTGCCGCTGCCGCTGCTGCTGCTGCCGTTGCCGTTGCCAGTTGCTGCTGCTGCTGCTGCTGCTGCCGGGTTGCTGCTGCTGTCTGCTGCTGAGGTTGCCGTTGCCGCTGCTGCTGCTGCCAGTTGCCGTTGCCGTTGCTGCCGTTGCCAGTTGCCGCTGCTGCTGCCGTTGCTGCGGTTGCCGCTGCTGCAGTTGCCGTTGCCAGTTGCTGCTGCTGCCGTTGCCGTTGCCGTTGCTGCTGTTGCCAGTTGCCGTTGCCAGTTGCCAGTTGCCGCTGCCGCTGCCGTTGCCAGTTGCCGCTGCTGCTGCTGCTGCTGCTGCCGTTGCTGCTGCTGCCAGTTGCCGCTGCTGCTGCCAGTTGCTGCTGTTGCCAGTTGCTGTTGCTGCTGCTGCTGCTGCCAGTTGCCGCTGCTGCTGCTGTCAGTTGCTGCTGCCGGGTTGCCGCTGCTGCTGCTGGCCAGTTGCCAGCTGCCGGTTGCTGCTAGTTGCCAGTTGCCGTTGCCGCAGCTGTTGCCGTTGCCGGTTGCCGCTGCTGCCGGTTGCCAGTTGCCGCTGCTGCTGCCGTTGCCAGTTGCTGCTGCTGCTGCTGTTGCCAGTTGCCAGTTGCCGCTGCCGTTGCCGTTGCTGCTGCTGCTGCTGCTGCCAGTTGCTGCAGTTGCTGCTGCTGCTGCTGCTGTCAGTTGCCAGTTGCCGTTGCCGCTGCTGCTGCTGCTCAGTTGCCGTGCAGTTGCCGTTGCCAGTGCTGCTGCTGGTTGCTGCTGCTGCTGCTGCTCAGTTGCTGTTGCCAGTTGCTGCAGTTGCCGCTGCCAGTTGCCAGTTGCTGCTGCTGTTGCTGCCAGTTGCCGTTGCTGGCTGCTGCGTGCCAGTTGCTGCTGCTGCTGCTGCCGCTGCCAGTTGCCAGTTGCCGCTGGTCGCTGCCAGCTGCTGGTGGCTCTGCTGCTCACTGTTGCTGCTGCAGTTGCTGCTGCTGCTGTCAGTTGCTGCAGTTGCCGCTGTTGCTCGTTGCCAGTTGCCAGCTGCTGCTCTGCTGCCAGCTGCAGTTGCCAAGCTGCTGTCGGTTGCCAGTTGCCTGCTGCGCAGTTGCTTGCATGCTGCCAGTGTTGCCAGTTGCTGCTGTTGCTAGTTGCCGTCAGTTGCCGCTGCCAAGTTGCTGCATCAGTTGCCAGTTAATGCAGTTGCAGTTGGAGTTGCTGTCGTTGGGTTGCTGTCAGTTGCCGGGTTGCCGTCAGTTGCTGTCAGCTGTCTGCTTGCCAGTTGCGCAGTAGTTGCTCAGCTGCTAGCTGCCGCTGGAGTTGCCGTCATGCTCAGTTGCCGCCAGTTGCCAGTTGTCAGTTCGCTACCGTCAAGTTGCCAGTCATGTCAGTTGCCGTCAGTTGCAGCAGCCGGTGCCGAGTCCGTCAGTTGCAGTCAGTCATTGAAAATTGAAAGAGTCAGCAAGTTTGAAAACGAGCGGAAGGTATACTTACCCATGCAGGGTAGGCAAGAGGGGAGGAAATCCTCTTGACTGGCAAAAGGTTATGCAACCGATCGGGCTCTTATACTACCTATTGCTTTTTTCTGGTTCTAGCGATTTGTCCCTCTCCCAATACTGCCTAACACGGGTGGGGTGAGGTGTTGATATAGTATATGTGTTGACTATATAACCAATGGCTGCCTAGCAGCGGTTGCCTTGCCGAAGGCGATAGAGCCATCAGCTACCTGCCAATGGTTGCTCGCCAGAGCACCCTCCAGAGTACTTGTCAACGCCAGCGGCCAATTCAATACTGGCTGATTGCCGCTCTGAAGTGCTCCAAGGATTCCAAGCAAATGAAGGATTTTGTGAATGTGTAACCGTTTTGAGATCCCCTTATATAAATTTGAAGTCTGTGATAGGAAAATACTTGGCATTAAGTAAATCTACTCTGAAAAAGCAAAATTTTCACCTTTTACTTGCGCTACATTCAAGAGCTTAACGTTGAAAATCAATAGTTTTCAATATTGAAATCGACGCGTAGAATTATTTCCGATCAATTGGGTCAACCAATTTGAAAAAGGTTTGGAGAAACGACTGAGATATATAGTTTTAAAACTTGACAGCTTTTCGTGATGGTCGCAATAGTTTTTTTTTTAATGTATTCCAGTATAGAAAACAAAGAAGCAGTCCAACGACAAAAATTGAGGCACTATTCGATTCTAAGGGTTACACAGACTGACCCACTAATTGAAACTCGGACGTGAATCTTTAGGAAGTAAAAAATACTCTCTCTGATGGTTCCACAACGACCATCAAAAAGAATTTTTCAACTTATTCATAAATTAAACCATTAAAACTAAAAAAGGGAATCAATAAGCACATTGCTGGCTTATCGTCGTTGAATTCTTCCAATTTTCCCACAGTCAACTACAAAGCACCCTACTCTACTGCTCCAACCCCCACCGGTGCGGGGTCAGGAAGTGAAATTGTTCCGGCGAAAAGCATTCGAGCACAAAGTTAGCCAGGCATGCCGAGCCATGCTTCCGAAATAGTTTTCTATTTGATTTAGCAAAAAACTTTGATTCCTGATTTCCATCCATGAGAACCCATCACGCCCCCCTCCTCCTCCCTTCTCGGCTGTTTTCAATCCTTTCGATAACGCAGGCATTCGGTTGCAAAACCCATCCACATCCGATTCTCAACTTAGTTTCCAGCGAAAAGTGAATGTAAATATTATAGCAAAACTTAACTCTATTTCCTGCTGGCAACTCTTTACTCAACAACTTCCTGGAATTCCTGGGACGGTGGCACTGACTTGGTTGGGTGGAAGCGAATGAATGAGCTAGTGGCAGGAAGCTCAATGCAGCAAGTGATGCTTCGAACATGCTGATGGTTAGTTGCACGCCAGCTCCTCCGACCCGTTTCCTATTTACTCAGACAGACACATATCAAGGAAATGCTACAATTTCTTGGAGCATGGTGATGTTCAGGGGGCGGGGGTGACGAGCAGAAGTGATTTTTCCTTTCAGCTCAACTCTTCCACTGTTCGAATTGCTCCCCGGCACAATGCAATGGCTATTTATTATGAGATTCCCAACTCAAGGCACAATTGGAGGAAGAGCCACAGTTCACCTTTAGCCTCATGCCAGACGGCGGACGGCAGCCGAGTGAACCTCAAAGAAGCGAACCGACGACGGCAACAAGAATGACGATGAAGTTAAAGCGGGTGGCTTCTATTTGCACTTGAACACACTCTCATGCGAGCAGTAGGGAGGTGCTTTCCCACTACGATCAAGAGTGCCGTAAAGTGCGGTGCAGGAAAATAGATACTTTTGGGGTTTCCCAAACGATTCACCTATCGTCGTCGTCGTCGTCGTCTTCAGTCGTTTATGGGGTGCAGTAAGCGAAAGAACTGAGGTTGCATATCCTGTCTAACTACACACATATTGCTACCTTGGAGTGTGTTTGCTTTTCGTTTCGATTTTTGCATTCAAGTCTCTGCTGCCGGAAGGTGCTACACATACGTAACAAGCTTGATTCGGTTGAGTGGATTATGGCAAAGGCCAAAAGTTCGGAAGCACTTCCCCGACGAGAAGAGGTGTGTTTTGAGTGATTTTAAGCTTAACCTATTTATGGGGTAATGTAACGAAATATGCTTGTCTATGGTATGGTGAAATTCTTGAACTTTGAACACACCTTGAAGGGAAATATGAAATGCTTAGCTGAAGTTAAAACCATGAAGGTTAGTAAGCGTTAGAGCGGGGTGAGTAGATTCAAGGGTTCTGTTTTATCTGAAGTTGAGCAAACATAAATAGAAAAGTTAAACAGCAAATTGCTTTCAAACGAGTAACACATGCTGCTATCCTAGATATCATTTTTATCTCAGCTGTTGTCGCATAGCAATTTTGGGTTTCACCATTGACTTAAAGGGTGTTCCGATCAAAATTGGGTCAAACAGTAGTGTGTGTGAGTCGATCAAAGTTTTAATTAATAAGTCAAATTCTTTTTTTTTTTTTAAAGTTTAGTTAATACAGAATACAGGTGAAGTATTCAGCTAAACTTCCGTTTTATCGAATGTGAATTGCCGGGTCCTTCGTTTAACACCTGCGATAAGATTTTGTACAGTCTCTTTGTCCAGTTTATTCGCCGCAGAACGCCAGTTTGTCTTGAACTGTTTTTCGCTCACAACAGGTTTTTGAGTCTTCTTAAGGTTCCGATTGACGATGGCCCAATATTGTTCGATTGGGCGAAGCGCTGGCGTGTTGGGAGGGTTCTTGTCCTTGGGCACCAATTGAACGTTATGAGCAGCATACCACTTCATGGCATTTTTTCCGTAATGGCAAGATGCCAAATCCGGCCAAAATAGAACGGAACAATTGTGTCGCTTCAGACAAGGCAGTAGACGACTCGCTCAGATAAATTTCCTGGTTGACGGTTCCGGTCGCAATGTAAACGTTGCTCTTCAAGCCACAAATACAGATGGTTTGCCACACAAGATTTAGCTTGGTGAACTTTGACAGTTTAATGTGCTTGCAAATATCTGCCACCTTTCCCCGTCCGGTTGCTGTATAAAATTCCTGTCCAGGAAGCTGTTTAAAGTCTGCTTTGATGTAAGTTTCATCGTCCTGTACCACGCAATCAAACTTCGTCAGCATCGTCGTGTTCAACTTTCGCGATTGTGCTTTGGCCGACGTGTCTTGTTTATCGTCGCGATTTGGAGTAACCACTTTCTTGTTAGTCTACAGTCCAGCTCGTTTTTTAGCGGTTCCACGGTTGAAAGCGCCACTCCCAGCTTGTTTCCGACATCTCGGACGGAGAGGTTGGGGTTCCGCTCGAAACAGTGGGCAACTCTTTTTGTCGTCGCTGTGGCTTCCGGCTTTCGATTTTCCCCCGATCCAGCTTTCCTGGGTGTCGAC
The DNA here is from genome assembly GCA_034211315.2 of Aedes japonicus. Lineage (NCBI taxonomy): Eukaryota > Metazoa > Arthropoda > Insecta > Diptera > Culicidae > Aedes > Aedes japonicus. Next base: position 130,311 of record JASCZW010005009.1, read on the forward strand.
AAACGTTCACCGAACACTTAAATACTTTGATAACAGTTGACTTAGCCATATTCAACAATTTCGCCAACTTGGCGTGAGAGTAGTAGACATGATGTTACACTCACACATCTTTAAAATGAGGGGAATGCAAAAATTTAAATGCACGATGAAAGGAAATGCGGCAAGTTTAAGTCGACCAAATTTTGATCGAAACACCCTTTATGTTATTATTGTTTTCAAATCACCATTTATGGAATCAACAAAAACAGGTTGAATGCAAAACAATTAAACAATTATAGTATTATACATACACTTGGGCTAGCGGTGTTCATCAAAAGTATGATTTAAGTAATTGGCATGAGAATTTGGCACCAAATTGCTAACAAAATTATTATTTTTCAATAAATGAGTCATTCCATTCGAAGTTTCAACATTCAGTTTAGGCTACCTTCTCAGTTTTGAATTCTAGGTAAATTTGAACCAAACTTTAAAGAACTGCTTTCGAACGATAATTAGAAAAATTCCTGTTTTTGTACCCTCATTTTTGTCAGTTTTATGATAAAATCCTTTGATTTTTATTGCACGCAAAACAATCTGCCGGGTGTTTTTTGAAGGTACACTGTATTAGGCAAGTTATATGTTGCCAATAATGCTATTTTGTCATTTGAAAAATTGAACTGCTTCTTACGTTAAGTGAGTAAAGGGTAAAAGGGAACAAGATGGGTTTCTTAAAGATCAAATTCAATATCAGTTCAGCTGCTCCTCCGATTTGGCCTTAAATTTAGTCTAGTAAATCCTCCATTTGAGGCTCACCCAAACATTTTCCAAAGGTTGCAGCAGAGGGACGTTGCGATGGTTGGCGGTCTTCGTTTATGGGCCGAGGTAAGGTGCGGCCAGCATACCACATTCACCATCGCATGATACTTCTTGTTGAAGGCAGCTACTTCCAGCGGACCGGGTATTTTATCGCGGTCACCAATGAGGTAAGCGTTGACGTCAAATATATCTCCCACTCCAAGTTTCCGAAGACGGTTCTTCTGTGGCTAATGATCAGTGACAAGAGAATGTATAAGCCTTTGTTGTTTTAATTCCATCGGAGCTTACGGTAAGCGGGGATTAAGGATAGAAAAAATGACGAAATGCTACATATTTATATTAATTATTGGTGACCACCTTGTCATCTGACAGGTAGTACATATCTGTTAAAAATTCTAGACCTACTGCGACACGACGAGAGACACAAGGTACCGATCGTTCAGCAGGGCAAATGAAACACTCAGTTGCAGTATTTGCCACATGAAAGATTGGCGTCTTCTGTTGGTTTTGTTGTTTTCACTCCTTGACTCCTTCCTTCACTCCTTTCACATATTTTATCCTTGCAAAGCTTATTGCTTTCACAATTCACTTACTGCTTGCTCTCAACTTACTATTCTAAATGCACTTCCACAGTTATTAATTGAGAGCTTTCGATACCAGATACAATTTTCGCATTAGTTTGATGATGTGGATGATTATTGGTGGTGCCCATTCCGCGGAGGAAATACAAGTCGCCGAGCACTAGGTGATACGAAAAGCTAAACGAGAAGCCTAACCGGTTGAAATAGCTATTCAGTTGAAATCGACAAACCAATAAATGAAACACATTCCCAAGACCAGTTCGTTGTTCAAGCTGACTCTCTGACTGGACGATCAAGTATTGCTGAGGATACGAGGAAGAATTAACGCCTGTGCCCAGTCCACCGAAGGCGCTAAGAACCCGATTATTCTTCCACGTGACCACCATATCTTCAAACTCATAATCTCACACTATCACAATAAGTATCACCATCAAAATCATGAAACTGCCATAAATGAGCTCTGACAGAGATGCTGCCTAGCTCGACGTAGCTCGACGAAAAGTTATAGAATAAAAAATTTCAAGCAACTTTGAAGGTATAATTTTGTACCTGTACCTTCTGAAATGACCAAATTAGAGCATTATTTTCCTACGTAGCTTAGGGTGTCCCTATAAAAACCAATTATTTTGCTGTAACTTTTTTACATCAAATTGTTCAACAAAGCTGCCTTAGCATTTATTCTAGAACAACAAAAGTTACAACATTTGGTGTGCTGAAATCATCTCTATCGAATGTCAAACAAAAGTTAATATGGTTTTTGTAAACGAAATAGGCCTCTTTAAAATATTGGTTTTTCTAGTTGGGACAAGCCAAAAACTTATTTCTAAACAGCATTTGAAGGTATTTTTATTATTGCATATCATATCTGAAAACTGGAGATCGGTAAGAGATCGGTAATAAGTAAAACTCATTTGAAAAGGGCGTAATTTTATAAGAAAATCATTAATGGCTCGCTAACGGTAAGAGACACCGGCAAGATTCATACTTCAAAACGTTTATCTTTTTAAGTTAGAAAAATTATCTGAAGACAACGTTGTTGGAAAATTTAAAATTAAAAAGTTACAGCACTAAACTATTTTTCTGCAGAAAAATTGCTCTAATTCGATTATGTCAAAAGGTACAGAAAAGATAATACCATGAAAGTTGCTTAAAATTATTTATTCTACAACTTTTAAGAATAATGTATGCCTTTATTTCCACAAATAAAAAAGTTTGATCTTCGATTTCTCAGAAGATAAGGACCACCATAGTTGTCATCTACACCAGAAGAAGCGCTTTGTTATGAGAAACAACTTTGTAGAAGACAATTTTGGTCCACAATTTCAATCTTCGGCTGAAAACGTATTTTTCCAGCTAAATTCGCATTCTGAACCACTGTGTCGTGACCACTGTGATCTCATCAACAAGTTCTAACTAGCGTAACTAACTGAAAACGGTTGAGCTACTACGATCAAACAGCAAAAGAATCATATAGCAAAACTACTCATCATTAATATCGGAAGTAAAAACTTTCTTCAGGACGGTTTTCCTTATACAGATAAAAAGAAACACTGAATTTTCTGCGTTATCTAATGCACATAAAGGGAACGCTATATTCGACAGAAAATAATGGGATATTTCATGTAAAAACAAGCCAGATAACGCCTAAATCGAGCCTGTTGTATGAAAGATTGCAAACAATATCGTTGTTTACGCTCATTTGGCTTGGAATTACACGAGGAGAAATTTTACGCGCTTGTTAATTTTTTTTTTCTGTGTAGATAATCTAGGGTGTCTCTACACAAAAAACAGTTTTATTAACGTTTTTATTATAAATTTGCCAACAACGTTGACTTCAGACGATTCTCATAACTTTAAAAATATGAAAGTTTTGATGTGTTAATCTTCACTGATATAGTCTTTCTTAGTATTCTCCCATACGTGGAGTAACGATCTATGATGATGTTGCTTGAGAAGGAAATAATTTCTCATCACCATTAGGCTATAGGAGTAGACAGCACTTTTTTTTCTTGAACAAATTTGTTAAGAAAAAGTATTGATAGTTTCGTTAGCGCACGGCAGGCTGTGAAAATTGTATAGAAGTAGTTTGAAATTGAGCGGAGGGCATTGTGAGGTAGTATTTCGAGGTAGTAAATGTTGCCGATGTCTCTTACCGTTAGGGAGCAATTAACGATTTTCTTTTAAAATAATGCCCTTTTCAAATTTGTTTTACTCAATTTAAAAAAAATACCTGTCTCTAGTTTTCAGACATGACATGCAATAATCGAAATTCCTTCAAATGCTGTTAAGAAATCATTGTTTTGTTTGCCCCAACTAGAAAAACCAACATTTGAAAAACGGCCTATTTTGTGTACAACAACCTTTTGTTTGACAACACTTTTCTTTGACATACGATAGAGATGATTTCAGCACACCAAAGTTTATAACTTTTGGTGTTCCAGAATCAATGATGAGACAACTTTGCTGAAAAATTTGAACTTAAAAAGGTACAGCAAAATAACTGATTTTTATACGGACACCCTAAGCTACGAAGGAAAAAATTCTCTAAATCGGTCATATCAAAAGGTACAGAAAAAATTGTACCATCAAAGTTGCTTGAAATTATTTATTCTACAGTCTTTCCCAATAATGCATGCCTTCATTTATGCAAATAAAAAAGTTAGATTTTTGATTTCTCTGAAAATAAGGACCACCCTAGTTTTCATTCACACCAAAAGAAGCGCCTTGTTTTCAGAAACAACTTTGTAGAATTAAATTTAGCCCCAAAACATCAAACTTAGGCTGCAAAGTATCTTTCCAGCTGAATTCGCATTTTGGACCACTGTGCGTTGGTGACAGTTGATTTAGTCACCTCTAACGATTTTGCTAACTCAGCGTGCGCGTAGTTTATTATTTTGAAGAATGAGGTCCAGAATACTAATTAAGCTGGTTAACGGTTCAGTAACATCGTAACACTCGTTCAGAAATGGTCTCGTTTCTCGAAAATACTATCGATATTTCCATCGAAATACATCAATTGCACCAAATTAAAAGCTGGTAAGAAAATCCTATTTCAATGACATTATACACTGCACAATGGACGGAAAAATTAAAAGTTTGGTCAAAACTGTTTTTATTGTTTTATTCGGAAGATTATGCCTCCAAAACATTATACTAGGCAACCGATTCATTTTTGGGACCGTCCTTATACCACGTAGACAGTTAAGAGGGGTCGTCCATATACCAAGTGGACACAATTTTTACAATTTCAAACATCTCCTCTCCATGCGTGTTCATACAATTTTTTTTTTTAAATCTATAGACCGTGGACATTGGGAGACCTCTATCCTTCACCTTTCTGTCCACGTGGTATATGGGCGGCCCCTAACGAACTAAAATTAAGGGAGGTTGTAGCTCTTTTGGACACGGTGAACAAATGAGAAATTTTCTTACTTTTATCAATCAACTCATAATGCAGTGTGATAAACAAAATTAAATTGAGATAACTTTGTAAATAACCAATTGTGGACAACAAATCTTTTGAGCACTATAGAAAAACGGGTTTCAAATTGTTTAAACACTCTCAAAATTGTACTTTTTGCTCTCAAATCATTTTCGGAATCAAATAAATCAAAATTATAAGTTTGATACATACCTGCCCTTCATTCACAAAAGTTCCAATAAATGACTATCAAACATGTTAGTCATCACAATCCTCTTCGTCTGACAAATCAAATTCTTCAATTTCATCCAAAATTTCATAGAATACATCCATTGGATCTTCTTCAATGTCACTATTTGGCATTTGATCATCATCCAATTGCAACAAAATGTCCTGAACACGGTTTGGCAATAACTTATGCGTTCTTTTACACATTCTTTCCTCCAAATATATACTAGATACTTCCGGATCACTTGTATCTAATAAACGCTTGAAAACGTCTTTGAGATTGTCAAATCGCGATGATCGACCCGCGTGTCTCAACCGATATTCCCTGATAAACTTATTTCTAGCTTCAGCTGCCAACTCAGACATCTGTCCCACAGGTAGCGGCATCTTCCTCAAAATATCTCCGCCGTGGATGAGAACCTTATGTTAAGTTGGTGTCATTGGCTTCCAGTCGTATTTTGCAACGTACAACTGAGCGGTCTCATCGCAAAGCTTTTTAAACTTTGAGATATTCAACGGCAACTGACAAGCTAGCGATATAAGGGTAGTTTGCAAATTGGTAAGAAGGGCTTCGTCAACTTCAAGAATTTCAGCGAGTTTCTTCGGATTTTCAAAAGCTCGCCTTGCAACATTGCCTATGAAATTTTAAAGAGATGGTTAAAAATTGGAAATTTCAAGCTCGAGTTCCTCCTTCGTTCGTCAAGTCAGTTCGGCTGATTCTTTTTCAAACACAATCGATTTTGGCCTGCAGAACTTCACAGATTGGGAAGTAACATTGGCCCATAGTATATTACCATTATCGCAAATCAACTGCAAAGGTAATGTTGATGTGACGAACAGCGATGACTTATGTTGATCATTTGCTGTAGAATATCTTTGATTGAATTGAGCTTGGGAAGAGCTCCCTTTAAATCCCCAACAAATGATCAGCTTTCCATTGATCTCTTGGCAATTCGTAGAATTGATTTGGCGCTCAATGAACTCATATTGACTCTAAATGATCCTAGGTTTTCCTAGGTTCCTTGGTACCTAGGTCATAGGTTTTGCAATGGTACACTTGCTTGCGTTTCATCAACCGATACGTTTTTCGGCCAGCAGGTTGTTTTAGCATCCAAAACCTTATCGTGTGATGGCAAAAATTTGTGTCCGTGTGCTAACGCTGCATTCTCAATATTTTGCGTGTCCTTTATAGTTTTTAAAGCAGATACTACCTGTCCATCGCCATTTCTCGCCACCACATACGGCGCCGTATCGAGAGCCAAGTTGGTTAAGACTGTTCCAGAAAGTATAAGCACACTTTCAAAATAACAAAAAAGTCATGTTTTTTTAGTTTTAATAATATTATTTGGCAAATCATATTTGCATTGGTGTTTTAAATGATATTTTACTCTTGTTTATGATGTATGATGTACGCTATGTACTACCACCCATTGTAGCACGGAAACTAAGTCCGACAGCAGTGAGCTCTCCTCGCTGTTAGACTTGATCAAGCTTTAATAACCACTGATTATCCTAATCATGCCATTGTATGAAGGGCCAAAAAGGGGTTGGGTGGATCGATAGGCAACATCACTTATACGTATCCACAGGGATATAAAGAATCTCCTTCCAACAACAAGATTGAACAATTGGTCAAAAAAGCAAGCCATCTAACAAGAGGATGCCCCAATGGGCGCGGAGAAGAGCCCGCCCTCTATTCACAAACTGTTAGCAATGGGGAGTTGGCATTTCCACTCTCCCCATCCAGAGTGCTTCAATCGGGTGCTCTGATGGCCCCTCACATTCCCATAAAATATTTATATAATAGTGATTATATTTATGTAAATGATAAATACTGCAATCACTCGGTATCTATTATTTATGATCTCTTTCGGTGGATCCTGAAATATAAGATATGTTGTAAAATGTTAAAGTGGAGAGTTCTAATCGGATTAATTAAAAGTATATATAACCTATTAGGTGAAATTATAAAAAAAAAAGTTAAAATATAAATCCTGAAAACACCAAAAATTATCAAAATGATAATGATGATAATAAATAAGATTGAAAATGGTTATGAATAAACAATGTCCTATATGATAATACATATAGTCAAGGGATATTTTAATATAAACTGAAAATTACATCTGTGCCGACTGCTGTTTTGTTGCAATTGTAGACAAACTTCCGCATCCATTATGAACCAGAAAATTTATACAATGTATGACATGAGAAAAATAAATGAATTTTAAATTTTAAATTATTTTATAATACCCGATGACCTGGTAGACCTGAAAGATATGATAATGGAAAATTATGCTATGATTTACCGGTCGCACCCCCTCACTTCGCTATTGTCAGATTGACAACATTGCCCAGGCTACGCCAATCAGCGTCTCTATGTTTCAGGTGGCAGTCTTTTGTGATCATATGACTCGTGGAGGCGTGAGGTATGAACTTGTGATGACCGGAGGTCGTCCGCAGGTTTTATGAATTTACGAAGCTTTGCTTTGGTTAAAGCCCAAAAAGTCTCGATTGGCCGAGCCTCCGGGCATTTCGGCAGATTCATGTCTTTTGGCACAAAACAAACATTTTGACTACTGTACCATTCCAAAGTTTCCTTTGCGTAATGACATGACGCCATATCAGGCCAAAACACTACTTGACCTTCGTGCTGCCTGATCATTGGCAATAATCGCTTCTGGAGACATTCCTTAACGTATTCCAGAGTGTTCATCGTCTCCGTTGTGATGTACGGAGTAGATGTTTTTCCACACTCGCATATTGCCTGCCAAACCATAACCTTCTTACCAAATTTTTCGGTAAAAATTGCCTTCTCCGTTTCGGAGATGTTTTTGCCTTCATTATACACCCAGAATTTCTACATAATAACGAATCGTAGAGTTTGCGGGCCCGTGGTTTCAAGAACGCGGCCTGTTTTGGGTTTTTTCTGCTTCCGGTCTTTCTTTGGCACGCATGACGTTACTCGACGAGGTCCCTAGCTTTTTCGTTACATCCCGAACGAAAGTCGCTGGTTTTCGCTTGTAGGCATCCCTGATCTTTTCATTGATATCCGGACAAACAGGACCGGAATTCCGACCACTTTTCGGTGCATCTTCAAACGTACACTGTTCTCTATATTTTTGAATCGCAGATCGCACCACAACGCTTCAAACCTCTTCCTTGGCCAATTTTCTCAAGGAGAGTCCGCTCACAGTGCACCATTTGTGCACGATACTTTTTCGTTGTTTCGGAGTAAGACCGCGTATTTTGATAGGTAACACAAAACTGAGCACTTTTTTGATGCTATGTCATTCAAAAATGTGCAAACAAAAGGACGCAGCGTAAACAGGTTGAAATATTTCATTATATTTAAAGTGACCGTTAAAGTGACTTATACTTTCTGGAACAGTCGTTATTCTTATCAAAATCTTTCGAAGCTTCGTTGATAGTTCGCCTCCTGGACCTCTCTGATTGAACCTCATACGGGAGCCTTGGTCTACCTCCTCCATGAACTACGGCTGGTTCAGAAACCGTAGGGACCATGTTTACTGTGACAGGAACTTTGTAATCAATTTCAAGCCACCGTTTATGATGTTTTTAGAACCTGTCAGTCTTTCGCTGACAGCTTTCATCATGCAGCTTTATAAATGTAGATTTCAATCTTGATTTCGAGCAGTACAATATACCACGATTTTGTGGATCAAATACAATATTGAACCGAGATTGTATCAACGCAATACTCTCTTTAATGGCATCACTATCGGATTTCACTTTTGCGCACTGACATATTTAGTTTCTCTCCGTTTCCGGTCAGATCAAAACTGTGTCTACGCACGAGTAGAAACAAATCTCGCGAATTTTAAACTCCGCTTGTATTGGTTATCGCAGATTATGTGTTTGTGTTTGTGAAGGATTATGTTCGGCATGCTTTTGAAATGTTGCTGCGCTGACGACAGCAAAACCACAATAATTGAGAAGAGTAGAGTGCGTATAATCACATTTTTGTTCGAACTTAAGTGGTTTAAGCTTACCGTATCTCGCTTCCCAAATAAACGCTGACTTTGAAGGTGCAAAGAGCATTCGGTCAATTCTCAAAACTAAAAATGCAGTTTTCTCTTCAATTCTCAAGAAAAATAAAAACACTTATTTGTTGCAATTGACAATCGGAACAAATAAGTGTTCTTGTTTTTCCCGATTTGTTGCATGTTTGAGAAAAAACTGCGTTTTTAGCTCCGACAAATGACCCTTAGCCTTAAAAACACTAATTATATATGTAAATATGAGTAAAATCTCAAAAAGATTTGAAAAATCATGATTTTTTATAATGGCTCGGAATTGCATTTGCGCATACATGCGCAAGGTTTTCCGACGGTTTTTGAAAGATATTTACACTATCTTCCAGATGTAGGGTGGGAAACTGCCCCGACATTTGCCGCCATGAGTTGCCGCCATTGAGTTCTATGTCAAAATCATCTAAATTTATGCGGTCAAAAACTAAGTAATTTCAGGATAATAATAAAAAAACTTTTTTTTGTTCCTGTGTTGCTTTTGATAGTTTTTGATGAAAGGATTCATATTGGACATAACTTTGGTGATTTATTTCAATGTAAAAATTTTAGTTACTGAGATAAATGTCACCCATCATTATTCATTTTTCACACTTGCATCACTTCGACAAAGAAAAAGTTAGTTAAAATTAAATACAAATGAATTTTTGATGAAGGATCTTAAAAATATATATCATATGCTTTAAAATGACATCATTGAAGGCAGGAAAGCATCAAAATTCATTTTTGGTATGGATGGAGCCCGGCTAATGTGGCACAGCAGAGTTTGATAATGCAAGCAAAAATTGTAAATATCAGCCTTTCCCTTAAATCACATACGTTCGATGAAAAAAGTATGGAAAAAAGAATCTACATCCACTGATGTTTAAAGCTACAAATATCGTATACATGAAAATTATGCTGCCTTGTCAAAAATAGCAACATTTCATCAATTTCCTCACAGGAAAGAATTTCACACCTACATCAACACGAATTCATCTAAGAAATCAATAAACCTTCGCTTCTTTTCCCACAATGTCAAATTCTGCCTAGCTGCTAAAGAAAAAAAAAATCATCGCCCAAAGCAATCGTACTTGTTGTGCACAAATGATTTCTTCATCTTCAAACCAACAACAGTGGAGATATTGATTTTCCTTCAGTACCACTCTAAAAGTCGCCATCTACCAATCAATTTCTAGATCCTCTGGAGCAAGAGGCCAGGAAAGCTACTCCAACTAAAAATAGAAACCGTCAATCAAAACCATTTTTCACCCTTGATTGCACCATCTCCCTCATCTCACCGAGATGGAGGAAACCGATGGGAGTGATTCGGCTGGCTGCCAGGAGCCTACATTATTGGAGGAAATTCGTTTCGTCGTCGGCATCGTCTTGGCCGTAGATGCTCGGTTTTATCTTGAAAATCTGGGTTACGGTAACGGAAATGCTTTTTCTCTCTTGCATTTTTTTTTGGTCGTCTCCTCTCAACCTACAGGCACTTCTACCTGTCTGACTTTTGGAAAAGTCCTTGTCAAATCTTCCGGTAATCGCCTGCCAGTCTGCCGCGCAGTGGTATGTTTCGTTTCGAGAGCCTTACCCATGGACCAATTTTGAATCGTTAAATCCGAGCTGTCTTTAACTATATATGGAATCTGGAACAGAGAGAAAAAAAACCCTACAGCTAGTGGCAAGGACAGAAGAAATCCATAAAGGAGGATCTAGCGTCGGCTGGCTTCCATTGGTCTCCGTCACCGCAGCCACTATTACTGCTAACCAGTTTCCTAACCAAGCCGACTTTAAGCCCCAAATCTTTAGTTTTTTGTCAGGAAAAAAGAGAAAAATCCAAGGAACTCTTCCAATCAACCACAGGAACGAACGACGACGACGATGGTACATCGAAAGAGTTCAGTGGAAGATACGTGAGGAAATCCGATTACCAAACCTGATTTTTACAAAGCGTTCGCCCCGTACCCCCGGCCCGGTATCTATCGTTCCATCAAAGCACGAAGAATGCAAGGAAGCTCGTTTCTTCAGATTCGACGTTTGAAAGAGTGAGCAAAAAAATCGAAACTGGAGCATGTGGGCAGAAAGCGTTGAGCTCATTTTTTTGCGGCTTCACATATCTTACGGCAAAAGCTTCACCCAAATTGACAGTAATATGAAGGGCATATCTATCGCTCAGGCTTTCCGAAGAATTTTGCTGGCTTCAATGACGATTCCTTCCATTTTTTTTTTTCTTTTCAGAATGCCTTTCAAGTTCGATAATAATTTGAAAAAAAGGGTGAGGAGGGTTCAGGAACAAAAGCCCCGGAAGCGGAGATAAGATTCGTTAGAGAGGTACGATAACGATCAGCGGCATGGATGTCGATTTCGAGAGGTTGGACAGCAGATAAAATTTGACCATTATGAAGAAGCAAAAAGAGTTATCCAATTTTTGTGCTTCATGAGATTTGTTGGATTATGCTGATACATGCGAGGTTGAAAGGGATCAGAAAAAATAAGCTTTTTCTGCTGGAAGACAAAGGTTCTTCGTTTGGTTCAAGGGGTTCAATGGCCTCAAGGGGGGAGAGGACCATCTTTTCGAAGAGTGTACTGATAAATTGGGCTGATTTTCATGAGAATATTTTATATTCCAATTGATCAAACAAGTTGTCAGCCTATTGAAGGTTCATTAAGAGATGAGAAATCAAAGTTCAATGCTAAATTATCATACATTGCTTTGTGCTCAGTCAGAAATAGATCGTTCGGGGCCAAAAATGGGTATTGGCATGATGTAAATAGACATTAGCATCCGTCAGTAACAAACAACCGGAACATGGCTCCGGTTTATAGTGGTTCAGCGTACGATTTGAATAAACTGATGCAACACGCTATCGATTCCCTCTTCAACTACTTAGTAAAGTTGGGCCAAAAAAAAACCTAATTCATTTACAGTATTATATTTATACTTTTTTACAAAATTAGATTTTTCAATTCAAATATTCAGCATTTCAAGAAAAATCGACTTTTTATGATGATTACTACCATCTTATGTACCCAAGAAACACAGTTTGTATTAAACGAGTTTAAAGTACTGTTAAATAACAAAATCAGGTTTTTAACTTAGATATATAATACTTTATTTCATACTTCAATATGACGCAAAAAAGCGCAAAAAGTATAGCCTTATGCAGCATAAAATGTGAAAAATTATCCTCATACAAAAATATAACATCGCCATGCATGGGATTTGAACGCCAATCCTTGGCGTGATAGGTCCGTAGCTTCTTTGGTAAGCCAGCTCAGATGCTTGTAAAGCAAACTCTAAGTATCTATGATATGCTTACCGTTGGCAGTGGAACCACAATCTTGTATAACAAATTCATCGTGATGAGAAAAAGAACAAGTTTTGCAAAACATGGTTGATGTAATGTAATTTCAACAGTACATAAAACTGCCCAAAAACAAGATTTGTTTTTTTTATGTATTATAAATGTATGGAACCATGTTTTTAAGAACAATAATAAGGTATAAGTCACTTGCAGCAGTGAAAAAAGTATTTTTAGCTCGTGAGAGTCATATATAGAATACAAAAGTTACACACACTGCATGCTGGACATGTTTTGCAATACGTTTATAATACATTTATAATACAAGCAATTATAAATCATTCTTAAAAGATGTTTCATGTGTTACTTGGGTAGGAAGGTACCTGTCTATAGCACTGAACTGTATTAATTAAACGATTTGGTCAAGGTTGCACTGTAGTAAATAATCCATCATGTTCCTAAATGAAGGGCCAAAAACGTATTGATAACGCAGATAACACATCGGTCATTAAGTCCCGAGCCTTTTGCCAAAATTCATTTTTACCATTGGCGTAACTACTGGGGGTGCCATGGGGGCTAGGCCCCCTCCAGAATTCTGCAGGCCCCCCCCCCAGGATTTTCCCGAAAATATTTGAAATGAAACACTATTCATAATCTCTACGGAGTTGTACGGATTTTTTTCCCAGTATAAGTTGTTTCCCGGAATACATTTCCCAGAGGTAATTTTCTAGAGGCCATTTTTCGAAGGCCACTTTTCGGAATGACTAATTTTCCAAAACGGATCTCTCTCCTCATTTTTTCGGAAAATGTATGCTTTCCTGAAACCATTTTCCAGGGGACTTTTCCCAGAGGTAATTCCCATCCCAGAGGTAATAGCCATCTTCTGGAATGACCAATTTTTCAGAGTGGGTATCTGTTCTTCTGTTTTCGGGAAATTGATTGTTTTCCGGTAACTATTTTTCTGATGCTATTTCCTTATTTTTGGGAAATAATTACTTTCCTGAAACCATTTCTTAGAGCCCATTCACCAGACGCAATTTTTCTGAGTTGATCTTTGTCCTTATTTATCTTCAGGAAATTATATTTTAAGTATTTTAATTTACTGAATTTGGTGATAACAAACTTTATCAAAGTTTTAGAATTAAGTAGTTTCCTCGACTTTTTTTGTAAAATTTTATTCATTAATATTGAGGAAAATCTGGCGGCATGTGAGACTTTCTTTTATTTGGCGGGATACTTTTAAGTGGCGGAACCATCATCATCGTGTAAAGTATTGTTAACCTGTTGAAACTATTATTTATATATTCTTTTCCACAAATATTTTAATTAATTGATCATAGTGATGTCGCAATGCAGGAATCGTCGAAAAAAATATTTTTAGTTTTCTAAGAAACGAACCATTTGAATACAATTCGAAGATAAATATCCGAAATATATACGCTGATTTTCAATCAAAAGGTTCTATTTTGGGCTGGAATAGGTCCGAGTATACACTGGTGACGAAAATATTAGATACATCTACAGTTTTTCATACAAAATTGTCGTATTTGACATTCTCTATGTCAGCACTCGAACGATGGATTGAGCTGAAATTTTGACAACTCAGAAGTAATTGATTTTTCCTGAATTTTAAATTGTTTATAAATTTTGAAACAGTCTTCAAAATAACATCAAATCCACCAGCTTAGAAAATTTTAAAAACATCTATTTTTTTACGAAATACAAAAATTTCAAAGGAATGAATATTTTTTCCGAAGAATTAATTCTTGTAGAACTATTCAATTTTAAATTATTCAACAACTTAATTTCTGTTAAACCTTCTATCATGGCCATTTTGAAGACTGTACTTGAAAATTTAAAAATTCAACACAGTGCAACACGGTAGATGCATTTGCTATACCATCAAAAAAAATCGAAAACGTTCCATGGAATTTGGATGCCCATGGATTCCATGGATTAGTATTCCATATCAATGCCAATCAAATGCTTAAGTTTAACCTCAAATTACCCATAGATGTTTCTTTCGAACTGCCGTGAACTTCTCAGTAGGTTTTTGATTAAATAATCCTCGAAATTCTCTCTCAAATTTTTTCAACTCTCTTTTGAAATTTAGCACGTTAACTTAAAATGTTTAATTGTATTTTTCACAGAATTTCTCACATAATTTTCAAAGAGTTATTTAATGAGAAACCTAAATCGAATTCCATCGAATGGTTGAAAAATATCCACATTTTGGAAACTGAGAACAAATCTCTTATTTTGAAATAACTGTTTTTTTTTTTAATTCAGTAATATTTTGACTGAAGATTCATTCAGTAAGTTTAATTAGAGAAGTAAAATTGCGAACTTTAGGAGTGTTTGCATTTTATTTTATGTAACGATTAAGATTTCCGTACAATGTTGACAAATGAACAAAATGAAAAATGAAAAATAGATAGGTAGGTACATCCATGTACTTCAGATATTTGGATTTTTCCAGGAAAACATAGACCTGGAACAGGTTTTTCCTTTTTTCAAGTTAATTTTGAAAGTAATTTTTGAAAAAAAATATTGGCACTCGTGACCACGGGTTATTGGGAACACCATACCTCAGGTATTTTCGAACTTTTCGGCGAGGTGCAATTTTAAGCTAATAGCTGATATCAAAACGCTTAATTTGAACTATATTGACTTATATTGACTTAAAATGTACTTCTGTACTGTTCTTTCGGAGCACCAAGAATTTCGATTCCATTCATCTATCGTTGATAATTCCGAAACAACTGAAAGCGACGCTAGTATTCTTCCTCAAACCTTACCAATTCCAATTTTATTTTTCTTTCTTTTCAGGTGGATGCTACTGCAGAAATTTCTTTTCGATTCTTTACCTTTCCGTAACAGTATACGGAATTTAACATAAGTTTGGGATGGAAAAATAAATTTCTTTCGAACACGACCTTTATAAATAGTTTGAACGAGTAACTATTTCTGTAGGAGTTAAGTGCGTATGCCCGATTCCCCACACTTTTCACTTACTCCACTGTTCCTTTCAGGATGTAAAGTTGGTATATTGATATAAACCATAGTAAACGACAATTAGATCCATGAGAATTCCTATACATCAACATTAAATCCACATTGCTCGAGAGTTTGTTGCGTCTGTTAAAAGCTAGTTTTTGTGAATTTTTTTTCGTGGTGTTAAATAACGAACGACATGATAAGCGGATATTTGCCAGCCCATAAATGATTAAATTTAGTTTATAACTCAATAATTTATTGATTTAGGATGATAAATATGCTCAACTGCCGCAAATCATAACTAGATATGACCGTAGCCAGGATTTAAATTAGGGGGGTATGGCAACCAGAAGCCGCCATCTTAGATTTTAAAATTGTGTTGATCATCGATTCCCGACCTTTAGACATTATCCAAATTCCAAACTATTGCCTATTGGTATTTAGTTTTACACTATTTCGTGGAAAAGGCCATGTCCTAGAGGCCACTTCCCGGAATGAATAATTTTCCAAAACGGATCTCTGTCCTCGATTTTTCGGAAAATGCTTTACTGAAATCATTCTCCAGAGGCCTTTCAATAGAGGTCATTTCCCGGGAACAATTACCCAGAAGCCAGTTTCCGGAATGACTAATTTTTCAGAGCGGATATCTGTCCTTCTTTTTTTCGGGAAATTGATTGTTTTCCGGTAACTATTTTTCGGACGCTACGCCATTTCCAGGAATCCTGTTCCCAGAGGTCATTTCCAGGATTGAACAATTTTCCAGAGTAGATATTTATTTATTTATTGTCGTCAATCATAAGTAGACCATATAATATATATTAAATATAATATAATATTATTCATTATTGTATGTTCTGGTTTCTTATGGAGCTAAAATACTGTTTTAGTTTATGCCGAGACATTATAAAGTCAATGATTTCGCAGTGTTTATTGTAAGAGGCCATCATGCGATTTATTGGTCCATTTGTTGCATAGTTTGTGCGACGATGGCTGATGGCGAATAGGTTACGATTTCGAAGTTGCCGAATAGGTGCATATATGTTTAATTTTGATAAAAGTTCTGGTGAGTCAATACGCTGCGAAACGATATCGTTTACAAATGAAACGCTTGCATACTCACGACGCTCTTTCAATGTTTGGATGTTTATAAGCATGCAACGCGCTTCATATGATGGAAGACGAAATGATGTCAACCCAACCTACGAAGAGCATATAATAGAAATTGCTTTGTACTGATTCTATTCTGTTTTCGTGTGTGGTTAAATGAGAGACCATACAATGCTGCAATATTCTAGAATAGACCTAACATAAGCTATGTATAGTGTTTTAATAGTGTATGGGTCCTGAAAATTATGACAAAAGCGCTTAATAAAGCCCAGCATGTTATTTGCCCTGTGAATAATTGTGTTGTAGTGGTCTATGAAATTAAGTTTGGAGTCTAAGATTATTCCTAAGTCCCTAACTCTTTCACATTTTTCTACTTTTTGATTACCTAGTGAAATTGGTATGTTTGGTGTTGTTATTTTTGCTAAATGATATTGAGTTGCATTTTTTTACATTCAGCTCTAATAGGCTTTTTACACCATGTGTAGAATATGTTTATTTCATTCTGGAATAAGTTGATGTCTTCCTTATTTCATATTTCAAATAAAGCTTCATGTCATCGGCATAGATTAATACTTTAATATTTTTAAGAATAAAGGAAATGTCATTTACCTACAAAATAAAAGAAAGGGTCTAAATGAGAGCCTTGTGGGACACCAGAAGTGACTTGAATAGGATTTGATTTCTTTCCATTTAATTTTATTATTTGTTGGCGGCTGGTTAAGTATGATTCAAGCCATTTCAAGAGTCCAGGTTCAATCCCATGTTTTTGTAGTTTGAAAAGTAGCATTGGTATGTCAATACGATCAAAGCCTTGCTAAAGTCTGTATAGAAACTTCACGTGGTTCCATTATCCATTGCATTCAATGAATAGTCTATAAATTCAATTAAATTTGTCGAGGTTGAACGGCCCTTAAAAAGCCGTGTTGCTTGTCAGTTATTTGATTTTTGATTTGGAAAAATAATTTTTCATTGACAATTGCCTCGAAAAGTTTAGGAATACAAGAGATAATGGCTATTCCACGATAATTACGTATGTCAGATTTTCGTCCAGATTTGAAAATAGGGACCAAAAATGAGCTTTTCCATATTGTTGGGAAAATTCCTGATTCAGTGACATATTAAAGAGCCAAAACAATGGAGATGTGAGTTCCATTGCTAAACTCTTCATGAACACTGGAGGAATTCCGTCAGGTCCAGGACCTTTTGCGGCGTCCAAATTTTTTAATGCTTGGAAAATATCTTGCACATACAATTGGATGACGCCAATGCTCCCAGTAAATTCAGGGTAAAATGCAAAATATTCGCGATCGTGATCCTCTTCAGAAAATGTCGTATAGATTTCTTGAAAAAATGTTGCAAAAAGATTGCAATTTTTTTCCGAGTTATCACCGACACGTTCATCAAGGTACATTGTAGATGGAAAATTGTCAGATTTTAAATTGGTTTTACGTAATTGAAGAAGTTCTTCGGGCATGACTTTATTTCAAGTTCAGTTTTTGTATTGTATTCTTCAAGCGCAATACCCATGGCTAGATTCAATTGGTCGCATATGTCCAGATAGTTTGCCTAAATTTTCACTACTGTTGAATTTTTGAAAATTTTGTGAGCTTTCTGCTTTCGATTTTTTAAATTTTTGATTTGTCTGTTAAACCAGACTGGATCACTCGTATTTCGGTGACGTCGTTTTTTCTTCAAAGGTATTTCTTGCAAAATTATTTCCGATAAAATTTTATAAAAAATGTCTACAGCAGTTTCGACATTTCCTTCATTCTTGAAAATTTCCTGCCAGTTTACATTGTTTAGTTTGCTTCTGATATTCGCATAATTAGCTAGTCTGTATTCAAAGACTTCTTCATATTCACAGTCGTTGGGTCTTTGATATTCATGTATAAATAAAGAATATTCGATTGCCGTGTGACGCATTTCATTTTTCCATAATGGGTTCAGCGATTCAGTCACACAGAAATCTTCTTGAATATTCGTGAGCAAGAAGTCCAAAAACAATTTTCTTCATTTCTGATGTGGTTTACTTGATTAAGTCCAAGTTTTGCGATTTCGTCGAATATGAATTGCAAAGTAATATTCTCCCCAACGACTGGAGAGTAAGATATTTTCATTTTCAGAGTCTAGAATGAAGTCAGCGTTGCGTTGATTAAAGTCCCCATAGATGTGAACTTTCACTTCAGGAGGAAGTTCAGATAAAATTTTTCTGCACATTCGAAAAACTTTTCATATGTATTTTTATTAGCATTATATGGTGGAAAATACACAGAGGCAAATACGTGTGTTTCACCTGCTATATGAGATTTCACCCAAACATGCTCAAATTCATTAAATTTTGATGAGAGAATTATTTCTGAGTTGAATTTTGCAGAGACAGCTACGAGGACTCCACCGCCTGACTTCTTTCCAGACTCAAGAAGATTCCTATCATTTCTGAATACGTTATACGCACTTCCGAAAATTTCTTCACTTTTACACTTTCATCCCAGCTAGTTTCAGTTGCCAGAATAATCGAAAAGGATGTACCAAGAAGATTTTTATGAATTTCTTTCATTTTTGATGGGCTTTTCATGCGCTTGAAATTTTGACAATAAATCAAAATTTCAGTAGCATTCTGTTTTGGTGAAGAAATTGTGGGAAGCGCGTCGGTTGATGAAATATTTACCGATATTGATGAGGTTTCTTCATCTTCTATGGAGGGCGTCGTTTCTTCTTCTTCTATGGAAGGCGTTCGTCAGGCGTTATGTGTTCGTCTTGTTTTAGGGAAGTAATTACTCTTCTGAAACCATTCTGAGAGCTCATTCAAAAGACGGCATTTTTGAGATTTAATCTTTGTCCTTATTTTTTATCGGGAAATTATTGCTTTCCTGTATTTTTCAGATGCTATTTCTCAAAGTCCATTTTCCAGAGGCAATTTTCCAGAGATAATTTCCAAGAGTTAATTTTTCAGAGGTAATTTCCCAGAGGCCAGGAATTAAATTTGATTGCATAGTCGGGGAGGCATTCGCCCCCATCTTCCTTCTCCCTGGCTACGCCTATGAACCTAGATATCGTTCGGGGTACAAGAGTTCACCAGATCAAAATCTAAATTAGAACGCATAGAGCCCATTCAGGCATGCACTAGTCGGCATGTGAACAAAACTAGTATATCGCGGTGTTTTTAGTAAAAAATTGATTTATTAATTCCATTAACTTTTTTTGTTGACTTAGTAGGTATTTGAAAAATTATTCCCTTCTTAGTTTCAATTCTATTAATATTTAAACGTCAAGACTCATAACTAAAATAATAGCGACGGTAAAATTTAGACCCTGTTAAGTTGAAACACAAGATTTGAAACACTTTTCTATGTGCGTACTTTAATTTTATTGTTCAAGAAGGTTTTACAATAATGTAAATTTTACAATAGAGTTTTGTTTAAAGGCGCATTTTAAATTCACAATATTATTTTCTCTTGTACGAAAAATTAAGCAGAGTATATATTCTCCAGATTGATTAGAAGTTTCGAAACTAACGAATGTAAATAAGCAAAATATAGAGATAGGAGTTTATTCATTAACGATAATATTTTCAAAAATGTAGTTTATGAGGTAAGGGGTCACATATGTATATACCATCAGGTAAATTTCTGTAATCATAATATTTGTTGGGGTTGACTTCAGTATTACTAGTTGTCGACATAGACTGCATTATGGGCCTGTGTGTCATCCCCAAAAGGTAATTGTAATAATTGAACTATCCACAACACAGTATTGATGAAATGCATATAGTAATTTAAGAGTTATTGCTGGAGGAAACTTCAGCACTGTCAACATAGACGGTATTCTGAACGGCGTTTCCAGGCTAGTGTAACTATGGTATTCGTCCTAGTAATAGGAAATGTTGCGAAAGGGTCCAGCCGTGACAAACAAGCTGTCATGCAGCTCCACACAAGAAAAAAATTACTCAGTACATACTCTGCTTACAACGCTACAAATGAAATAAATTAAACGTCATTGTTCATGATATTTAATGTATTTAAATTTCCTTAATTTGGTTATAAGAAAATTTATCAAAGTTTTGAAATTTAGTAATATTTTCTTGGAAGTTTTATCAAAATTCCCATCACATTTCTTGTAACAGTTGTCAACATTTATTCTTAAAGTTTCTTTAAAGGATTTGATTTTCAATCAAAAGGTTCTATTTTGGCGTTAATGATGTTGGCTATTTTGGGTTATTGATGGCGAAAATATTAAATACATTTACAGTTTTTCATACAAAATTGTCATATCTGACATTTCCTATGTCGCAACTCAAAAGATGGATTGAGCAGAAATGTTTAAAGTAGCTCAGAAGTAACCTGATAAACTGTCTAGAGTTATAAATTTTGAAACACAGTTTTCAAAATCACCTCTGATCAACCATCTTAGATAATTTTAAAAACATTTATTTTCTTTTACAAAATACAAAAATTTCATAAGAATAAATATTTTTTCCAAACAATTCATTCTCGTAGAACTTTTAAATATTAAATTATTTAAAAACTAAATTTCTGTCAAACCTTATAACATGGCCAGTCTGAATACAGTTCGAAACGGTAGATGCATTTGTTAATTTGGCCTATACTGTAGTTGTTTATATTCGTTTTCCATATCTTCAAAAAATTTCGAAAAATTTTCGTGGAATTTCGATGCCCTGGAATACTATAAAAGTAAATCCAATTCTTAAGTTAAACCTTAAATTACCCATGGATGTTTCTTTCGAACTGCCGTGAAGTTCTCAGTTGGTTTTTGATGAAATTATCCTCGGAATTCTCCTTCAAATTTCTTGAACTCTCTTTAGAAATTTATTATATTATAACTTTTAAATTTTCGGTGTTATGAAGAAATCAGTATCAGCGGACACAATTTTGAAGATATTTAAAATGTGCATTGACTCAATGTTGTTCTTTGTATTTTTAAGATTTTTAGTTTAAACTTGACTCTAGATACACACGAAGAAAAATAATCCATCGCCGGATCCGTGAACTGCAGTCATGAATTTTCGAGAACGAGCAAAAATACACCGTGAATTGAGTCACGTAGTTGTAAATTAGTAAACGTTTTTGGGTAAAAATCATGAAAACGTGAATTAATTCACGGTCCGTTTTCATTTTCGTGAACGCTTTTGTTTCTGTGCAAATCTATTCTCCGCCTCGGATGAGTTGAGACGCCTCAAGAGAATCGAATAAGGTGGAATAATGGAGAATACATTCTCCATTCGATCCCCACGGAATAATATGAGGTATATATTCACCACATTCGATTCTCTCAAGACATCTCAAATCACCGAGGCGCCGAATAGATCTAATTATTCGATTGAAGCTGTTCTGATTCTTCAATAAAAATAACATGTCCTAAACAATTACGCTACTTTCATCGCTCTTTTCAATATTCATATACACGACAAAAATCTTCAAGCAGGCCCCCTCCAGGCCCCCTCCAGACTAATTGCCCAGTTCCGCCAATGATCAGCACTGAAAAAACTACCCGTGCAGCATTAATCATAGTAACCCATGAGTTAACAGACAATGTTTAACAGCTCTATCAGTCTAACTCTAACCAGGAGGCACTTTGTGGACGCCGGAAACATCCGTTCCGGCATCTACAACATTTTGGCACTATTAGACAACAATCAGAGCATCGAAAAAGAGCCTGGTTCGGGACGGCCGATGACCCTGAGCGACAAGAAGCTCCAAATGATGCTGAAGAGGAAGACCGAAGAAAAAGTGGCTGTATTTCTTGGCCGGGAGGTCGGTTCAACCGGTCAAACAGTACAAAAGTACAAGGCGAACAGGAACATACATGTCAGGAAGCGGAAGTTGCGTCCACTGGTTTCGGAGTTGCAGACGATGACACAGCGACAGCGGCTGAATAAGATGGTCAACTCGATTTTAACGGCGAATTGCGACGTGGTGGTGGGGATGGCTACGAGACCTATCTCACCCTGGATGGCTCCGAGGAGAAGTTCATTTCACACACCAAGTTCCACAAGAAGGTGCTGCTGTGGCTGACAATCAAATCAGCGAGAAGGGGCTTTCAATGCCGCTTTTCATCAAGAAATACCATGAGGGCGAAGACGCGGTGTTCTGTCCGGATCTGGCGTCCGGCCACTACTCGAAGCGACCGCTGAAGGAGATAGAGTGGCTGAATATCGATGTGGTACCCAAGTCGGCGAACCCGGCCAACGTCCCCCAGCTGCATCCCATCGAGAATTTCTGGGCCAACCTGAAGCGTAAGATCTATTTCAACAATTTTGTCGCGAAAACTGAGGAGGAATTGATAAATATATCGAAGAAAACACTCAAAAACGTGCCTACACGCATGTTTTCGTCCGCCATGGCGAATGTTCCGGTTAAATGCCGGAAGGCCGCTCCCAAGGGCATAGCATTTTTTTGCTAAGGCCGGACTGGGACCTTGGAATGAAGACAGCTCATTTGTACATCAGGGCCAAATCCGGCCTTAGTCTGATTGGTCAGTAAAGGTTCATTCTCATTGTTCCGGTTCTAAACTCTTCTAAAATTATACATTCGTTGCTGTAGTTTTTTTTCTCGGTGTCAGTTCACATGGCTGAAAACCAAAACCACTAAGTGACAGAAGAACTGTTGTGATGCTGCAGGTTAATTGTACCAAGCACCACTAGAACTTTTGGCTGTTTAAGCGCATTAAGCAGACAGTTGCTCAGTGTTTTCGAACATGGGGAACAGACGGTGCATTGAGCCGTCCCTTACCTGGAAGCAGGCGCTCGACTGTAGTTCATTTAGCATAACCCAGGCTGCACTACGGGCTTGTGTAGGGATATATGAGTTCCAGGAAACTGGAGCTAGCCCACCATAAGACCGAGGTCTCGGTTGTTAACAACCGAAAATCCGAGCATCACGCGACAATTCTGGCAGGTAACTGCACAATCGTATCAAATAGGTCTTTTAGGTACTTGGGAATCATGATCGACGATAAGCTGTCATTTACCTGCCACGTCAATTACGCCTGCAACAAAGCCTCTATGGCTATATCGGCATTATCCCGCCTGATTTCGAATAGCTCAGCGGTACATGGCTAGCGTCGCCATGTCTATAATGAGGTACGGTGGGCCGGCATGGGCCACTGCGCTGAGTACTACCTCGACCAGCTCGAAAGTACCCACAGGCTCACGCGACGCGGTATGCGTTTTAGCGGGGATGATACCCATCGGCATCATCATAAAAGACGACACAGAGTGCTTTGAGCAAAGGAGCTAAAAAGGGGCATCCGCTATACCATCAATGGTCAGGTGACAGAGGGAGTGGAATAATTCCACCAAAGAAATATCTGGATGGGTTGATCGGCGACATGGAGAAGTTACCTTCCACTTGACACAGATGCTATCAGACCACGGCTGCTTCAGACAGTATCTTCAAAACTACGGGCACGCGGAGTCTTCCGCATGTCCCGTATACGCGGTAGCGGATGAAACTGCAGAACATGTGTTCTTCGTGTGCCCTCGGTTCAACGATGTGAGGAACCGGCCGTGAGCTGTCGGAACACGACCCCGGATAATCTTGTTCAGAAAATATGTCAAGAACAGGGCACCTGGCACGCGATAAACACGGCAGCTTCTCAGATTGTCTTAGAGCTGCAGGACAAGGACAAAGACAAGGCTAGAGGGATCAACTAACTACTAAAGCCCTATGTAGTTATACATAAGTGGGGGCTTAACGCACAATCGCCCCCTCCCCGAAGTAAAACCGAGAGGTTGTTTGAGGGAGACCAAGGCAAGAGGCACACCCTGAGATATTCAGGAGGCTGGAAGCAGATTTGTCATCCCGCTGAAAAAAGGCTGCACTACGGATAAGGGTGTGAAAGTGGTTTGCTTCCAAGCGGTGTATCATGGAAACGTTAAGCTCCCCTTAACGGCTAACCGAGCTAGGGAGGAAGCGCCAAATGGCTCGAGATCCTGCAGGTAGCCGTAAGAGGTCGTGACGTTCCGACCCTGGTTCTGGCACTGGCTTTCTTGATCGGAGGAAGGACCATACGACGTAAGGTTTGGCAGGTTCCGTTAGTGGTCAGGCAGGGAGATCGCGGACGATCTGGCCTCCGACAGACGTCCCGAACTCTTCTTCGATCCCTGATCATTTCGATCGAATCAGCATCAGATCGACGGAGCTAACTACTAAAGATACAGTAGTTAGACATAGTGGATGTGTAATGCATAATAGCCCCCTCCCTGAATTAATACCAAAAGGTGGTTCTGAAGAGGGCCGGAGCTCAAGACACGGGTGACCTTCTAGTGGGTCGAGGAGTTGGCACCTTCATCCCTACCACCTGAGTTCATCAGGAATCTGTTTGCAGATTTTCCATCCCGTCTAAAAAAAAGGCTGCGCCACGGGTAGGCGAACTTCTTTACCACGCAAATGTTTGAGAATTAAATAATAAAAAATATATAGTTTAAAATATATATTTATCGTAAAAGTCTAGGTGGTGAAAGAAGCAAACAATGACGGTTGATTGTTGGTCATCTACTTGAATTAAACGTCTTCTTCTTCTACCAGACAATGAAGATATTTTGAATGAGATTTCGCCTGTTCTCATCTTAGTTTTCAAGATGCTCTTGATCAACGATCAATTTCGATGTCAATATGAATACATGATTTTGTATATTGTGTAGCATACACAATAATACTCTATGCTCAGGGAAGTCAACACAAATTCCAACCAGAAATTTTCCCTGGACCTAGTCACCTCCACCTTGAAAAACCGTGCTCATACTGACTGAGCTATCTGAGACCCCTAGTTAAAATTCGTAGCCAGAATGAACCATGTCAATTATCAGTGTCTTCAAAATCAACGACTCTCATAAGCTTTTTCATTTGACATAATTTATTACCATACTGAATGAATTGAGTAAACTAAATCTTTCGTGCCGATAATATGAACAAACCTTTACCTTAACAATGGCTTGGTTAACACAAATATTAAACAGAATGTTCAAATTTACTCCATTTAAAGCTCAATTCAAAGTAAATCTGGACGCACGATTTAATACACCACCGCGTCCCTGGTGATTGGAACAAAACACATTTGACAGGCATTTATTGATGTTTCATTGACGAAGAAATTGGTAAAAAGCGATTTTCGATTGATCGGCGCACCTCGAAATAACGGATCATGGAACTTGAGAAAAGAAAATCAATTGTGCACAAACATCTAAAGAATCTTTCATAGTCTACCTCAAAAATAGCAAAAGTGTTAAAATTCCCAAAGTAAACGGTGTATCTTGTAATCAATGTTTGACAATGAGAAACGATTCCAACTTTTCCACCGTGCGTAACATACTTACAAGAGAAGGATATAAGATTTTTGTGCCAGGAAACATCCGAATCGCCTCCTGAAACAAAATTTAGTGGCCAAAAAGCGAGCATGATTTCTATACGAACGAGTTTTGACGAAATTAGATGGCTTTATTTTAATGGCTGACGAAACATATGTCAAAATGGATTATAATCAAATCCCTGGACGAAAATTCTACCTGGAAACTGGTGGTGAGGATGTCCCTTCAAGGTATAAATTTATTTTTGCTGATAATTTGGCAAGCAATCTGCTGATGTGGCCTGAAAATCAAGGTTTTCATCGTATTTCACACGATGATGTCGAAGGTTTACATTAAAGAGTGTCTGAAAAAGCAGATCTTACCCTTCATTCGGCAACACAAGACCAACGTTATGTTTTGGCCGGATCTAGCCAGCTGCCACTAATCTATGGAGGTACTAGAATGGTTTGCTGCAAACCATGTTAGTTTCTTCGCCAAAGAGATTAATCTTCCGAATTGCCCTGAGCTCATACCGATCGAAAAATATTGGGCAATTGTCAATTTAAAACTTCGAGGATGCGGTAAAGAAGTGACAATTGCTCAACAAATGCGGTTAAAGTTGAATAAGTTCGACGGTACAGTGTCACCAGCGACTGTGCTGATCATGATGGCATCGATCACATGTAAATTGCGACAGTTCATTTGAATCGTATGTAATATGTATGTGAAATGTAATAACTTGTTATAAATCGTTTGAAACTTGAATAAATATCAATGTGTTTGACGTTTTGATCAACCGCGTATGTTGTTTGATGTTTTGAGTATCCATTCCTTTAAGCCTAAGTCAACATGAAAAAGTCACTATCAACATACTCGATAATCACTTTTTCATTTTGACATGGTTCTCGTCAATAACAATGATATACCTCAACTTTAGGTTGAAAACATTTTGTATATTCAACACGGTATGGGTTGAAGCTAATGTAAGAATATGCTGTCAGCCATTCCCCCAAAAAGAGCAACTCAAGTAAACGCCAGATAATAACAATTACCGAAAGACTAAGAAGGTTTCATTTAGCCAATCATTAATCACATCAAATGGACAAGAAGTTTGTCGTTTTGTGTCGGAGCCTCTCAGTAGAGCCACTCGACAACGCAGCTTCTCCACCCACCCGTCGAGAAATGACACAGAATTGACGTGCTACAAGGTTTGCTCATTGTCGACTCATTGGAACCGAAATTAAAAGCCATAAGAAACATCCAATCACATACACACACACCGAAAATAAATGAAATGTTACAAGAAAAAGGCCAAGAGAACCCCCCCCCCCCACCCTCTCCGACCCCCCTCACAACACCTTAGCACCTACCCCATCAATCGCTGTCATTTTCATCGACTGGGAATTAGTTTGTCCTTCCAACAACAAAGGGCAAAGACGGATGATTTCTTTCGTTTGTGTCATCATCAAGCGTAACGAGCGAACGGGAAATTGTCTCCCACTCTCCGAATTACTGGGGGAGAAAGTCGAACGAACCATGAAATCTACGGTTTCCCTCCAAACTCGATACACGCTTTTTCCGGCATTATTGAACTGCCAGGACTGCCAAAGTCCAAATGCTCTGCTTCGTGCCTCCCGGCGCTCGATGGATTGACAGTGTCCATCTAGGCAACCTTTGATTTCTCCACCACCCCTGTTTCGTAAACTCTGCTGATTGGATGAAATGACAACCGCCCTCAGCACCCTCTCGGGGACAGAAGAAGTAAACACAGGCGAACCACCGAGATGCCGGGATCGCTTTGATTGGTCTCTGATGAGAAATTAAATGACGAAAACCGCAAAATCGATTTCGGAAATCGAGCAGAAATCGAGTTTATCGAGCGAAAATGGGGAGCATTATTTCACTTTTGGCTGCAGCGGCGAATGGAACTGTAACTGCCGTTAATCGAGGTCGGTAGGTATAATGTTATGATTTATGTGCTCATTGCGGTGACGATGGCAAGGAGGTGGTGGTGGCGGGAGCTGACTTTTGGCGATAATGGGCGGAGAACTAATTTTGCTGAAATGGAGTGAATTGAATATTATTCCTGATTGGCTTGATGCCACATCCGGATTGAGTTTATGCGTGGATTGAGAGTATTAGTTCGCGATTTTCTGGATTTTAATTTTTCTCACGAGCATTTACAACCTCCTGATTTTCGTGACTGTGAAGTCACCACAAAAAAACCGCCCACTCTAGAATCCCATTAGGACCAGCATCCGAATTGAAAAATGCACAACAAACAACGTTCACTGATTCGTAAAATTGACAAAACCGATCCTCACTGCACCAAATTTGTTATCGTAATCAAAGGCAGCAAAACAAAAAAAAGAGCAAACAAAATTTATTACCCCACAGTAAGCTCAAATGTTGGAAACGAATCCGAAACATGGGTAAACCAGGCTAGCCATCAGCAGCACGAAACGCACGCAATCAATTGTCAAACAATGTAAATAGCATTCCGAATGAATGGCTCAACCACCAGCGAGCAGCTGACTGAAGCTGGAATAACTCATCATTCGTGCCCAATTTCACTCCCTTCCCTGCGTCTTCTTCTTCTTCTTCTCCCCCTTGAAGTCTGTCAACGGGAAATTCCTTCCCCCGTTTTTGAATGTTTTCCGCGTTTCCAAGCTTTGTGTCTGACATGCAGATAAACGTTTTCGGTCATTATGGAAAGTACATTTCACTCAACGCAAACGCAACCATCGATTTCCATTTATCATTAAAAATAGCCTCGCGATTGCTTCGTCACGCTGTTTCGCTCTTTTCTTCCCTTGCTCACGGAGTGGTTCTCTTCCATCTGCCACACCGTTTGGTAGCTCAAAGTGGAAAAAAGGGAAGGAGAAGCGGAGTTTTCTCGATTGACATTTGTGTGTACACAATGATTCCGGGTGCTGGTTACAGCAAGGGGAAATCGATCTCCGAGCGGAGGTGGCAAATGCTAGGACATGTTGAGTCGAATTTATGGCTCCTATTCTGCAACGATTACAAGTCAGTCTTTTAAATTTCAACAAAGTGAGGAAAGAGCGACACAACGAGGCATCTTATTTCTTTAAATTCTTGAAAGTTATCAAATCGTATCTAACATCGTAAAAATATACGATCGAATCTTGTGATGCCAGTTTAGCATCGTTATTTAATACTCACATGCAATGCATATGAATACAGCTGTCTAAGTTGTTTTTGTTTTTAAGTAGAATGAACTGAAAAAACGTACAGAGCTTGAAAACTTTGTGAAATTCTATCGGATATTCAGCGCATTCGATTTTGACACTTGTGACTTCATCTCAATGTGAGCGATTGCATAACGAACTACGTTGGCCTAATCGCCAAAGTTATCTGTAATTTCTACGTCTCCATGTTCCAAACATCCGAATCGTTAGTCCATTTTCGTCGCCCAAGTCTTCGCAATGGCTACTATAAAACTATTTGGTCATTTGGGGACTCTCCTCACTGCCAATTTGCCGTTTAATGCATTTACTGAAGGCAGAATGGTTTTAAAATAATTTTTCAACTGACCATAATAAGATAATTTGAATGAGTCTTAAACGGTATTTCAAAACAGCATTTTACGAGTTCATAAAAGTCAAAATAAAATCTTTAATAGGAGTACAAGGAATTTTAGAAGACGTTGTAAAGATGCTGTGTAGATACTCATTGTTCCGTTCGTACCCTAAAACGTCAGCTTTTATAGTGAAATGTTTTCACCGTGTCAACGATTGCTGCGATTGCAATAGTGCTGTGCCCACACAGCAGTAGTACCAATACCGCAGCAATGCCAACTTTGATAAACAACAAATTCAGTTTTGTTTCCCGCCAATTCGAGGAGTCGTTCTTTTTATTTCATTAGTGTTTGAGCCTTTGAAGGACGAAGACATATACAGTTAAATCGCTAAGAATAAATGTTTAGTTCAAGTAAGAGTTAGTTAGTGTTTTTCCTTTTTTCCTGAAAATTCGAATCGGAAGTACTGTCCGCCGATTAACCGTCCACCCCGGAAAAGTTGATGTTGGCCTTGGCATCCTCCTAGAGGAGCAACATTTGGTCCTTCGAACCTGATCGCCGCCATCTTGGAAGAAGTTATGGCGTCGGTGAAAGTGAATTAAACGAAAAAAAAAAACCATATAGTGTATGTCACCCCATGCGAATTGTGTGCCGGTAGTGTTCGACCGAGAATCTACCATCTCCGAGCGAAGAAAGCCAGTATTCGCGGTTTTCGGATAGCGATCTTATCGATTATTCATTTCCTGTTCCGTGTCGAGGATGTTACATACACCTGTGAAAAACAATCAAGAACTGAAAATGGCCGAAGAAGAAGTAAAATTACTAGTGCACAAGTGAGGACATGTTAAAGCTAAAATGACCCGAATAAAGAACAGTGTGATGGCATCCCTGGAAGATGGCGCCGCTGCAGTAACCCTACCGCAACTTCGAGTGTATGCACGAAATCTTGAGATTCACTACCGTGAATTCAACGAGGCCCATGATGTGCTCATAAGTTCATGTCCTGCCAACCAGAGTGACGCCCAGGACAACAAGTACGAGGAGTTCGAAGTGCTATACAACGAAACCTGTCTGGCGATTGAAACACTGAAGGATACGTTGGCTCCCAACCAAGCCGTTCCCGTTGCACTACTGGAAGCAGGTCAACATCCCCAGATCGTCATGCAGCATCAATCATTAAAGGCCCCACTACCCACGTTCAATGGGAAGTACGAACATTGGCCACGTTTCAAGGCCATGTTTCTGGATCTCATTGGTCGGTCGCCAGATTGTGATGCAGTCAAACTGTACCATTTAGAGAAATCGTTGGTGGGTGCCGCAGTGGGAGTAATCGACACACAAACCATCCAGGACAACCACTACGCTCAGGCTTGGACGATTCTAGAGGAGCGATATGAGAATAAACGCCTGATAGTTGACTTGCACATCCGTGGTTTACTCAGTTTCAAACGCATGACCAAGAAATCTTCAAAGGAACTTCGTGAACTTCTCGATGAGTGCTGCCGTCATGTCAAGAACCTTCGATTCCTGGGACAGGAGTTTCAAGGAGTGTCCGAGCTGTTCGCCGTGAACGTCCTCACCACTGCATTGGATAAGGAGACACGGGAGCATTGGGAATCTACATTGGACCACGGAGAACTTTCACCCTATGGTGACACGATCGAGTGCTTGAAGAATCGGTGTCTTGTTCTCGAGAGGTGCGAGACGGCTAACCCTCCTTCGGTGCCGGGAAAGTCTACAACAACCCTTCAGAAGACATTCAACCAGAAACTGTCCAATGCTATTACGTCATCGTTCACCACCGGCTTTGTTTCAATTGCCTTCTGAAAGGACATCGAAGCAATATGTGTTCATCCGAAAAAAAAACGTGCTCTAAGTGTTCCCGAAAGCATAATTCCTTGCTGCATCAGGATGGCCCTGGTGTTGTGCCATCAGTTCCTGACGTGCCTGCAGCTCTGGTAGCGAAAGCACCAGTGCAGCCCACCAGTGAAGAGCCAGTGCCAAGCGCATTGGTTAGCCATGTTTCCAGTACCCGAAAGTGCCATTCTCAAGCGAAAAAAGTTCTACTGCTGACGGCCGTGGTAAATCTGATCGACACCAATGGTTGTTTTCATCCGTGCCGTGCACTATTGGATTGCGCATCCCAAGTGTGCCTCATTTCCAGCAACATGGTAGGCAACCTTGGTAAACGGCCGTGGCCAACCAACACCGAGGTAGTTGGTGTGACAGGAAGAAAGAGTGCCAACCAAGGTATAGTTGCAACTATCGTTTCCAACTACGGTGAGTACAAGGTTGACATCCCGTGCCTTGTTATGCCTCAGGTGAGTGGAATCATTCCTACAAGAAAAATTGAAATCAACAAGTGAAAGATACCAGCTAACGTGGCGTTGGCTGATCCTGAGTTCTATTCACCCAATCAAGTAGATCTCCTCATCGGGAATGAATTTTTCTTTTCATTCCTGAAATCGGGCCAAATTAAAGTGTCCGATGATTTGCCTCTGCTCTAAGAAACCGTTTTGGGTGGGTTGTCGCTGGGTCAGCTGATGTCCCACAACAAAATGTAGTATTTTCCAATGTCGCTACCGAAGAATTCCCATCCGAATTGATCCAGAAGTTCTGGGCGATTGAAGAAGTCGTTGATACATCGTCATTCACGAGTGATGAACAGCAGATCGGAGACCATTTCGTAAATACCCACCGCCGAGACGGGACAGGACGTTTCGTCGTTCGGCTACCGTTCCGTGAGTCCGTCGCTGAACTTGGCAACAACCGAGCTTTGGCGCTGAAGAGATTTTTCCTGCTTGAGCGGCGTCTACAGCGTCATCCAGATTTGAAGCAACAATACGAGGACTTCATAGCCGAGTACGAGGCACTCGGCCACTGTCGTGAAGTCAACGTAGCAGCAGATCCAGTTGAAATAAATCGGTATTACCTACCGCATCATGCGGTCATGAAGTTAACCAGTTCCAGTACGAAGCTTCGTGTGGTATTCGATGCAACTGCCCGATCCATCGACCCATCATTGAATGACGTTCTATGTGTTGGTCCAACTATCCAAAACGATGTGGTTATTATCCTTTTGCTGTTCCGATTTTACCGTTATGCCTTCACAGCCGACGTCACTAAAATGTATCGTCAAGTGTTGGTTGACGACCGTGACTCTATTTACCAATGTATCTTCTGGAGGAAACAACTTTCCGATCCGATCCGTGTTCTGGAGCTCAAAACAAGCTAACTTTCCCAATGCTGCCGTTGTGGTTCACGAGCACTGTTACATCGACGACGTGCTCACCGGAGCAGATACTGAAGCTCAAGCCGTTCAGTTGAGAGATGATTTGAAGGAAATGCTTTCAAGAGGAGGAGAAAAATGGTGTTCCAATTCCCAAACAGTGTTGGCCGGCGTACCTGAAGAGGAAAAAGAGGAGCTGATGAAAATTGACGATTCTGAAAACACCTTTCGAACGCTGGGCTTAATTTGGGATACTTGTAACGATCAATTCCTTTTAGTTGTCCCATCTACCGACGAGAATTCATTGCGACGTATCACCAAGCGATTAGTCCAGTCGCAGATTTCGAGGTTATTTGATCCGCTCGGCTTAGTCTCGCTTGTAGTTGTTTTGGCCAAACTATTGATGCAGACCGTGTGGGTGCGAAAGTTGGAGTGGGATGACAATCTCCCGGATGACTTGCTTGCCCAGTGGATGAAGCTTTGTAATTCCCTGTCTTTCTTGAACAAGATGAAGATTCCGAGGTGTGTGATTCCTCATGGCTACGTTACGTTAGAGATTCACGGGTTCGCCGACGCGTCCAAGTCGGCGTATGGAGCTTGCCTCTATCTTAGAGCTGTTGGAGAGAATGGCAGTATATGTTGTCATCTTTTGATCAGCAAATCAAAGGTGGCCCCGCTAACCGAAATGACGATCCATCGCAAAGAATTATGTGCCGCTCTTTTACTATCACGCCTTGTGATGAAGATCCTACCGGTCTTGAAACTTCCTGTTTCCAACGTGTATCTATTAACCGATAGCCAGATAGTGCTGTCGTGGCTGAAAAAGACACCCGCTCGATTGGAAATTTTTGTGCGCAACCGTGTCGCAGAAATCAATCGAAGCCTGCCAATTTCTTCGTGGAATTATGTATCATCAGCCAACAACCCTGCTGATGTCGTGTCCAGAGGGCAGATTCCAGAGGTCCTAAGCGGCAACGACTTGTGGTGGTTTGACCCAGACTACCTGCGTAAGCCAAGCTATCAACCAGCAACAATTGAAGAAATTCCTGACCATGAGACACCCGAAATGAAAGCAGAAGTGATAGTCAACCTGGCGACAATTCAACTTCTTCCCATTTTTACAAGGTTCGACTTCGAAAAATGCAACGGATCGTTGCACTTGTTTTGCGATTCATTAGGAACATGAAGTTGAAAATTCACGTCGACCGTCAGCTTTCACGTTTCATCACCGTGCCTGAAATGAGAGAATCGTTAAAGGTCATCATACGTGTTGTTCAGCACACCGAATTTCCTGATGAGGTATGCAGTCAGAAAGCAGCAGCAACTTCCAAACGACTTGCTCGTCTCTGTCCAAATCTTGACAATGGTGTTCTCAGAGCTGGAGGGCGACTACAGAAATCTGCTCTGCCATATGATGCGAGGCATCAGATGATTCTTCCCGATCACCATCCAGTGACGAAGCTTCTGATCCGGACGCTACATGAAGAGAACCTGCACGCCTGTCCATCTAGTCTTCTTGCCATAATTCGACAGAAGTTTTGGCTTCTGAATCCAAAGACGACAATCCGAGGAGTTATCAGATCCTGCGTTCCCTGCTTCAGAGCTGAACCCCGGAGAATGGAGCAATTGATGGGTCAACTACCGGAATTTCGAGTGAATCTTGCTATGCCGTTTGAATATACCGGAGTTGATTATGCCGGACCTGCAATAGTAAAACAAGGAAATTATCGCCCGAAAAAGATCAAAGGATACCTTGCAGTGTTCGTTTGCCTTGTTACCAAAAGCGTTCATTTGGAATTAGTATCCAGTCTCACCCCTGAGGCTTTTCTTGCTGTACTCGACTGCTTTGTTAACCACCATGGACTAGTTCGAAGGATCCTGTCGGACAACGCGACTAATATTGTGGGTGCATCCAATGAGCCTCGTGAGCTCTATCAACAATTCCGAGACGAGCTAACGCAATCGAAAATTGTCGATTTACTGCCACGGGAAATAGAATGGCATTTTATACCTCCAAGGGCCCCTAATTTTGCTGGACTCATGGAGGCTGGTGTAAAAAGTGTTAAGACACATCTCAAGCGAACTTTGCAGAATGCCATCCTGACCTTCGAGGAGTTTGCTACTGTACTGACACATGCGCAAGCTGTATTGAATTCCCGTCCTTTGTACGCGCTCTCCGACGATCCCAACGAGCCGATGCCGATTACGCCAGCCCATCTTCAATTAGGAAGACCAATACTCCCGGTTCCAAAGCCATCGTATCTGGGTATCCAGCAAAATCTATTGTCACGCTAGCAATACTTGATGCTGCTACGGGACCATTTCTGGAAAAGGTGGTCTAGAGAATACCTGTCCACGCTTCAGGTCAGAGGAAAATGGACTAAACCCACCACGAATGTTGTACCCGGAATAATAGTTTTGGTCATCGAAGATAATCTGCCAAGTCTTACCAAATCTTCAACGCGGGGGTGAATGTTCCGTTTGTACCCCAAAACGTCAGCTTTTATACTGCCCTGGGATGCATAGTTGACGTAAGCGCCAAGACGACCAAAATTCACTTTTTTGTTTTTTTTTGCATTCTTTACCCTATAATACATTGTTTCCAAGTCAAAACAAAAAAAAAATCTTCGAAAAATTGCGAGATAAATTGAAAAGAACGGTTTGGCGTAAGCACCATTTGGTCGCATGAATGACGTCTCTCCACATATAACATCACGGGTGGCTGTAAGCGAATTGAATGCACCAGGGAAAGCAGATT
The DNA here is from genome assembly GCA_034211315.2 of Aedes japonicus. Classification (NCBI taxonomy): domain Eukaryota; kingdom Metazoa; phylum Arthropoda; class Insecta; order Diptera; family Culicidae; genus Aedes; species Aedes japonicus. The sequence goes on from JASCZW010005009.1 coordinate 165,605, forward strand.
ATAGAATACATACATACTTGCCATCTATCGACCTCTGAAAACACCTGGCCGATTCCTAATGATCAGTGATACTGTCCCTCATACTGCCTTTATAGGCATCTGGAGTTGAAGATGGGATAGAATTGATGGATTTTTTTTCTTGGCGAAAAAGTGAAAAGGGATGAGCCTGGAATTCTGATATATAATCAAAACCACAGGTAGTAAAATTGCATAAGGAACTGCAAGCAAGTGAGTGTTGAAATTGACGTCATCATTTATTGTACACGTTCCACCCAGCAAACGCTCGTCCGTGATCCTTCCAACTAAAACACAACTCACATTGAACTTCGTTCGTTGTTGATACTCCCTGATCAGTATCATCAGCTTTAGCAGAGTACCCTGTCTGCTTATCGTGAACACGATGGGCTTGACAACGTTCGCACTCTTCATGCTCCAGTTGGGTAAATTTTATGTTCAGGTCTCTCAACACCTTACAGTAGAAACTGTATCTGCAACATTCTTGCTTTTTTTTCAACTGACGCTCTTTGAAAGAGTCGAACATTTTCTGGACTGATAAGTCCGATGGTACATATCGTCAAAATCAAATGGGAGCTTTGCTGGGTGAAACTTTTCGTTGGTATTCGTGAAGCCAATCGGCGAGAGCCTAATTTACGACATATTATTCAGAACAGAGCAGCCTGGTTTTTACGCCAAACTATGAGAATAAACGTTCAGTAATATGCCTGTTTATTCGCATAAGTTGGCGTATGCGTTTTAAGGATGATAAAAAAATGAAACTATTCTAATTATCTTGCTGGCCCATTTTTATTAGTTAAACTTGATCAAATGGACAGAAAATTTGTCCATAATTGTTGGTATATACTGCATTTCAGCTTAAACCCGGAAAACCGCGTTTTCTAAACAATCATACCAATGGTGGTTACGTCAACTATGCATCCCAGGGCAGTATAGTGAAATGTTTTCACCGTGTCAACGATTGCTGCGATTGCAATAGTGCTGTGCCCACACAGCAGTAGTACCAATACCGCAGCAATGCCAACTTTGATAAACAACAAATTCAGTTTTGTTTCCCGCCAATTCGAGGAGTCGTTCATTTTATTTCATTAGTGTTTGAGCCTTTGAAGGACGAAGACATATAGAGTTAAATCGCTAAGAATAAATATTTAGTTCAAGTAAAAGTTAGTTAGTGTTTTTCCTTTTTTCCTGAAAATCCGAATCGGAAGTACAGTCCGCCGATTAACCGTCCACCCCGGAAAAGTTGATGTTGGCCTTGACATCCGCCTAGAGGAGGAACACTCATAAACCTGACAAAAATTTGAACACCTCTTACTGCCGTAATAAAACGAAATTGACTTTTAATGGCTTTCATAAAACTTTGATAAAATTTAATAAAGCTGGATGGTTTTGGCTATGTTACTTGAGATTAACCCTTAAAGGTGCAGGACGCAGGACTTTTTATTTTTAAAACGCTATATCTCAATGATGCCTTAACCTTTGCAGCTGAAACATTCATTTAAATCAAGAGAAATAGTAGTCCTAATTTGAAAAAAAAACTTAAAACTTTACATTAATGTATCCCTCTCCAACAAATCTCCTCTTCTTTTCGAGACTGGATTTATGTCAGTTTGAGGATATTTTTTATGATGATATAGAAATTGTTTTTGTTTTTCACTTCTTTATAAACGGTTTTATGGTTTGGTACCCTTAGCTCAGTCGGTAAAGGCGCAGCTACAAAGCAACACCATGCTGGAGGCGGCTGGGTACGCGCCCTGGTCTGGTCCAGAAATTTTTCGTTTGGGAAAATTTCCCGACTCCCTCGGCATAGCGTATGATTGTACTTGCCACACAATCATCCTAATTGAAAAATGGTAACTGGCATCGAAAGCTCTCAATTAATAACTGTGGAAGTGCATTTAGAACACTATGTTGAGACCAAGCAATTAGCAATTTGTGAGAGCAATAAGCTTGAAATTCTAAAATAAGAATTTATGATTCTTAGTTAGTTTTTAACACAAATGATACATGAAAAGTATACAAATGGGTATATAAATATGTTTCGGGATGTTCTATTAGGTGCGCAACTAAGTTCTCGCTGTTTTTTTTAACGAAAAAGGAACTTTATTTTGAAAACAAAGGTTACAAATGAATTATTCAAAGTATTGCCCATCACTAGCTACGACTTTTTCCCATCTTTCTGGTAGAACGTGAATACCATTTCGATAGAACTGTTCGTCTTTTGATGCTATCCAAGAATCAAGCTATTTTGAGATGTCATCATGTGCGTGGAACTGCTGACCAGTGAGACCATGTGCCATCGAACGGAACAAGTAATAATCGGACGGTGCAATATCAGGAGAATATGGCGGGTGGGGTAGGACTTCCAATTTGAGCGTTTCCTAGTAGGTTGTCACGGGTTTCGCAACGTGATGTCGAGCGTTGTCATGCTGAAGAATCACATTTTCGTGTCTCCGTTTTTCGTGCAGTGCTCGGCTCAATCGCATCAATTGAGTTCGATACCGTTCCCCGGTAATGGTTTCGTTTGGTTTCAACAGCTCATAATAAATAACACCAACTTGGTCCCACCAAATACACAGCATAACCTTCGCAGCGTGAATATTCGGCCTAGGCGACGATGTTGAGGCATGCCCGGGCAGTCCCCATGAATGTTTCCGTTTTGGGATACTGTAATGAATCCATTTTTCGATGTAGAAAATTCTTCCTTTTTTGCCGCTGGAGCAGTTGTTCACAGACGAAAAAATGACGCCCAAGATCTCTTAGCTTCAAATCATAAGGAACCCAAGTTCCTTGCTTTTGAATCATTCCCAACGCATGCAATCGCTTAGAAACGGCTTGGCGGGAAATTCCTAATCCTGAACCAAGCTCTTCTTGCGTTTGACACGGATCCTCATGGAACAATGCCTCCAATTCAGAGTCTTCGAAGTTTTTTGGCCTTCCTTCACGCGGACGATCATCAACACTGAAATCACCGTTTTTGAAGCGACGAAACCAATCACGTCACGTTGTTTCACTCAGAGCAGCATCACCGTAAACTTTTTGGAGCTCTCGATGTGCTTCAGCTGCCGTTTTCTTCGAATGAAAGAAGAAAATCAACACTTCCCGCAAATGACGATTATTTGGCACGAAATCAGACATCTTCAAACAACCAAAATATATAACACTAAACCAAAATCACTGATTTGGCAAAGCGGTTTGTTTACCATATGTCTGAGCTTGGTTTATGACGCTTGAGATGTACAACATTCGACCAGCACTTACTACTGGCGCCATCTATTGCTAAACAGCGGGAACTGAGTTGCGCACCTAATAGATCGTCCAAATTCTCCTGGAATGTTGATCATGGACTGTGTCGCTATGACATCTGAGCATAGGACCTACACAAAGACTGTATTCGATGAAATTTGGACACACGCAATTTTTCGTAACTTTTTAGCGTGTGGCTAAAAATTATTGAAATTTTAACTGAATGTATTTCATTGTGTTGTGTCAATTGTGTAATGAGTTTCGTGAAAATCGGTCGAGTGATTTCAGTGATGGCTTCGAATGAAGAATTAGTGCACCAACAAATTTTGGGCACTCACTTCGAAAACCCAAACGCTTCTCATCGATGGATCGGAAAACAGCTCGGAATCACACATTCAACCGTAACGTTCAAGGACCGTAAGAAAACCAAGCGGAAAAATGGTAGTGGCAAAAAACGTGGCACATCAAATCCGGAGAAGGCCAGGATGGTATTGAACCAATTTAAGCGCTATCCCAACATTTCGATCAGGGATGTTGCGAAAAAGGCGAAAGTTTCAGTTTGTTTTGTGCAGAAAACAATGAAACGTTCTGGATTACATGTGTACAAGGTCCAGAAGGCACTGAACCGGAGTGATAAACAGAACTCGGTGGCCAAAACTCGTGCAAGAAAACTGTACAGGGAGTGGCTCACAAAACCGTTCTGCATTGTGATGGACGATGAGACCTACATTAAAGCCGACACCAAACAAATGCCAGGACAGGAACACTACGTCGCCACCTCTAAATTGGCCGTTCCGGAGAGTGTACGAATGAAGAAACTGTCGAAATTCGCCAAAAAATTCCTTGTCTGGCAAGCGATCTGCGGATGTGGCAAAATGAGTCAGCCCTTCATCACCTCTGAGACTGTCAACGAACAAATCTACAAGGACGAATGCCTCCAAAAACGACTTCTGCCCTTCTTGAGATCTCACGATGGCCCGACACTGTTTTGGCCGGATTTGGCATCTTGCCACTATGCCCGGCCCGTTTTAGACTGGTACAAAGATAATATTTAATGTAGTTTTTGTACCAAAAGACGTCAACCCTCCAAACACTCCGGAACTTCGCCCAATTGAAAAATGTTGGGCAATCATGAAGGCAAAGCTCTTTAAAACTCCAAAACTGATAGAAAATGAACTTTAACTAAAGAAAGTGTGGTTAAAAGTAAGTAAGCAAGTCGGTGCTATCATTGCCCGAAATTTGAAGAAAGGGGTCAAGGCAAAGGTGCGGGCATTTGGGTTGGAAGAAGAGGTTCAATAAACCAATGATGTCAAAACTTAACCATTTAGTAGTTCTTTATTTCCAGAAAGTTTGAAAAGAATCGGGCTCTAGGGAAATTTTTGGTGACCTATTTTGTGTGTCCAAATTTCATCGAATACAGTCTTTACATGAAGCATGTCCAACAAAGTTCAAGAAGAATGTAATAATTATCTGTCCATAATTCATATCAGTCGTTCAAGTCTCTCCAAATTGTCCTGGGCTTAAGGTAGTTCGTTGTAATTATTTCAATCAAGGCTTATAAAATACCCCTAACATTGGGTAATATCTTCGCTGATCTGTAGTAATAGTGCGCATCGTTTTCGACCTATTTCCATTTATATGTGTTATCTTAGATGCTCCAGTTCGTTGTGGAGTAAACTCTTTGGTATATTCTGCGTTATTATTTGTTAGATTATTTGATCTGAACTCCAAAATGATTTGGAGAACATAGAATATCTGATATGCAAAAAAGTAGATTGTTTGTTATGCATACAGCCGTCGTGAGTCTGTTTGAGTATGCTTTTTCAATAAAAACTATATTATAGCTGTGGTTGATTCAAAAGATTTTATGAATTGAACTTCACAACGACCTGGAGCACCTATAACAGCAAATATGAATGGAAATAGGTCAAAAACGATGTGTACTGGTACTATAAATCTGCGAAAACATTATCCAATGTCAGGGGCATTTTATTTGTCTTGGATGAACTAATGGCAACGAACTGTCTAAACTACAGCACAATTTGGAAAACCGAGAACACCTTATATGGAAGGAAACAAGCTGAACAATCATAGGTACAAACAAATTTTTAATATGTCCCTAAACTTTAAAATTCTGACAAACGAGTCGGAGCAAATAAAAAATATGTCGAACTATTCCATGAACTATCTTTCGCGAAAAAATATGCAAACGAACACAATATTATAGGTTGGAATAAAAATAATACTGAAACGAAGATAGATGGACTGAGTTATTTAAACACTTTGATGGAAGTAACATTCCGTTTCATAACTTGAAAGAAGTAGGAAAATTTGTTCTGGTTTTGCCGGTACGAAAGCTGTAACTTAATGAGTATTTTGAGTCGTTAACAAAGTTTGGACCACCGAAAAATCCAATCTAAAGGGTGATACGGTCAAAATTTGGTCAAGGGAAAACGCGTGTAAATCGGTGAAATCGTTTATTTAAAAAATCAAATTAAATTTCTTTTTCATGTTCAATTAGTATAAAATTCAGGAAAAATATTCAGTTAGGCTTCCGCTTTTCCAAATCCGAATTGCCGGGCCTTACGCTTGACCCCTGCCATCAGATTTTGAACAGCCACCTTGTCCACCTTCTTCGCCGCAGAAAGCCAGTTTGCCTTGAACTACTGCTCGTTCTTAGCAGTTTTTTTGGTCTTCTTTAGGTTCCGCTTGACAATAGCCCAGTATTTCTCAATTGGGCGGAGCTCTGGCGTGTTGGGAGGGTTCTTGTCCTTGGGAACCACCTGCACGTTGTTGGCGGCGTACCACTCCATGGCCTTTTTACCGTAATGGCAAGATGCCAAATCCGGCCAAAACAGTACGGAACAACCGTGTTTCTTCAGGAAAGGCAGCAGACGTTTATTCAAACACTCTTTCACGTAAATTTCTTGGTTGACAGTCCCGGAAGCTATGAAAATGCTGCTTTTCAAGCCACAGGTACAGATGGCTTGCCAAACCAGATATTTCTTTGCGAACTTTGACAGTTTCGTGTGCTTGAAAATATCTGCTACCTTTCCCCTTCCTTTTGCCGTATAAAACTCCTGTCCCGGAAGCTGCTTGTAGTCGGCTTTGACGTAGGTTTCGTCGTCCATTACCACGCAGTCAAACTTCGTCAGCATCGTCGTGTACAGCCTCTGGGATCGCGCTTTGGCCGTCGTATTTTGTTTATCATCGCGATTTGGAGTCACTACCTGCTTGTAAGTCGATAGTCCGGCTCGTTTTTTGGCTCGATGCACGGTTGTAGACGATACACCCAGCTTATTTGCGGCATCTCGCAGAGATAGGTTAGGGTTTCGCTTGAAACTACCGGCAACTCTCTTTGTCGTCTCAGCGGCTTCCGGTTTTCGATTTCCCCCCGATCCAGACTTCCTGGCTGTCGACAAACGTTCCCCAAACACTTTAATTACATTTGTAACGGTTGATTTGGCAACTTTTAGCGATTTTGCCAACTTTGCGTGCGAGTAGCTCGGATTTTCGCGATGCGCGAGCAAAATTTTGATACGCTGCTCTTCTTGCTTGGACGGCATTTTGACAACTGAAGAGTGAATTCCAAAATCAAAATAGGAGCAACATTCTACACACACACCTTCAAAATGAGGGGTGTTCAGGTTTTTTAAATGCAAAATTGAAAGAAATACGTCAAGTTGATATTCACCAAATTTTGACCGTATCGCCCTTTATGTGGTTAGATTTAATTTCCAGGATAAGTGCGAAGAGTTTAGCAGGAAGTGTCTGACTGCTTAAGCTAATTGCTTCAAACTCGAGGTTTTAACGTACAGGGTGCGGCAGAAAATAATGAAATTTGTTCTATTGCGTTCAACCCATTTTCAACTAATTCAAGCAATAATATTTTCGAGTGCATTTTTCTTTTAAAGTCCTTCAAACAATTTATTCAATATGTCCTCCATTTTATTGATAACATCCTCGAGCCGACGCCGGAAACCAGAGCATGCTTTCGGACGTAGTCCTCCGACATTGACTGCCATGTGCGTGTATGGTTGACTTCAGGGTTTTCAAACTAGGGTGTGATGTTTTGCACGTGCTCAACATATGCCCAAATCGAATAATCCAACGGATTAAGATCTGGACTGCTAGAGACCACAAATCCGTCGGCCAAAACTTCATGTTATCGTTCAACGATTGTTGGGTTCGATTGTGACGTGTGACACGGCGCTCCATCCTGCTGTAGGACAACGTTTTGGTCCTCGTAGAAGTTGGCCTTCACCCAGGGAAGCTCTCGGTCCTTTAAAATACCGATATACGCTTCGGTATTGATTTTAACTCCAGCATCAATGAAAACAGGCGGCATTTTCAAACCGTTGGACGCCACCAAGCCAAACATCATGCCACCAGCCGGATGTTTGGTTTGAAATTTGAGTTTCACTTTTTCCGGAACGTTTTCCATTTTCTGCGGTAAAATGAACCGGTCCGTGCGGCTGTTGGCTACAGCATCAATGCTGAAAAGCTTTTCGTCGGAGAACAGGATTTTCATTTTTGCATTCTTCAACAAGGAAAGCAATCTCTTGGAACGAGTCACTCGTAGTTCCTTGACCCGGTCCGTAATCAAGTGGCGTTTCACTCTGGCTCTGGAAGATGCATGCAGGTCTTCTTTGATGATTCTCCGCATGATTCTCCGGAACATTGGCTTTCGTTGCAAGTTTTCTTATGGAACGCACCGGGTTGCGAGCAATATTTGCACGGACCGATTTGATCACGTTCGGCGTGCTTGCAAAGCGCGGACGTCCACTTCCGGCTTCCGCTGCTAAGGACCATTCTGCAGGGACTTTTTATGCGGTAAACTGTTGCCAAATGGCACCCTACCACCTTGGCAATCTCTTTCGGTTCTTCTGGGGATCACTTCTTCGCGAACATTTTGACGAATTTGCAATAAAACAAATCGAATGTTTGGATGCAGCGCTTGACAGTAAACATAAACAAATACACTTTCGGCAGAAATTAGTCACTAGCTACACGAATTACCCAATGCTCAAGTTTGAACATTTTCGCATTATTTTCTGCCGCACCTGTACCTAGTCTAAGGTTATGCAAGAGAAAATTACTTTCAATCTGACAGGTTACGGCGTTGGTTGAAGAGAAATGTTTGTCTATGAAATGCTTCTACACCGAAAGAAAACCATGGTAGGAACTAAATTAGAAATTGGAAACTCACACCTACGTTTAATTTTGCGAAATTACATACCTTAGCAAACGAAAATATTTTAACAAAACTCATTTTGAAAAACAATAGGTGCCAGTTCTATTAAATTTTCATTCGTTTAGTTGCAAGCGTGCTCGGCTTACACCGGTTCGGCTAGTTACACATAAACCGTGTTTGAATTTGATTGCTAATAAATAAAACATCTGCAAAATAATGTTTCTATAAATGAACAGTTCTATGTAGAAACAAAGCCAACTTCGATAATACTTCATAGCTTTATTTTGTCATTGTTAGCTAGCTAGTCAATATTGGTGTTCAAACATTAATTTTGCACTACCGTTTTAACAAGCTGTTCTGATCGCTTATCTCTATCGATTTCCTCCTTATAAATATTATCACGACATTCTCACCTCCAACGAATCAACGTGTCTTTTGGAATACTCCTTATACCCTTTCTAATCTTATATCCGATGTCAGCTTCGCCAAAGTAGCATACAACTGTCACTAATCTACTGCTCCCTGTATGGCCAGTTTCCACTGCCATCAAGCTGCTGCCGGGTTCTGTATGAGACAGTAATAATTAATTAATCTGACCAGGCAAGAGTGAAAACACAACCAGCACAACGGTTGAACTCGTGAGAGCAAGAAGCCATGCAGAATGGCACTGTCGTTCACGGATTTTCCATTACCACCAACGGAAACAGCCACGTTTTCCATTTTCTCATTAGGAGCACCCACCCAACTACACTGCATCGCCTTTCTCTTACAGGTCACACTTCAGTGAAAGTCGGCACTGGCTGGCACTGGTGTGACTTGTGTACAGGAACGGCCTTCGGTGACAATGACGTTTACGCTTCAATTTAAAATTTAATTATTTAATTAATTAATTTGTGATTGGTCGCCACAGAGCCGGAGTCGCAGTCAAGTCAGTCAGTCAGTCGGTCGGTCAACCGGTCGGTCGGTTGGTCGGATGGTTGATCAGACAGACACCGCATTCACCGGGGCATCCTTCAGCTCAGCCAGTGACGGATGGGTGACGATGATTGAAGGCGCATCCTCCGTTTGTGCCGCGTTGAGTGAAAATTAAACCACTTCTGCCAAGCGAGGGAAAACAAGGGAACAAGAGAAGATGCACGCTAGTTAACGACATCATCATCGGGCGGGCGAAATCTGCGTGACGCCAGAGTTGACGCGTGGCGCGAACCAGATTGACAAAAAATCCCGGTGAAAATTTATGCTCCTGCAGAATGTCACACCGCGTGAAATGGGCAAATATTTAAGCAATGAGATCTGTTTATGTTTTATTAATAGAAACTTCGGGCAAAACTTTTCCGTTCAACTTATTGTGGTGGGACGCGAGCGGGCGACGGAAAGAAGATGAATTACAAATATCTATCTCACCTATTCCTGAACAAGATGGAGCAGGCAGGAATGATGCGCAGGGAAAAAGTTGGTAAATGAGCGTATCCATCTTCATTCATTAGTAAACGAATGTCAAACAACCGAAAGAACCACGCAGCAAACATGGGAAAATGTAGATATGTGTGCTGTGGTGGAACGATTGAAGCCAAGAAATTAACAACTGGATAGGGTTGAAACTTCTGAAGTAACGACGCTTGAGTCGAACAATTTTAATTCGGAGGAGAACTCCCAATGTTAAACCGCAAGGTAACTACCAAAATTGAAAATTTTGTCGGATTTTCTGAAATCGAATCTATCGTTCCATCAAGATACATCGTACCAACCATGAAATATCATTTCCTTCCGATATCAATTTGGTGTGACATACTCGTACTACCACCCACTGTCCGTACGCTGTCTCCAGAGCGACTCGAAAATCTAATGAAAGTAATATTAAATTTGTCTCCTCGGAAACCCATATCTTCTCGTTATCGTTATCGGTTTAATGGCACACATTTGACAGCAGGAGTTGGCAGCGAGGACATCATGGCAGAAACTTGCAATCGGTTGGAAAATGTCATTTTCGGATAATGTTTTATGTCGGTACCTAGATGATGCTGAACATAAATTCCCTTCCTCTATATCCTATAGTTTGATGCGGAAGTAGAACTAGGAGCGGACTCTAGAAGTGTGCACGACTGCAAAGTGAGCCTGCTGAAAGAGAGATGCTAACTTTATTTCCGGAATCAACCAAATTCCTCCTCGAGCCTTGTCTTGTATCTCGTGTATGATGCAGAGGAACGTCGTTGCACATAGGGATTTTTGACTCGAAAATCTTGACAAAAAGTGATTACTACTCAGTTAATAAAATTTTGCAATTTTCAAAATGAGAACACACTTTGAAAAATTAGAGCTAGGTTATATCAGGGATATAACAGCGAGGTTCTCGTATGACCGCGTTGGTGTATAGCAATAATGGTATTATTCAAATAATAAATACTTACCATAACCAGTGTTGGTGACTGCCGAAAAAATCAGTGAAAATTATTTATTCTTATCCGTGCTTGAAACAACCGTATCGATGATTGTATTGGTAAAGGCATCATACGCAGGAACTCAGAGAGTGAACAAGATTATACGTTTTGTAGATTACTTCATTCCACCACGCAAGTCGAAAGGACAACAGCTCTGCATACTTGTGATTCACTCTTCGTTGATTGAGTGGCTATGGAAATACGACACAGTAGGATCTCCAGATGATAATGTTCGGAGACGAGAGATGATAGCATTCATTTGAACAGAATCTTTCATTGTCTTTTGGTTCGAATGACAGTGTTGGAAGTTTTGTTAAGTATGTACCGTCTGTCAATTTTTCAATGGAAATTTCCCAACTTTTGAGCCTTTTATTATTTTCTAATTTTCTGATTTTGCCTGGAAAATTTCCCAACTTTTCTTTTTCTCTGTACCTTTGTTGGACAAAAAGGAACAAATCATCCAAAGACACTGTCAAGATTGGTTCAGCCGTTCTCGAGTTTTAGCGTCACTAACAAACAAACATTCATTTTTATATATATAGTGAAGAGATGATACTGAAGCTATTGACAGTACTACATAATTCTTTAAACATTTAACATTAAAGGTTGCTGTATGGATATGCGTTGATCGGTCTCACTTTAACGATTTTATGTTGAAGTTCTCAGACCTTCTGGTAAAGCATTCATTTCCTAACCTTTTTGGAGGATTCTTTGAACTTTGGAAGAATTCTCAAAACTTTTTTGATATTGATGATTTGCTAAGCTTCTTGTTTTTTTTATATTATACTTCTCTGCTAAACTTCAGCGAAGTATTCTTGACGATCAAATCTCTCAAACGAGGTGAGATGGAAACCAAGGAATTGTGATTCCTACATGAAGTTGTGTCCTAGCTCAAAGAACGATGGGAACGGTTGGGGAAATGGTGTTCACCATATTTTTATATGGTGCCATGAGCAATGAATATCATTATGGTCATATGAATGATTTTAGTATTGACTGCTTCTTCTGTTTGCCAGTGAATTTGCCTTGAATTTCAGGGAAGCTATTTTCTGATCATGGACAAAGCTCTTTGCTGTCAAAATTCTGGAATGTTTTCTCCTGAACTTTAATCAAGTTTCCTTATGAACGCCTAGACAGTCACTCCTGATTTTCTTGTAAATATACATCTAACAACTCAACCTCACCTTCCAGGAAAAGTTCATTTTTTTTGCTGAACTTAGTTACTGTCTAAACTTCTGACGAGTCCCATCCTTAACTACAAAGAAAACCTCTCCAAAACTCTGGGAAAGTTCTCTCCAGAATTTCTTGAAAAATATTCTTAAATTTCTGAGAAATCCTCTTGGGAACTTTATGATAATTGTCTTCTGAACTTCGGATAAGTTTGCTCCTGAATCTCTGAGAAATTCCAACTAAAGCTACTAGTAAGTATCTCATATACTTCTGAAAAGTTTAATCCTGTTTTTCTCAGAAGTAACTACCCAAAGTTTTGGTATTCCTGAGCTTCGAGCCTCCTTTTGAACTTCTGAAATGTTCGATTCCGAACTTCAGGAAAGCTCTCTAGCACTTATGATTGATTACGAGCTTATTCTATTTGAACATCCGATAAGCCTCATCTTGAACTACGAGGAAAATTTTATCAAAAATTTGGGAAAGACTGCTGTAGAATTTCTAGGAAAATTCCCTTAAATTTGTTGAAAGTTTCTTCCTGAATTTCTAAGAAGTACTTTTTTTGATCTTTTGGGAAGTTTTCTCCTGCCCTTATGTGTTGTTTGTTCCTGAAATTCTGAGAAAACCTTGCTCAAACTACTAGGAAGTACCCACTATTCTTCTTGAAAATTTCTTTCTTTCCTTTGAAGAGGTTTCTTCATGAACTTTGAGAAATCCTCATTCTGAAATTCTGAAATTCAGAAATGTTCTCTTTTGAACTTTGTGAAAGCTCTCTAGTATTTCTGGAAAGTTACATTGGGAAGTTTGTTTTGGAACTTCTGATAAGCCTTTCCTTGAACTTCAGAGAAGTTCTCTCTTGAATTTACAGGACGTTCTGAGCTTTGTTTGTTTCTGAATTTGTGAGAAATATTAGATAACGCCCTCCCTGGTTAGTTTCTTCCTGAACTTCGGGAAAGTTTTTTTTCCTGACGTCTGAGAAAACTCCAAAACCTCGGGAATGTTCCAAACTTCCAAGAAGTCGTCTCCCCTAAACTTCTTAATGAAGCTCTGAGAAGTCCTCTTCTGATTTTCTGGGAAGTTCTGTCCTTAACTTCTGGGAAATATGATCTTGAACTCGTGTTTGGTCCTTAATTTTTCGGTATATTCCTTCTTGCTCTTCTAAGAGCTTTTCTTTCTTTGCTTCAAGAAATCAAGGACTAATTTCATAAAACACTTAACTCGTGGGTTGATTTTCTTATCCCATGTGCAAATGTACTGAAATAAGGCGTTAAGAAGTACCTTAGGAAAAACCCAAGCTTCTGAGATTAATTTAACAAGCTCATCACATTTACTACTGTTCTGAGTTTCCGTCTGGGTTTGCGCACTAATGTTAGGATGTTCCAAACGACAAATGACAAACGAAAAAATCAAATTTACTTTTTGTTATTCCAACTCAAGGTTCATTGGTGGTCCTAATGAATTGAGCTCTTGGTTCCTACCACTCTCTGTTGAGCATTAGTTTTACTGGCTCCATGCCACAAAGCCTCTTTTGATATCCACATTAAATTTAAATAGTTCAATGATCTATTCAAACTGACCGTAATGTGTTTGTTTTTAAACAGATTAGACATTTTTTGCTAGAAGTAAATTGTTTTTCTTGTCACTCACCTGCAAAAAAAAACTGGTTTAGTGTATTTATTATCTTACTAAACGAATTACCACGAATCGATAAAAATCGCAGATCAAAAGAAACTCTTAAACGACAAAATGTGACAGATCACTCACTAGTTTCTGAGCGATCGATTGAGTCGACCAACTCGACAAAATTTCGTCGATCTCGACATCTGTAATAGCAAAATCGCTATGTCGAGCAAAGTGACGGTCGACTGGATTTCTATAATTGGCCCCATAATATCCATATTGTCGATTATCGTTCGTTGAACAAACATTAGCTTATTTTCTATTTCAACAAGAACGCATAAATTTTTGTTTTCTGTCATATGAAAAATCTTTTGTACCGGACAGGGAAGCTACTGCATCCGTACTCAAACAGAAAATACTAGCCTAAAGAATTCACCTTCTATTAACATTTGGCGTTTAGTTGCTACATATTTCCTGTTTTTCCCACTGTATATACTGGCTACACTGTGCTTTTCGGCTTCCGATCCGTTTTTGCTCTGAACGCGGTACCACACAATCACCAAGTGATTCGATTGCAAGCCTCGAGCACTAGCACACAATCGAATCAGGAAACGAAAATGAATCACCAACAGAAGCCAAGGAATGAATCAATAAATTGTACAAGCAAGCAGTGATGAACACGCATACAATTGGCAGGCGACGAAATTCATGCTATGTTCATTCAATGCGTACCCTGGCCCATCCGTTTTCGGTTTGAGAGGTGAAGCAGAACTTCTCATTGTGTGCGCCTATCGAATCAAAGAAGAGCGTGCAACGGATTGGAACCATCCTTGACCATAACACATATGGTTGATAATTATTGAACCAGGTAATTTGAGTATTTGGGTATATATAAAGTTGTTTTTTTTTGTGTGTTGTTTCTCAATAGCCTCACGCATCCGTTTGCGAGACTGCGCAACGTACTTCGATTGCCTTTGCTGAGACATTTTTCTGAGAACGTAGTTAGTAGTCAAACTGGACAATGAAATTTAACATTCTCTTGTTTTATGCCCACAGAAAATCAAAGCATTAGAAAAGTAAGAAGATCCAATTAAAAGATTCAGCGCCAAAATATGAATAGGGCGTATCTACTTTAGTAAACACACTTCGTTTGAAGTTTTTTTTTGATGAAGTTTTCAGAAGCAGATAATTTCTCATCTCCATGCGAAGCGCTAGGAGCGGACAGTAATTTATTGCTAGAACACAAAGACATGAAGAGAAAGTGTATTGATAGGTCCGTAAGGCAACGGCAGGCTTTGAAAATGAAAGATACAAGATTGAAAACGAGCGGAGGGCATTTGAACGGTAGTATCCGATCAGGCACATAACCCTTTGTCATACTACCCTATGCAGGATACTTCGTTTGCTAATTTATCGGAAGTTGAATACAATTCCTCCAAATTGAATATATCAGCGAATAGAGATAAAGCTCCTTTTGCTTAAAGAGTGCTTAATTTGTATTTGTGACCTTTTCTTCAAGAAAAAATATCTACGAAAGCCATTGTTTACAAAAGTAGATTCGCCTAAGTCTCATGTTGGCGCTGAATTATTATTTCACTTTTACGTGTCTCCTCGTATACATTCCGGTTCATATTTCATTTTCTTGACGCCTTTCTTTCTGGGTTACCCTATTTAATGGTTGCATATATTAAATTATGATAATTTTACTCAAACAAATACTCTTTAACTGTTAAAGTCAATTTATCGCCCTGAAAAGGACGGTGCTGATATAACGCGTTGGAAAATGGTTCAGCCATTAAATATCCGGCATTGCTTTGTCTTCCAGGCCACACCCAGACGGGCTGTAGCGTGAGAGCAAAGCCTCGATCGAACCGGCAGCATGAAGCTGCTTGCAAACACTAAACTAATTTCGTTCACCCGCGGCTATATACTAGCGTTTATAGCATAGCCAAGAAAGAAGTGAGTCACGAAAATGCAGCACAAAGCAAATTCAGTAATAGGGGACGGGCCACAATTGAAAAATCAGACACCGTCTGTCGCGATCGCTAATTAATTTAATTAAAAAAAAAAAAAAACTAATTTTGAAATTCTCGGGAAGAGCAGGCAAAAGTAAAAATGTATTACCCAAACAAAAGGGACGCATTTTGGAATCTCCCTTGCTTAGATTGTTTAGGATAGGAACGTCGAGACTGTGTCTGTGGTGAAGAAAGCAGATAACGAAATTAGGGATTTCACTATCGTAAAACTCAGGTAACGCATGGCTAAGAAAGACAGAGAATGGAAACTTCCAAACTCTTGGGAGAAACCAGAAAGCGGAGCGCTGATAGGGAAGTTTAGTTAACATTTGATAGGGAAGTTTAGTTAGGCTGATAGGGAAGTTTATTTAGGATAGCTTGAAAGGTAGACCAGAAAGGAGAATGGAAATTCCTCAACTATCGGAGGAGGACAGACGGGAAGTAAATAGAAACCCTAGAAAAAGGGGGCAAAAGGAGGTAGATTTGGGCAGTGAGGTAGAAAAGTAGGTTAAGAATTTCATGTATATAAACCATACAAATTATATAATAAATCAGTATTCAGTATTCAACTTTCAAACGCTCAAGCAGTCGTTGACGTGTCAACGTTTCTTTTGTCCGAAACTCAGTTGAAAATCCGAACGAGCAGCACACTACCGTGCAATCAATTAAGACAAGGAATAGTCCCTATCTTTGGTGAAACTAGCCTTCCTTAAACGATCCACGGAGTTGTCAGACTCTAAGCCTTTTCTTTTAACGAGGTGACAGCGGTCAGCCTCGAAATAACATTTGGTGGCCAGCCAGAGAGGAGCGGGAAATTTGAATCGCCCTTTTCCAACGAGGAAATCAAGTCGGACAAATCAACGTTATCACTCGAATCTGAAACTCAATAACAATGGAATCCTTCGTGCAAAACGACAAAGGGAACTGTCGTCTTTGCGTGAACCCGGATACGAAGGAAAATATGGTGGCATGCGATGAATGCGATCGTTGGTTCCACCTGGGATGTGCAAAGCTGAAACACATGCCCAAGGAGGATGAGAGATGGATTTGCATTAAATGCGAAGCGCTGGAAAAGAGAATGGCGCAGTTGATGCTCCAGGTGAAGAGCTCAACACCACTCAAGAAAGAAGAAAAAATCGAACCAGGAACATCCAAAACGATTAATAATGAACAGCCATGGATGGTGTATCTAAAACGGCAAGCATTGCAACAACTGCCGAAGTTTGATGGGTCATCAAAGGATTGGCCATCATTTAAGAACATTTTCACAACAACAACAGCCAGTGGCCAATTCACGGATTTAGAAAACCTAAATCGACTATCACAAGTCCTTAAAGGTAGGGCTGCAGATAGTGTTAGGCAGCTGATGATAAACGCCGATAATGTTCCAAAGATAATGGAACGGCTGGAGGAAAATTTCGGTCGATCCGAATTTATTTTCAAAGAAATGCTGCATGATCTGACAAGGATCAAGAAAAATAGTAAAACAGTAGTCAGTGAGATTTCCGATGCGCTGGAAAACATGGTGAATAATTTAGACCAGGCTCACAGTAAATACTACTTGTACGACCATCGATTAATTGAAGAGACGGTACAGAAATTGCCGTACAGTTTGCAAATTCGTTGGACGGAAGTATGTCAGGAAAACGACAGCCCACCGACACTGAAGGATCTCAGCAAATGGATACAGCCGCACGCGAGGACGCAAAGGCTAATGAATGTTTCAACCACGAACGAGAAGAGGATTATCGGGTGAATATTCACGATAAAAAGGAGGTCGTGTTAATACGCATAAAAACACGCAACCAACAACCAGATTCCAATGTCCATGTTGTAAGGAATCACACAAAATTAAGTACTGTGAAAAATTTAAGGAACTGGACATCAAGGAAAGGGCAGAAGTTATTATGCAGAACCGTCTTTGTTTATGTTGCTTAGAAGGAAAACATTATGCCAGATTTTGCCCAATGAAAAGAACATGTGGTATCGATAATTGCGAACGATATCATAACAGATTACTTCATCAAGCGAAATCCACAAGAGAAGAAAATATGGAAGCGGCAACGAACCATCATCAAGCAAAACCAAGTAATATTTACTACCAAGTAATACCGGTTACTATAAAGAGCGGTGATAACAGCATCGACACACACGCTTTCTTGGACGCTGGATCTTCATTAACGTTACTGGATGAAGACTTGGCAAACCAATTGAAGCTAAAAGGAAATACCGAACCTCTGTGTTTGAAGTGGACACAAAATATTTCACGCAACGAAATGACAAGTCGCCGAGTTCAGTTATGGATAAGTGGAAGCACTAAAAAGTCTTATGCATTGAAAGGAGTAAGAACTGTCAAAAACTTACAACTCCCTATGCAAACATTGAATTTTGAAAAGCTCAGTGAAGAATATAAGCATCTGCAAGGCTTACCGATACAAGGGTATGAAAATGTGCAACCGAAAATTCTGATAGGGTTGAATCATAGTCACCTGTTAGCACCTGTAGAAAGACGACTGGGAGGTGAAGGTAAACCAACAGCCATGAGGACCAAACTAGGATGGCTAATATTTGGAAACATTTCCAAGACGGTAGAATGCGGAGTTATGATGTTGCACGATGAAGAAATTAGTCTGAACACACAACTACAAAAATATTTTTCTGTAGAAGATTTCGGTGTCAAAATTCCCGAAAATCTACCAGAATCAAAGGAGTTACAACAAGCCAAAAAGAAAATTGATGAAACAATGAAGTACCGCAATGGACGCTATGAAATTGGATTACTGTATCGAAATGATGAATTCCAGTTTCTGATAGCTATAATTATGCTCTACAAAGGCTTTGTAAGCTTGAAAAGCAATTAGGAGAATCACCCGAATTAAAAGAATGGACCATCAATATGTTCAAAGAGTACGAACAAAAGGGTACATAAGAAAGCTTACTTCGGAGGAACTCGAAGAACCACAGGCTCGTATTTTCTATTTACCACATTTTGTGACGGTAAACAAGAATAAGACACCACCGAAGCCGAGGATCGTATTTGATGCCAAAGCAAAGGTACAAGGAGTTTCTTTCAATTCAGCCTTATTATCCGGACCAGATCAGACTACATCATTATATGGCATGTTATTACGTTTCCGGGAATCAGCAATAGCAATATGTGGTGATATAAAAGAGATGTTTCTTCAAGTTCAAATAAGGAGATTGGATCAACACACTCAAAGATTCCTGTGGAGAGATTGTGGAAAGAGAGAACCAGATATCTATGTAGTACAAGTAATGACTTTTGGATCAACTTGTTCACCGGCCTGCGCTCAAGCAGTGAAAAACTTCAACGCAAAAGATACATCGAGAAGTATCCAGAAGCAGCAAATGCAATAGTGAAGCAACACTATGTAGACGATTATGTCGACAGTTTTGCAACAGCAGAGGAAGCGAAACAAAGGATTAAAGAAATAATAGAGATCCATGATAATGCAAGTTTCTTTTACGTAATTTTATTACGAATGATAATGAAACTATCATGAGTATTCCAAGTGATCGAAGACAGCATTCAAACATCAAGATGATCGAAGATAAAGAACTTAGTAATGGGGAAAAAGTTCTTGGAATATATTGGGATACAGACAAGGATACGATCAACTTCAAGGTCAACTTTGAAAAGATACCGAAAGAAGTACGATCAGGTAAAAGATTACCTACGAAATCTGAGGTTCTGTCATTCTTGATGAGTGTATACGATCCACTAGGACTCATCGCGAACATAATTGTTCACGGAAAAATATTTATGCAAGAGTTGCAAAAAACTACACCAGAATGGAAAGTCACGATTCCAGAAAGTTTGTCTCGCCAGTGGAAAGAATGGTTAGAGACTATAGAAATGGCACAACACATCACAATACCGAGATGTATGACAGACGGAAGTGCTTCACCCGTAAGGCTACATACGTTTGTTGATGCGTCAGAGCAAGCATACGCAGCTTGTGTGTATATTCAAACGGACACAACCATTAAATTAGTAACAGCGAAGTCGAAAGTAGCCCCAATAAAACCTTTGTCAATACCAAGACTGGAACTACAAGCAGCCGTGCTCGGACACGATTAATTAACAAAGTAAAGGAAGAGATCAGGCTTCCAGTAGAAAGCAGTACCATGTGGTCAGACTCACAAACTGTATTAGCATGGATTCGTAGCGAACAAAGAAAATATAAACAGTTCGTCTCGCATAGAATTGGCGAAATATTAGAAACAACCACAATTGCACAATGGCGATGGGTACCATCGAGCGAGAATCCTGCCGATGAAGCCACAAAGAAGACGAGCGGTAAAACGAATTGGTATGAGGGACCAGAATTCTTAAAATATTCTGAAGACAATTGGCCAGCGAAGAAGACTCCTGAAAATACTGATGAGGACCTAAAAGATTCATTCGACAAGAAGATTACATCGCAATCTACACCGGTAGCTGAGCACAGAGTTAATCATCATGAAGAATTACGCGACAATAAAAGGAAAATCATCGATACAACGTTTCCCAACTGGGGAAAAAGGAAAAAGATTGACGAAGATAAAGTCAAACTGATTCGTGAAGAGATTACTCCGAAGCAGAATACATCGAGCAGGAAAACGATAAGAGCTAGTCCAATAAACCTAGCAAAATCTATCGTTATAACAGCATCAATTTTATCACTGACCGATGCTTTAAAAATCAAACCCATTGAAGAAGATGGATTAATTTACGACCACTTTGGAACGTGTTTAGTCAAACGAGGAACGTGGAGAACTAACATTCAAACAAATATTAAACCATCAGAGGATGTATTAGCGATACAAGACATCCAGGGTATGATAAACAATGCTACACAAGGTATTGATTCTTACGTAGGACCAGTGAAAACAAATCAAATGGTAGAATCTGTAAAACATCATTGTGATGATGCTATTCAAAGTATAATGCGCGTATCACGAACCAAAAGAAGCAGAGGAATTCTAGGATTCTTAAAGGATCTTTTCTTTGGAACTGACGATACTGAAGATGAATTACGTGCGATGAGGATACATGAGGAAGAGAAAGTTCATCAATTATCTAACGCATTAGCTAAAATGAATGACAAAGTTAAAGTTTCATCAAGACAATTCAACAATCAAATCTTCACGTTACAAAACGCAGTTAAAAACTTCTACCATACGAATGAAGGATTTGGACATGAACAGCTTTACCAAGTAATAACGGAAACATTATTGTTGGCTAGAGAAATGATAGATGATATAACAAACAAGTATGAGAAGATAAAAACAAACCCACTTTCAGTCGAAGAGTTGGAAATGACACGAAAAAAATTAGAAAAATCACTATCACCAGGATATGCACTAATGGACAGTTTAAACATGATACAATATGAAAATCAAGAAGTAAATGGATCAATTATAGTAACGATGTGGACAACTATTATCAGCCGTAAATCTTATGAGGTATTTAAAGTTATTGCTATTCCACACACTAAAATCATACATTGATGCATGTTGAAAATCCATTAATTGCAATTGGAAAACAAGGAGAATATTTCTATCCAGCGAAAGGAATGGTAAAATTAAACAGGACACACTACATGACATCGGATATACAGTTTAAAAGGAGCCCGATTGTATTGCTGCAGCGTTATTACAAGTAAAAACAAAAGAAACGTGTACTACAAAACAATTACATGCACCATATGTGGAGTTTGTTCAACTATCAGAGCTAAACACCGTGTTATATTACACAGATAACCCCAAGGAAATTTTAATACATTGCAACAATTCAATATTACCACCACCATATGAATCAGCAATAATATCTATGGAACCAGATTGCAAAATTGAAACGAAGAGCATTATGCTACATGCTAGTATAGCTGGAGAAAGTCAACAACCACTTACGTATTTCAAACCCAGAACCAATATACATTGGCCTGTATTGCTAAATACAAGCAACGTGAATTGGAGGACAAATTTATCAGAAAAGGTTACGAAACAGAGAAACCCATACACCTATAACATCAACGAGGATATCTACAACGACGACGGTGAGATTGGCAGAATAGATCACCATGGAGTAATATTAGTATCTTTAACACTGATGACAATAATTGTGGCGTTTGGAGTGTACTACTACGGCATCAGACGGTTATGGCAAGGAGTGTGCAATAGACAAAGCAACCCAACAACGATCACACAACCAACATCGGAGCGAATTGAAATGTTTAACAGAAGAAGATACGTTAACCAGGGAAATAATATTCAAGAAGACAGTGTATAAAGTTATTGTAATCATGAATTAAAATATTAGGTAAATTACTTTCATTCAGTTCATTAAATTAATACTACGAAAGCTCCGTATATTTTTATTCGTAAATCTGTCGATTTACGGCGGTGAGAATGTCGCGATCGCTAATTAATTTAATTAAAAAAAAAAAAACTAATTTTGAAATTCTCGGGAAGAGCAGGCAAAAGTAAAAATGTATTACCCAAACAAAAGGGACGCATTTTGGAATCTCCCTTGCTTAGATTGTTTAGGATAGGAACGTCGAGACTGTGTCTGTGGTGAAGAAAGCAGATAACGAAATTAGGGATTTCACTATCGTAAAACTCAGGTAACGCATGGCTAAGAAAGACAGAGAATGGAAACTTCCAAACTCTTGGGAGAAACCAGAAAGCGGAGCGCTGATAGGAAGTTTAGTTAACATTTGATAGGAAGTTTAGTTAGGCTGATAGGGAAGTTTATTTAGGATAGCTTGAAAGGTAGACCAGAAAGGAGAATGGAAATTCCTCAACTATCGGAGGAGGACAGACGGGAAGTAAATAGAAACCCTAGAAAAAGGGGGCAAAAGGAGGTAGATTTGGGCAGTGAGGTAGAAAAGTAGGTTAAGAATTTCATGTATATAAAACCATACAAATTATATAATAAATCAGTATTCAGTATTCAACTTTCAAACGCTCAAGCAGTCGTTGACGTGTCAACGTTTCTTTTGTCCGAAACTCAGTTGAAAATCCGAACGAACAGCACACTACCGTGCAATCAATTAAGACAAGGAATAGTCCCTATCTTTGGTGAAACTAGCCTTCCTTAAACGATCCACGGAGTTGTCAGACTCTAAGCCTTTTCTTTTAACGAGGTGACAGCGGTCAGCCTCGAAATAACACCGTCAACAAAGCCAAGTTATTTTGAAAAAGAAGAAGGCATTTGCTACCCGATTCCTACGACCGTGTTAGGGAAAACAAATGTTTCAACCTGTTGATATACAAATTTGTATGGCAGCAAAAGTAGGTCATTTTGAATTGAAATATTATCCTACTTATACTAATGGAACTTCTTTCAAATTTCAATGCGAAAAATTGGTAAGTTTTTCTGATCAAATGGTGTATCAATGAAGTAATTCTGCTCAGACGAACGAGAGTTATAAGCGTTTAAAAACCTTTCACTTTTGCGTAACGCTCTCATTTTTCAAAATTTTGGAATGCCACCCGGTATAGAAAAGAGAAACGTAGTCCTACGTTAAAAATCGTGTACAATATGTCAAAAAGAATGCACTAAAATGGAGCGGCCATTATGATTATAGAATCTGTGGAATGGAAAACTACATTAACCAATGGAAATTCGAGCTGTAAGCATATTGTTAAACATATTTTGTTCAAAAATTATATTTGAACGAAATGAGTTTCCATGATTGTGTATTTTGACCCGAGCCTTAAAATCCAGAGACCCTGTTACGTGTATGAAGTAGCCTCGATTTGAGAGAACCATAGCAACCACCAGCGGCCTGCTAGTGTGATAGAAGATATTTATATATGCACTGAAATTCATTGGCTCAGGAACCAAGCTTACTCGTCATTGACTGCCGAGAGACGCATTATACAGTGTCACTCAGTAGTATCGACTCACTTTGAAAAGTATTAACAAGTATAACACAAACTATTGCATCACCCCGCAATAGTATCGATTCACTTTGGAAGAACTTGAAAAAATGGTTTCGACCGTGGCGTAGTGGTTAACATCCATACCTCGCACGCCAAAGCCACGAATTCGAATCTCACCCCTGGACAAGTTACGTAAATACCCAAAAGGTATTAGAGTAACTACGATGGACGGTGAATCTTTGGTCAGATTCTTCGACAGTTCTCGCATGGCTACGATACGAAACCCGTCGCTATCATCAGTTCATCGGTTTCCGAGTGGAAGAGATTTTGTCCACGACTACGGTGGATGATTGACAGTCCCGACCAAGGTTAATGTAGCAGACCAAGCAACCAAATAAGGAGACGGTCCCACCTTCAATCCAGAAGCCACCGCATACCGGACCAAGTTTTCTGAGGGAAAAAGTTGAAACCAGGCATACATTGACAATATGGATTTCCGGAAAAACTGACGCGGTTGATCAAAGCAACGATGGATCGAGTGATGTGTGTCGTCCGAGTATAAGGGACACTCTCGAGTCCCTTCGAATCTCGGAAAGGGTTACGGCAAGGTGATGGATTGTTGTGTTTGTTGTTTAACATTGCACTGGAGGGTGTGGTTCGAAGAGCTGGGATAGACACGAGTGGCACGATCTTCAGGAAGTCTGTCCAACCATTTGGCTTCGCCGACGACGTTGATATTGTAGCACGTAACTTTGAGACGATGGCGGAAACGTACATCAGACTTAAGGCTGAAGCTGGTAGGATTAGGCTTGTGACTAATGCGTTGAAAACAAAATACATGAAGGGAAGAGGCTCACGAGAAGACAATGTTAGCCTCCTAGCACGAGTTCAGATCGACGGCGATGAAATCGAGGTAGTAGACGAATTCGTGTATCTGGGCTCATTGGTGACCGCCGATAACCACACCAGCAGATAAATACAAAAGCGCATTATAACTGTCAATCGTGTTAACTTTGGACTCCGAAGGACGCTAAGATCGAACAAACTTCGCCGAACCACAAAGTTGACCATCTACAAGACATTAATTAGACCAGTAGTTCTCTACGGCCACGAAACATGGACAGTGGAGGACCAACGTGCCCTTGGAGTCTTTGGACGGAAGGTGATGCGTGCCATCTACGGTGGAGTGCAGATGGAAGACGGAACGTGGAGGAGGCGAATGAACCACGAATTGCACCAGTTGCTGGGAGAACCTCCCATCGTACACATCGCAAAAATCGTTCAACTACGATGGGTTGGGCATGTCGTAAGAATGTCGGACGACAGCCCTGTGAAAATGGTTCTCGAAAACGAACCGACAGGTACAAGAAGAAGAGGCGCACATCGAGCAAGGTTGATCGAGCAAGTAGAAGGCGACCTGCGGTTTCTCCCATGTGGTGACAGCCATGAATCGAATAGAATGGAGACAACTTCTGTGTATAGCAGAGGCCACGCCGGCCTTTCTTCGCACTTTCTTCTTTATTCCTCTTATCAAACGCTGCACACCTCCGGGGTCAACTTCCTTGGCACATTTGTTCCACATTTTGGTCATCAGAGTCGCGTCCCGAGACGTTTTTTTCACATTCCGCTTCAGCTTCCGCTTCATTATTGCCCAAAATCTCTCGATGGGCTGGAACTGCGGGCAGTTGGGTGGATTTATGGTTTTATCGATGAAATCTACGTTATTATCGCGGTACCACTGGATGACTTCCCGGCTGTTGTGGCAACTCGCCAAATCTGGCCAAAACTACAAGGGACCTTTATGGGCTTTAATGAAAGGTAGTACGCGATTTTTGAGGCATTCTTCCTTGTACAGCTTTGAGTCCATCGTCTTACTCGTCACGAACACTCTGGTCTTTGCTCCACAGCTACATATCCCTTGCCAAATCATCGGTTTGTTTTGCAAATTTGTCCATACAAGCAAACTTAAACTTTTTGACTTAGGTTTTATCGTCGATGAGCAGATATCCTTGATACTTCGTCAAATCCTGCTGGTACATTTTCCAAGCTCGAGTTTTGGTGACGAAACTTTGCTTCAACGTTCTGTTTGTTTGGGTGCTGGCTCGGTAAGAATGATATCCTGCTTGCAAACGAATTCTTCGAACGGTACTACAAGCAGCAGCGTATTTTTGTACGATATCATTATCTGATCTTCCAGGGTTTGCTCTGACGGTTCTCAATACCTTCTACGACGCATATCTTGAGGCACTCGATCCATACTCGTTCGCTCCCTGAAACGTTTGAGCACATCATACATGGTTGATTTGACAATTTTCAACGTTTTTGCGATTTTTATATCGAACCACGTTGGATTATCAACGTGGGTGTTTAGAATTTTTTCTCTCCTCTCGGCTCCCATCTGGAATAAATTTCAACTCACTGCATGAAGCACCTTGAAATTTATACCACAGACAGTTGGCGGTTGAATAAGTCACTGTAAAAGAATTCTTGCAGCGGTTTCCGTGCCGCTGCAACACAATAACTGATTCCGGATTCTAACTGGACAGAACTTCACTAAACGTAGAACGGTTCTCCAGATGGTCGAGGCTTCACCGGGCAGCTGGGTACGTGGTGAGAGCGATCCGATGATTCCAGGGAATGAAGGCAGAGGGTTCCTTGAGGCAAGAAGAGTTGAAGAAGGGAGAGCTCTGATTTGGAGACAGACGCAGATGCAGGAATACGCGGACGAGCATGCAACGCTCACCTACAACAAAGAATACCCCGAAGCTAAACCAAAGCAGATCAATAGATCAAATGCGTTGAACAGGATGTCTCCGATGCTCAACGATCATGGAGTTCTTCGGATGGCTAGCATAATCGTGGTTGCACCCATGGTAGCTGAAGGCGCGAGGTTTCCAATTTTCCTCCCCAAAGGTCAGCGAGTGACTGACTTGCTCGTAGGAAGTTACCACGTTCGTTATCTACAAGGGAAAGTGGTCAACGAGCTAAACCAGAAGTTCAAGATTCCTCAACTACGCACATGTAGGTAAGCAATGTCAGTCGGATCCAAAAGGTGGAACCACGGCTACCGATCATGACCCCACTTCCAGCAATTCGACTTACTGATTTCGTACGGTCATTCACTCACACTGGGCTGGACTATTTTGGTCCCGTATTCGTCAAGCAGGGCGTAGCTTGGTCAAGTGTTGGGTAGCGCTCTTCACGTGCCTGTCATCAGAGCAGTGCACCTCGATGTTGTTCACAGCTTGTCCACCCAATCATGGCCATCAAGAGATTCGTGGTGCGCAGAGGATCACCTGCGACGCTTTGTTCCGACAACTGGACCAATTATGTTGGGGCAAATAACCTGCTACAACAAAGCTTCAAGCAATATACAATATCTGCGCAATAACTTTCACTGATTCGGACACGAGTTGGATGTTCCATCCACCACTGGCGCCCCACATGGGACGCCCATGGGAGCGATTGGTAAGGTGTGCGAAGACGGCCATGGCGGCAATAGCAGATCATCCACATCATCCCAGCGACGAGGTCCCGGAGACCGTAGTGCTCGAAGCTGAATCGTACATTTCCTTTAGATCAACGAAGAAGAGGAAGCACTTACGCCACACCACTTCCTATTATTCGGAACGAATGGCGTAGACCAACCTCTTTGGGACATGGCGAAAGCTGTTACTATTCTGAGGGATAGTTGGAAACTGGCGCAGCACTTGGTTGACACGATTTGGAGTCGTTGGATCCGGGAATATCTGCCAACGTTGACACGACGCACCAACTGGTTCCAGCTGGTGAAACCGTTGAAACCCGGTGATCTGGTGGTGGTAATTGACAACGGTAAACGGAGCGGTTGGATTCGAGACCGTATCATAGATGTCATGAAGGCAAAAACCGGGCAAGTTTGACGCGCTGTGGTATACACATCGAGAGGAACGATTAGCTTACCCGCCATCAAGCTGGATGTTTGGAATGGATCAGGAGAACCGGAACTAAACGGGCGGGGGAATTTTGGCGAACACACTGTGCAGCCGTCACCGGAATTGAAGTGAGTACCGGTTACACCGCTGAGTGGAATCGGTAAGCAGCATGGCAGGCTTGACAGCTGACGGAGTGGCAAAAATGTCAGGTTAAGAAAGAAATCGAAGAGTAGAAAAGGAAGAAATAGTATGTATAAATCTATTATAAAAAGTATAGACAAAAGGAACATTAAAAAAATGGACCAAAATTGCCGATTTCTCATGGTTTTACATTCACCCGCACTGACAAAACTAACCTTGCGGCATCAGTCATAGTAATCCATGAGTCCGCAGACAAAATTGACAGCTCTATCAGTTGAACTCTAACCGTGATGGCAAAAATAGTGAAGCAACTCCGTTCAGAAGTGTGCGCGTTCATAGAACGGCACCCCGCCGCGTCGAAAACGAACATCGTGCTGCACTTTGTGGACGTTAGATACGCCCGTTCCGACACCTACAACATCTTGGCACTATTAGACAACAATCAGAGTATCGAAAAAAAGATCCAATCATGAAGCTGAAGGGGAAAACCAAGGGAAAAGCGGCTACATTGCTGTGTGCGCTTGGCCGGGAGGTCGGTTCAACCGGCCAAACAGTGAAAAAGTACATGGCGAACATGAACATACATGTCAGGAAGCGGAAGTCACGTCCACTGGTTTTGGAGCTGCAGGCCATAACGCAGCGGCAGCGGCTGAAATAGACCTATCTCACTTTGGATGGCAACGACTTTCAGGGCACTTCGTATTCTACTTCTATCACGAAGGAAGTGAGCTCCGAGGTGAAGTTCATTTCACACACCAAGTTCCCCAAGAAGGTGCTGCTGTGGCTGACAATCAGCGAGCAGGGGATATCAAAGCCGCTCTTCTTTCGCTCCGGACTGGCCGTAAACGGGGAAATTTATAGTACGAAATGCCTGTCGAAAGTTGTGTCGTTCATCAAAAAATACCCTAAGGGCAAAGACGCGGTGTTTTGGCCGCATCTGGCGTCGGCCCACTACTCGAAGCGAGATGGAGCGGCTGAATATCGATGTGATACCCAAGTTGGCGAATTCGCCCAACGTCCCCCAACTACATCGAGAATTTCTGGGCCAACCTGAAGCGTGAGATCATTTCCAACAATTTTGTCGCAAAAATAGAGAAGGAATTGATAAATAAAACGAAGAAAGAACTCAAAAACATACCTACATGAATGTTCTCAACCGCCATTGCGAATGTTTCGGTTAACTGCCGGAAGGCCGCTCGCAAGGGCGCAAAATTTTTTTTGCAAGTAAGCTTAAAAAATCACCTTCCATGGGAAACTCACTTTTTTTTTAATATGTGTATATGTGTGTGTGTGTTTTTTTTTCAAAAATATGTTCAAATCAAAAGAAAACCATAATTTTCATAGTTATAAGTGTTTAGATAATTTAGAATTTAAACTTAATGTGTTATGTAAACCATACTTAAAGCTCCTCACCTCTTTCCCATCCGCAATTTTAATTCCTATTAACCTCGAGACTGCTGCGAGTAATCGGCTCTATCCTCCTAACTTTAGTTTTAAGATAAATGATGCATAAAAATTTGAAATTTTGGCTCTGTAAAGTTAATTCGATTGAGCCTGTACAAATAAATGATTATTACAAAAAAATGGGAAAATCATCAATAACAATTATCTGTCTTAGCTATTTTTCACAAACTACAAACATATAAGAGATGGGAATGGAAGGGACCATTAGGGCATCCGATTGATGCATTCTGGAGAGTCCCTATTACTATCAGTTCGTGAATAGAGTGCGGGCTCTTCTTCCAGCGCATAAAATATTCTAAAATTACTACAGAGCTTAAAACAAAAAGAAAAGAAAAGAATTTGATGTCAAACTTCTGGCCAACTTTCGCGATGGCAGGCTCCAGTGTGCATTGCTTTGCTACCACATATAAGAAACACCGATTTGCTCGAGATTTTCCTCTCCCCGAATGTTTGCCTCTGGAGCAATATCCCTAGCTTTTCGAGGAAAGGATGGCTGGTCCCAGAATGCGTATAAAACTGCAACTTTCCTATCATTACGAGCGACAAGCGAGAACCATGTGGGAGGGGATTGGAAAAGGATAAACCACACGGCCCCTCAGTGAAACAAATCCTAGTCTATGAACGACGTCGGATGCTGGCCGGAGAGGATGCAGGATGGAGCTTGGAGGAAATAAATCCTGGATGTGCAAACATAATATTCTTTGATTCGTTTTTTCCTTCATTTATGCTCTGAGTCGCCTTTGCCTCGGATATCACTTTGGGGTGCAGGAGAACAAAGACTCGAGCTGATGTAGTTTTTTGTTTGCTTGTACGTATTATCTTTTTTTGAGTTAGAAAAAAAGAACTTGAAGTCAAGTTCAATCATCCGTGAATTTCAAGCTCTAGTTTGAAATCATTCATTTGTTAAAATTATAACATCTAAAACAACATTTCTTGACAAAATAGTCAAAAGGTCGAATGTAACATTTGTAAACAATGACTTCTAATGTATTTTTCTGGGATGTGCTTGCTCCCACAAACAAAATAGCGCCAGAAACAGATACAGCAAGTTATTACCTTACCGTCGGTAGTGGATATAGATGTTAGCTACCTGGCATTTCCAGGAAGTTTGCGTTTTAAGTCACTGTTTTCAAATTTTACCTTCGACCTTTTGACGATTTTGTCTTGATTTTTTTAAATAACGAATCACATATCTACGTTTAACCGGCTACCGTAGACTGGTGAGTAATATAACAAAGCCAAAGTAACATTTTGAATAAAGAGTCAATAATCACTTACTATAAAATTTGTAAACTAACTATGTAAAATACTTCGAAATAATAACGTAATGATTATAAAAGCAATTTTTATTCAATTACACTGCCACCTGGTGGTGAATCCACTGATGTATTGCTAGTCGTAGCAACCCTGATGCGCACAAAAATATATTCACAGCGTTATTGTCAAAGACTTTCGACGCCCAACTTTAAATGAGTGCTAGTGGCACGCGAGGGACGTACCAATTTACTTTTAGTCAGCCTTTATGGTTAACCTGAAATTTTAACATAAGTATTGATGGTGAGTAGTGCCATAAACCTACCCTGATTACACAACTGTCCTGCAACTAATTAAGCTGATTTGTGTTAGGATAGACTTGTAACTAACCGGAAATCGCCAAATTCAGCAGCGAAACAACCGAGGATTAGGTGGATGATATCACCCACCGCATTATACCGTCTGCGTTTTCTTAAATTCCACCCGGTTATCAATTTGCCCTCACTGAACGGTGCATTGTAAAATAAGCCGTTCCGCCAGAAGACAATGACAAGCAACCAAAAGTGGATGACTGGTTAAAGAAGAGCATGTCGAGTGTATACAATACATAAACTGGCAAGTAACAAAGTTTCACTTCACATAATCTGAGCTTCGATGGAAAATCCTTCAAGTAGAAATCGAACAAGTCTATGTACCTATCCGAATCCATTCCCTGTCAGGTAGGAGGAGACACAATAGAATTTCTCCAAACCATCACCGAGGAGGAAGTGGTATCAAAGTATCCATCTACGTGCAAACGGAGTAGCTCGTAATCGAAACGAGTGGTGATGGTAGATAGAAAAAAAAGAGAATGCTAAAGTTTCATTGGTTTACAAAGGATAATAGGGTGGCGCAAATGAAAAAGTCACGCATAACAAATTAGATTATGATTGAGTTAGTTTGAAACAGCCTTGAAAATGTTGAATTGGGAATTAATCGTCATTCTATGTTAAAGACAAATGTTGAATTCGGTTAACCCTATTGTCAGTGTGTGATAACTGTGTTTTGTGCTGTCTGAATGATAGTTACAGAATGTGAGCTGATAAAGGAGCGAAAAGTTGATTGTAGTACGGCTATAAATACATCCGATAGTTTGTTTGTGTGTTTGCTTATTTGTGATACCAGTTGAAGGAGGAGGAATTTTATTGGCTACGTATCCGACAGCTTCAAGGAGTTTATTGGAAACTTGTGGCAATTTTGTTAAGTTGATATGGAGTAGGTTTAATTTTTGTAATGTAGAAATTGAAAACATGAGATGTGGATAGAGAGGAAAGAGGAGTACAACCAATTGGAAGAACAATTACCCCTCAGAATATATACAAAAAATATCACTTAGATTCTAATGTAGAAAGAGATGTTCAAGATGGTTCAAGTACTATTAGGTGCGCAACTATGTTCCCGCTGTTTAGCAATAGATGGCGCCAGTAGTAAGTGCTGGTTAAATGTTGTACATCTCAAGCGTCATAAACTAAGCTCAGACATATGGTAAACAAACCGCTTTGCCAAATCAGTGATTTTGGTTTAGTGTTCTATATTTTAGTTGTTTGAAGATTTCTGATTTCGTGCCAAATAATCGTCATTTGCAGGAAGTGTTGATTTTCTTCTTTCGTTCGAAGAAAACGGCAGCTGAAGCACATCGAGAGCTCAAAAAAGTTTACGGTGATGCTGATCTGATTGAAACAACGTGTCGTGATTGGTTTCGTCGCTTCAAAAACGGTGATTTCAACCTCACGTTGCGAAACCCGTGAAAACCTACTTGGAAACGCTCAAATGGGAAGTCCTACCCCACCCGCCATATTCTCCTGATATTGCACCGTCCGATTATTACTTGTTCCGTTCGATGGCACATGGTCTCACTGGTCAGCAATTCCACTCATATGATGATATCTTAAAATGGCTTGATTCTTGGATAGCATCAAAACTTCTATCGAAATGGTATTCACGTTCTACCAGAAAGATGGGAAAAAGTCGTAGCTAGTGATGGGCAATACTTTGAATAATTCGTTTGTAACCTTTGTTTTCAAAATAAAGTTCCTTTTTCACCAAAAAACAGCGAGAACTTAGTTGTGCACCTAATACTATATCCATGCCCTTTTGCTCAATTTTCAATACTTCTATTCTATTTTCAACCTACCGTACACTGACGGAACTATCAACACTTTCTCTTCATATCTTTAAGTTCTAGCAAGCATTACTGGCCACTCTTGGGGCCTCATGGTGATGAGAGAACATCTCCTTCTACATGATAATCGCTACTCCACGCAATGAGAATACAACTATAACAATTATAGTATGAATCAAGCTGTTGTCATTGCTAGATAAATAAGATTTCACATAAATTTCGATTGAAAATGATGAAATGTTGCAGATTCCATTCGTTTTATGTAGCCTCAATTGAAAGATTGTTAGTTTTAAAACTTTAGAAAACTACTTTCCTGTTTATTCATGAATCGTCTGTTGAATTCAAGAATACCTTAACATGAATGCAGATATTGATAACAAACCCGAGTTTTACTGTGTACATTTTTTCATCAGTAATTCCAGCAAGATCCAAGAATGTTCGATATGTCATACATTCAGTTTATAAAATGAGATATTTGTCAATCCTGAACGTATTGTTCATCGATGTGATTAAAATATTGAAATTAATAGTGTTCAATTTATGTTTGTAATATAAAAGAAGAGATTATATAAATATTAGAAACGTCATAAATTCAATTTGAAACATATGAGTAACTTTATCATATGTTTTCAAATGAAAAGTGGAAAAAAATTAAATCAACGGACACGAAAGGAATACTAACAATTTAACAAAGTAATTATAAAAATAAAATTAAGAAAACATATTTGAATGATTGTTTGCTTGAATTATCGCAATATTTTTATTCATATATATAATATATATGAATAAAAATATTATTGCGATAATTCAAGCAAACAATACGATAAAAGAACTTTGATGCAAAAAACTATAGAAAAATCATACCACAGAAAGGAAGAAAAAACCTTAAATAGTACATATGAAATTTCAGATATCAAATCATACATTTAAAAATACCTTATAAGAAGGGCAATGTAAAGGGTGTTCACGATGAAATTGCCACACTATGAAATTGCTCTAACTTTTTAACCGTTGGGTAGAATTTGATGAAAATTTGGGTGGATTCAGTTCATAGTGCATTATTTACATACTGCAAGTTTTAAAGTCCTGTGATCAAAACTCGCGGAAATGGAGTCGAAAGAACAGCTCGTGCGTGATAAAATCTTGCGCATTCATCACGAGAACAAGGATTTCTCGCATCGTTCCATCGCTAAAACGTTGGGAATCGCGAATTCCACGCTGTCGCGAGTGATTAAGCGGTTCGAGGAACGGTTGACCACCGTTCGGAAGCCCAGAAGTGAAGGAAAAAGTATTCCGTACAACACCAAAAATCACAACCGCGTAGTTGGGGCCTTCAACCGAAATCCGAACGCCTCCGTTCGGGATGTGGCTAAGAAGCTGCACATAAGCCGAATTTTTGTCCAGAAGGCCAAAACTAAGGCTGGGCTTCGAACGTTCAAGGTACAAAAGGCCCCTAATCGCGACGAGAAGCAGAACAAGTCCGCCAAAACCCGTGCCAGGAAGTTGTACCTCAACATGCTGACGAAAGTCGAATGCTGCATCATGGACAACGAAACATATGTGAAGGCCGACTTCAAACAGATCCCCGGCAACCTGTTTTTCACGGCCAAGGATAAGTTCAGCGTTCCGGAGCATGTCCGCACTCAGAAGATGTCCAAATTTGCGAAGAAATTCCTGGTTTGGCGCGCCATCTGCACGTACGGGAAGCGGAGTGCACCTTTCGTGACCCAGATAAACGGACAGGTGTACATAAAAGAGTGCCTCCAGAAGCGGCTGCTTCCTCTCCTGAAGGCCCACAACGTCCCAACAATCTTCTGGCCGGATTTGGCCTCATGCCACTACTCCAAGGACGTGCTGAAGTGGTATGCGGACAATAAGGTCAATTTCGTGCCGAAAATGTTCAACCCTCCCAACACTCCGGAGCTCCGCCCCATCGAGAAGTACTGGGCGATTATGAAGCAGCACCTTCTTAAACGACCTAAGGTAGTGAAGACAGTCGAGGAACTGAAGAAAGTATGGGTTTACATGCAAAAAACGGATGATTCACAGGTTGTGCAGAATCTTATGGCCGGGGTTAAGGCCAAGGTGCGGGCATTTGCGTATGGACTGTAAATAAAATACGAGTAAAATGGTAAAATGAAGTTTAATAGTTATTTCTCAATCCCTGAAAATTTGATGGCAATCGGATGAAAACTCGAATTTTGCGAATCAATTTTGTGTGTGGCAATTTCATCGTGGACACCCTTTAAGTGAAAATATTATTAATGAAGTCATTTGATTCAAAACAAAAAGAATTATGTTAAATTGCAGAGCTAATATTTTGAAATTTATACATCATTCTGAAATAAAATAAAATCAACTACTTGAAACATATAAAAAAACGCATCATTTACTTTAATTAAGATATTAACATAAATAACTTAATTATAATAAATAAGTTTCAATCAAATCAATTCAAAAGCTTACAATCAGTTTTAGAAAGAAAATCGGTAGAATAAATGGCATCATTAGACTTCATTCAATTTAATACAACTAGGATAAAAACGATGATCAATGCAAACCTTAAGATAAAAGAAAGTGTGAATAACTAAGGTCAATAATTTAAAAAAAAAAACAAATGAACATTTAAGAAAACGAAATTAAGAAAAGAAGATTGACATAAATTATATTAATTAATTAAATCATAAAGAAAAAAATATATTTGAAATTAAAATATGTATCAAAAATATTATTTCGAATAAAAGTTATAAAATTACCATTTAATTGATAGCATAACAATAATGGGTAAAATAAAATGAAAAATAAAACAAATATCGGAGGCCACTCCCCCGAACGATTCCAGCGAAGCGGTTAGCATCCTCTCACGCAAAAGTCATGAGATCGAATTTCACCTCCGGACATGTTACGAAAATACCCAAATGATATTTAAGTGACTACGGCGGGAGATGAACCAGCACTGGGCTGAAAATTTCAATAATCAAGGAACTTAGAAAAAAAATCGATAGTAAGTGTAAACTTAAATAAATGGCAAAAATAATAAAACTTGAGTGCATCATATAATTACGATTAAGCCAGTGCTCAAACAAATGCACTTAAGTCATATAAGTTAAAAATTAGAAACCCATATAACAAAGAAAATTAAACATTTAAAGAAAAACTATTTTGTTATTTGACACACATTAGAGTTGTTAAATGAACAAAATCTACACTACTTGCCATATGAGTGGAATGAAAAAAACAAATTAACTAGAAAAAGCAAGTTCATTAAAATTGAAAGAAACTAAAGTATATATGTAATAACAAAATATTCAGTATAATATAATGTATCAAAATAAAAATAAATAAAAACTATCAGTTGTTATAATAAATTTCAGAACTATTAGAATTTAAAAAAATTAATTTATTGAACAGTTAAGAGAGGAAAAATGAACAAAATATAAAAAAAAGTTCAATTTTCAAAACCTGGGGATAAGACAGCTCTACTCTAAATTGCGTTGATGCACCGAGTAACTCGCGATTAAATCACTATAGCTTAAAATTTAATCAATCTTTATCGGTTCTTATCGGTTGCCATGGGTTCGAAAAGTTTGGCTTCCAACTAGACCTCCAATTCGTTTGAAAACATTGTGGACATTCGGCAAATGGCAACAGAAGATGGCACAACGGTGAGCCCTATTTCACGACTTTGAGGGTTCAGGAAATGTTCAGTATTTCATATGTGGGCGGTTTTACTGAAGTGCAATGATTGATGCCTCATGGGCATCATGATCTAAAGGGAAAATCGAATCTAAGAAGCTTTCAGCTTGGGTCGGAGTGCAGTGGGCTGAGCTTGTTTAACTCTTCTCTTGCCCTTGTTTTAAAGTACCAGTTCTTAGTGTGGCCGTCTGGTGGAATGATGCCGATGGATTTATTTAAAGCCTATTTCTGAATTGGAGACATTAAAATAACTTCTTCACGAAAAAAGGCAAAGCCTTACAGGAATAGTAGTAAATGCGATGTAAAATTGTACGAGCATATTAGATATGTACTTCAAATGAATGTAGCTTGTTTTAAAAAAACAAAGTTAAATAGAGAAAATTGAAAACATTGACAATTTCTAGTTAACTATAAATTAGAAGAAAAATTAGTAATCTCCATTTAATTCCAACTACCTTTGCTTATCTTCGACAGATACGCGTATTTCGTCTACAATGTGCAGACTTCTTCAGTGTCTCGTACTAATATCTCGACTGAATGAAAACCTTCGCCACCTGCCGTATATATACTATTTTCTAAATACAAATCGTTTACCTATCATTATGTTGTTTATACCTATCTTATTATTAGTTTGTTTATACCTATCCTGAGACAAAAACAAGTGTACTTAATATCTAACTCGCTTCTTTCTCATCTATACCTAACATACTTATTGTGTAGCAGCGGGTGCTCCGCTTCGTCGGGTTTGATGTCGTTTGGGTAGTAAGTTGAACAGCCATGTGTAACCGTTGCCTTGGTCTTTGTTTAGTAGATTTGTGTTCTGTTGTTTGTTTATTTCTAAGCTTTCTGCGACGTCTAATTTCCAGGGTGTAGATGTAGTCCGTAATATTGTGATGTCATTCGTCGTTATGTCGTGATTTTCCGTGAAAATGTGTTCTGCGACTGTTGATTTGAAGTTATGTGATTTCACATAACTTCAAATCAACAGCCGCAGAACACATTTTCACGGAAAATCACGAAATCGACGACAGGTATAAACAAACTAATAATAAGATAGGTATAAACAACATAATGATAGGTAAACGATTTGAATTTAGAAAATAGTATATATACGGCAGGTGGCGAAGGTTTTCATTCAGTCGAGATATTAGTACGAGACACTGAAGAAGTCTGCACATTGTAGACGAAATACGCGTATCTGTCGAAGATAAGCAAAGGTAGTTGGAATTAAATGGAGATTACTAATTTTTCTTCTTATTTATAGTTACAAGTATTCCACTAAACAGCTCAAACCCTCTAGGAATTTCTAGTTGCCAATTGTGCACACTTGGGAGCTAATGCACTACACAGATAAAAAGAAACATTGAGTTTTCTACGTTAACTAATGCACATAAAGGGAATGCTGTATTTGGCAGAAAAAATGGGATATTTTATGAAAATCTAAGCCAGATAACTCCTGAATCAAGCCTGTTGTATGAAAGATTGCAAATATTGTTGTATGGCGCATCAAAGACTTCAACCAATTGCGTTGTGGACGCCTCCTTTGGCTTGGAATTAAACGAGAGGAAATTTTACGCGCTTATTAAAATGCATTATTTTTTTCTGTGTAGCTTCTGTTAGTTTGACACCTGCTTTGCAAAAACAGAGAAAGAGAGAGAAATTGACAGTGCTCGCTTGCTGAGCAACGAGAGTTACATCAAAAGCAACTTTGAAATTACTCGCGATGAGGAGTTGTCTTGCCCCTTGCCATACACTGACGGATATATCAACACATCTTATTAAAATTTTAATTCTAGCAAAACATTACTGCCCACTCTTGGGGCCTCATGGTGATGAGCAAACATTTCCTTCTACATCATAACAGTTCATAAGGGCCTGTTCATGAATCACGTTTACTAGATTTTTGAAGATCTAAGACAACATCCTCCCCCCTTGTAGACTTTTCTCCATACAATTTTTGAAATTTTTGTATGGAGCGTAGACTTTGGTCAAGCCCCCTTTTCCTTCAAAAACATCTACGTGGTTTATGAATAGCCCCTAATGGGGAACCCATCAATCCATACTGTTGGATACCAGTGTCACAACACTTAACGGTCTTTCTCTCGGTGATCTCTACTCCATGGCAGGAAAATTGATGATGAGAGGAAAATTTTGTAAAACCAGACGTTTTGTATTAATACAAAAATAAAATGTTAAATGAAAAAAATTATGAAAACCTAGTATATTAAATCAATCATATATCTGAACAAACCTCATAAATTATATTAATTGAAAACTTTGTAAAAGTCAAATAAAAGAAAAAAATGGTGTAACAAAAAATTACAAAATCTGTTTATCAAATAAATAAAAAAATGACTTATAAAATAAAATGCGTTCTTAAAATAAATAAAATGAGTTTAATATATTCATTTGTAATATAACGTCAATAAAATTAATGCATTGCATAAAACGAATCCAAAGTGCACGTATGAAAATTAACTTAATCAATAAAATTTTGAAATAACGGTAATGTATAATCAAAATAAAAATAAAAACACATATTTAGTTTACATATAAAGTTTTGTTGAGATAAATCAAACTTTTAAAGTCATTGATATAAATTAAATAATCAGAATAAATAAAATAAAAAATATTTTTTATTTAAATTATTGTTTAATTCGACTTTAGAGTGTACTGGAATAAAATGCAACACTTTCTATTGTGTACAACTTCTTGTTGCATTCGTACAAATAAGGATGGAATTTTAGGTAGAAATAGTTAAGAGTGTAATATTCACGTGTACACAATTTCGCTACAATTTTTCAAGTGGTTATTGAGGTGCCTCTCAAGCAAGGAAAACTTTGAAAAAAAATTATGGGTGCGGTCGTGGAAAATCTAGAACCCCAGGTGAATGGCGAAACAGTTGGTAATCGACAATTCGACCTGATCCCTTGTGGTAAGACCGTTCAAGGAGACCCAGACGGCTCAGAGGTGAACGCAAGGGAGGTGAGGTCTGGTTCGTCCAGCAGACAATCCAGTGAACCGTGCTGCATGTCTTCAAGGTAAGGAGGGCTTTGTTTGTTTGTTTGTTTATTTGCGACACTTTACACATTCGTGTGCATTCGTGTCGGAAAAGATGAGCTTAGATGTACAGAGTGGTTGAATATGCAGAGTGGTTTTTAGTTTCTCATTTCTTCTTCGCTTATTCAAAATTTCCTACTTTTTCTTCTCTTTATTCTTGACTTCACTTCGTTTTTTCTTCTTTTTTCTCTTCTTGACTTCACTTAGTTTCTTCTTTTTCGTCAATTTCATCGGTGGATATGTAGCGACTAATCGGTTATTTCCTCCGGGTGGAGGAGTGGTATGCCGTGGTTTCAACTGACGTCATATCGTTTGGAGATACCGCTGTGGCTTGGCTGTGACCTGGAAAGATCACCGAGACAGTACCTGATGGTGATTTAATAAACTGTGTACACACCTGTGGGACGCCAGTATCCCACAGTGCCAGCAGGTCTATCCACCTGCGCGTGTCGTATTTCACTTCACTCAGTTTTGCGTCCCTATCCTCGTACCACTGTTGGTCCCATCGGCGGCTTATCGCTTGTTCTTCGCCCGGAATAGCCATATCTATGACGGGTTCTTCTCTAGCATCGTTTGCTAATCGATCAACCTGAATGTTTCCGTTGATCCCAGAATGTCCCGGAATCCAACAGAAGCGAACGAGTTTGTTACGCACAATCTCTTCGATTTCTTGAATCCACGGGTGCTTCAACCTTCATGATTCTAGGGCCAGAAGACAGCTTTCGGTATTGAAAGCGCTCTCTTAATGGCGTACGCCTCTGCCGAGCAAACACTGCACGCTTTCGGAAGGCTGAACGAATCTGCGAGGCCAGTCATGCAAAATGCGGCTCCAACGATGTCTTCACTTTTCGAACCATCGGTGTAGACCACCCGTTGACCTGTGGAATCTGGTTGCAAGCAGCTGTTGGACAACTGGATGGACTCTATCCGGTGGATCACCGGCTCGTACACTTCGCTTTACATTCCATACTATCGATGGTTTACGTGCGTTCCATACACGATCGCCCTGTCTCGTCGATTGGTCGACAGTAGGAAGTTCGGTACCCGTCACATCAAGGATACGTTCAGATGCTCGCCGGATTAGTGGTAGAGTGCTGTTGGTTCGACTTTTAGCTAGGATCCGGATAGCCGTTCGTGCTACAGATTGAACTGCAAGGTATTCAAAGGGCAGTGTTCCAGCTTCGGCCATAACCGAGATGATTGGGCTGGTCACAAACGCTCCGGAAGCGTATCGTACCATTTTGTTGTATGCTGGAGCTAGGGTCTGCAGGGTATCTGGTCCCCCTCGACTAACTAATCCAACACCGTAGATCAACTTCGCAGTGACTACTGGGTTGTCCCCCGCTTTGGCAGCGGCCTGCAGTTTTCGGTGCAAGCATTCCCCTTTCGCGCGTCGTACCACGAGGAGGATGTCGTCCGCGTACAAAAGAATACCGACTCCGACGGGCAGCACACGGAAGATCGGCTGCATCGCAACGAGGAATAGTGTCACAGACAATACGGAACCTTGTGGCACTCCATTCTCCAGCGGGTATTCACGACACTTGTGTCCTTCTATGGATACCTGGAACGTCCATTCTGAGAGGAAACTCTGCAGCAGATTCAGCATCCGACCACGTATTCGCCAAGACTTTAGCGTTCGCAATATGCCGTGTCGCCAGGTGACAGGTCCAAGGACGCTATCAGGCAGTGCTCGTCGGAAGGCGCCTAACCGGATAAACGGTGGCCAAATTACGTTCCAGGCAGCTGTAATGCGAGTAGTTAGTGCAGCTGAAATATATCGTAATGAACGGCGAGACGTACATTACAGTGGACACCAAGCAGATCTCCAGACAGGAGTTTTTCGTCGGCAAGTCAAGCCTAGATGTTCCGGAGTAGTTCCGGAAGAAG
Organism: Aedes japonicus; assembly: GCA_034211315.2. NCBI lineage: Eukaryota > Metazoa > Arthropoda > Insecta > Diptera > Culicidae > Aedes > Aedes japonicus. The sequence continues at coordinate 206,773 of JASCZW010005009.1, forward strand.
AAAGTCGACAACTTTGCCATGAAGTACTTGGTGTGGCAGGCGATCTATAGGTGCGGCAAATTCAATGTGCCGTACATACTGACCATAAACGGCCAACTATATTAAGAAGAATGCCTCCAGGGTTGTCTGCTGCCCTTCCTCCCGTTCCACAAACGTGACACTCTATTTTGTCCGGATCTGGCATCGTGCCATTACGCAAAACTAGTGATGGAGTAGTACGAAACCAACGATCTTGTTATTCTGCCGCCAAAGAAGGCAAATTCGCCCAATTTTTGGTGATCATTTCTGTTTGTTGCATTTTTTTCGGGTACAATCTTTAAAAGATCAAAAAATCATTTTTTATGCAGATGGCAAAACACTGCAGCATCGTCGTGATTGCAATTATACTATTATCTTACAATCTTGTCTTGTTCACCTTTACACTTTCTACTTTCTTTTATCATGATAATCTTTAAAATGATAATGATTATGCAAACCTCATTTTAAAATAATTGATTATGTTATTCAACAGTTTCATACTAAATAATTTTTTACCAAAATTCTATCTCCACTCAACAAAGAAACCTCGATGAATCTCTTCTCCTGCATATTTCTGGTTTTTTTTTCAGTAACGTATTAATTGATTTTATGAAGACAAGAAGCAATGATGCTGTCAAAGTGGAGATCTCAATTCCCGGTGCTGCTCGTCACTCCTCACGAAGGCGACACAAGCTGAACGTGGATCAATAGAGGTGAGACGTGTGAGCTCGACCGACTAACTCACTTGGACTTCTTTTTTTGCCGCACGTTTCTCAACTTTCTCAACCATGTTCCGCCCGTATTGCGATGACTGACAGCATGCTAATATGACAAGAACCATACGTTGGAATGTGGATATGAACGTAGTGCAGTGTAGAGCTGCTTTTCAAAGGGGGTTTGCTTTAGAACGAGAATTTAGGTTCGTGGCAAACAGCTCTTCTTTTACGGGCGTCGTCGCCGGTCCAACTTCTCAGATGCTGCTGCCAACTACCTTCTAGCTGACGTCAGTTCATTGAAGCGCTTCAGCAGTTGAAGATGACGGGCCCGCTATATTGCATGGGTTGTAGGACGTCATCATCATCGTCGTCGTCGTTGTTGGTTGTCACTTGCCAAAGTTGCCTAATGTCATTCAACTCGCGCCGTCCCTAGCGTTAGCGCAATTCATAAAAACGAGTGCCAAAATAATTGTGCATCATGCGAGAGGGGTTTGTTATTTTCCTCCGCGTAACTCAAGGGTTTTTTTTTGTTTTGTTTCTGACTGAATTTAATTTTCTGAGTGGGAGGAACACCAGAAAGTCGACATCCGACGCTTCAGGTGACGCAAATGAAAATTGTACTAGAGATGGCAACCTTATTTGCCGGGATTGCAATCGAACTGTTTTTTGGATGCAAAATGGACATCTAAACGAGCTGGAACAACGCACTACCATAGCGGTAATCGTGGTTTTCGTGAAATAGCTATTTACATCTGCAGAATTAATTAAATACTTCCCATAAGCTCTTGGGTTTCTCCATTTATGACGGTGCACTATGGTACGAATGGACACAAAAATCGATAACTCGAAAGCTAATACCTTTAGACAGATGATATCTTCGAGAGATTCAATTTTAAAAAAGGGATCTATCTTTAAGTTTGGGTGGTGACTAGGGTAGTCCTTTTATATTCATAATAAAAATTTCAACTTTTTATTCTTATAATTTAAAGAATTTTTCGCCTCTACAGAATTGTAGGTATTTTAATTTAATGAAACTTTGCTGAAGAAATTTAACTTCTATTTCATCTACGTATCGTTTTATAACAGTTTTTCTAACTTTCCTTAGGGTGGGACTTAAAAAACAGTTGTTTGTTGTAACTTTTTTATTTCAATTTGAATTTGAAAATTCTTCGAAGATGACTTTAGGGTATAAAATGACGCACATTTTGAAGATACAAGATAGTTGCTAATTATTCTATTAGAAAAGGTGAAGAGGTTGAAATATACGTTTTTGCAAGATATCGTATTCCCTTTTTTGCAAATATTTGCAAACAACGAGTACGTGAACTGAAAGTACAAACTTCCATCTACAAGATCTGTGCAAAATTGTTTGTCCCCTTTAGGAAAAAAAACTTGTTTTAAAATTGGTACTTTTGCATTTTTTCTGCATAATTTTCGATCAGCATTATCACCAAACAGCGTAACAACGGGAGTTTTTTTTTATGAAAATGTTTATATTTTTAAACTAATCCATTAATTTATTAACATTTATATCACAGACAAACAGACATAACACATCGAACATATGGCAATACAAATCATCGTTACTAACATACCTGCGCCATCTATTGAGCACCCTGTGAAGGATGACTAAGCTGAACAGATGGCAGTAGTGTGTTAACTTCAAACGTTAGAAAATCGAGTATGCGCGCTATCTGTGTATCGCAACTGTGTACTAACTAAGAAACATTTGAATTCACCGTTTAATGGGTAATCGATGAAAGAAACTGCAAGTGTTATGTCTGTTTGTCTGTGTTGACATATTTACATTTGATTACTTACATTTATTTATTTACATTTATATATTTATCTTGATATATTTACATTCAGGTTTGATCATGTGTTTATTTACAAATGTTAATATACTAATGTAATGTAAATTCAGGGTGACTGGTAATTGGTGTTACACCCGAAAGGAGGTGATAGTAGACCTTATTTGCAGCAAAACAATGTACGGCAAGGTGGGTCGTAAAATCATTCCTTGCCGAGTTATTGAATATTTAAGTTTGCATTGCCGAGCAACAATAGCACTTTTAGCTCGGGTACTCATAAATATCCCATGGTGCCGTCATGGCAAATGACAACAATCAATGTAATCGTAGTAGTCGATATCATGTTTGGTTGATCGTCATACTGTGTGAACCTGATTTTCGAAGCAAAAGATGCAGTTTTCGAACAGTGAGTACGCCGATATTATTTTTTGTTATGGTTTTGCAGACGGCAAATCTGCAGGTGCCAGAAGGGAGTACGAACAACGATTCCCACATCGCACGCTTCCCAGCGCACCCGTATTCACCAGAGCATTCCGCCGCCTCTCAGAAACGGGCAGTGTTCAGAGTAATCACCGCGATGAGGGATCACCGGAGGCGCAAACGATCCTCGAAACACAGATCCTGCGTCGTTTCGAGCAGGATCCTACTACTAGTACGAGACAAGAAGCATCAGGGTTTGTATTATCTCTGTCCATATGATGCACACATTTATTGCATAAGATTGCTTTTACAGATTCAGGGTATCCCAATGGAAGGTGTGGAAAACGCTGAACAAAAATCGACTGCACCCATACCATTACACTCCTGTCCAAGAATTGGAACCAAGAGATCCTCCTAACAGATTGCTCTACTGCAATTTTGTTCTAGCAGTCCTTGCTGCTGATAGAGAATACCTCTCTAGAGTGCTGTGGACAGATGAGTGTCATTTTGACAGAGCAGGAGTTTCGAATTTGAAAAACCTTCACGTTTGGAGTGAGGAAAATGCCCACGCCAGACGAGTAAAAAAAGTTCAGTGACAGTTCTCAGTGAACTTATGGGGAGGGATGGTAGGGGGTCACCTCATTGGGCCATATGTTTTACCTGATCGGCTCAATGGAGCAGCGTTTTTGGATTTCTTACAAAATCAACTTCCCGAACTTCTACGCGATGTTCCACAAGAGATCAGAAGAAGAATGGTTTTTCAACATGATGGTTGTCCTTCGCATTATCATCGAGATGTACGAGAATTTTTGAACAACGAATATGAAGGACGCTGGATCGGACGCGGGGGATCTACAGTATGGCTAGCTCGTTCGCCAGATCTAACTCCTCTTGACTTTTACTTGTGAGGTAGAATGAAGGAGTTAGTTTATTTCAAACCAGTTCCCACGCAGGAAATTTTAATGGATAGAATTTGCCAAGCCAGTGCACAGGTAAGAGAAGAATTAACTGTTGTAGTTACTACAACGGAAGTAGAGAAACGCGTTAGGTTGTGCATTGAAATGGTTGGCAATCATTTCGAAAATTATCTAAAGTAACTCCGAATATCAAGAACGGAAAGAAAATGACCAAACCCATCCGAAAGTGAGCCTGTAACGCCAACTGAATCGAGTTGTTAGTAAACAAAGGTTGATCAAAGGAGCCGAGCAATGCGTACTCTTTGGTGGGCCTTGATAATGCGTACAAGTACCCGACCAAAAAGTGGTATTGTCGCTCAGCAATGCAGACTTAAATGTTCAATAACTCGGTAAGGAATGATTTTACGACCCACCTTGCCATACATTTTTTTGCTGCAAATGGGGTCTACTATCACTTCCTTTCGGGTGTAATACCAATTACCAGTCACCCTGTATGTATAAAAATTGATTTCTGTCTGCCTGTCTGTCTGACCCTAATAGACTCGGAAACTACTGAACCGATCGGCGTGAAATTTTGTATGCTGTGGTTTTTGGGGCCGAAATAGGTTCTTATTATAGTTTTAGACTCCTCCATTTACTGGAAAGGGGTGCTCCCATACAAATGAAACATTCATTTCTACATAACTCAAGAACTAATCAAGCAAAAGAAACCAAATTTAGTATGTGTGAGTTTTTGAAGGCGAGAGAGGTATATATGGTAGCTTGAGAACCCTCCCCGTCCTAAAAGGGGGGGGCTCCCATACAAATAAAACACAATATTCTGCATAACTCGGGAACTAATCAAGCAAATGGAATGAAATTTAGTATTTGGTGGTTTTTGATCACAAAAAAATGTTTCAATGTTGGTTTCTATTTCTATTTCTTCATTGGAAGCCATCACTGAAATCACACGACCGATTTTCACGAAACTCATTGCACAATTGACACAACACAATGAAATACATTTAGTTAAAATTTCAATAATTTTTACCCACACGCTAAAAAGTTACGAACAAATGCGTGTGTCCAAATTTCATCGAATACAGTCTTTACTCGGGAACTAATCAAGCAAATAGAACCAAATTTGGAATGTGGAGGTTTTTGAAGGCAAGAAATGTTTCTATGGTAGTTCAAGACCCCTTCCCCTGATAAAGGGGGAAGGGAAGGGTGGGGTCTTCTATAATAAAAATGAAACACAAATTTATGCATAACTTGAGAACAAATCGGGCGGGCGGGATTTTTTGAATGCAAGAAATGTTTCTATGGAGATTCCAACACACAAATTTTAACTAAATATGAGAATTAGACAGATAACTAAAACATAAACTGTGTGTTTCTCGGGTGAGAAGAATGTTCTGATAGAAGCCCTTCTTAGTCAAAAAAAACTCTTTCCACAACAACAATTATTGTTCATTCATTTAGTTGCAGGCATAGCAACGCTTGCACCGGGATCAGCTAGTAGCTTTTAAACGACTGTTCCAGAAAGTATAAGCTCACCTTATTTTAACGGTCACTTTGAATTTAATGAAATATTTCAACATGTTTTGGCTGCTTCCTTTCGTTTGCACATTTCTGAATGGCATGGCATCAAAAAAGTGCTCAGTTTTGTGTTAACTATCAAAATGCGCGGTCTTACTCCAGAACAACGAAAAAGTATCGTGCACAAATGGTGCACTGTGAGCGGACTCTCCTTGAGAAAATTGGTCAAGGAAGAGGGTGTAACAAAAAGAAGAGGGTGTAACGTAGAGAACAAAGTACGTTTGAAGATGCGCCGAAGAAGTCAGAAATCCGGTCCTGTTAGTCCGGATATCGATTAAAAGATCAGGGATGCCTACACGCAAAAACCAGCGACTTCCGTTCGGGATGTTGCGAAAAAAAAAACATCATGCGTGCCGAAGAAAGACTTGGGCTAAAAACATACCGAAAGCAGAAAAAACCCAAAAGGAACCCAAAACAGGCCGCGTCTGTGAAACCCGCAAACTCTACGATTCGTTATTGTGTAGAAATTCTGGGTGTATAATAATGGACGATGAAACATATGTGAAACTAGATTACAAAACGTTTCCCGGACCACAATTCTATACTGCAAGCGAAGACAAAGACATCCCCGAAACGGAGAAGGCATTTTTAATCGAAAAATTCGGTAAGAAGGCTATGGTTTGGCAGGCAATATGCGAGTGTGGTAAAACATCTAGTCCGTACATCACAACGGAGACGATGAACACTGGAGGAATGTCTCCAGAAGCGATCATTGCCGATGATCAGGCAGCACGAAGGTCAAGTAGTGTTATGGCCTGATTTGGCGTCATGTCATTACGCAAAAGACACTTTAGAATGGTACAAAAGTCAAAATATATGTTTCGTGCCGAAAGACATGAATCCACCGAACTGCCATCGAGACTTTTTGGGCTTTAACCAAAGCAAAGCTTCGAAAATTCATAAAACCAGCGGACAACATCCAACAATTTAAAAAAGATTGGCCAAAAGTGGTCAAAATGGTGGAAAGTACCAATGTGCAGAAGCTAATGAGTCATGTTCGAGGAAAAATTAGGAATCTTGGCTGTGATTAAATATTTGGATTAAACTAGAGAAAAATATTATATAAAAAACAAATGAAAATATGATTTGACAAATAAAATTATTGAAACTAAAAAAAACATGACTTTTTTGTCATTTTGAAAGTGTGCTTATACTTTCAGGAATAGTCCATATCTCTGCAGAAATTATTAATTACTTCCCATAAACTCTTGGGTTTCTCCATTTATGACGGTGGTAGTTTAGGGGATGGAAGCCATTTATCCCTGCCTTTTATTTTTGTTTTCAGCTGTACAAGAAAAGGTTCATTCAAGTTTGAAATTATGAAAAAAAAATCCTTACCTTTTGTGAATGAAGAATTCGACGCACACCCTTTTCTCGCTAAACGAACCGAAGCGATTTACTCTTTTCAGTGGATTCACTCGCCAAGAACCGGTAGTCCTAATCGTTGTTGCCTTGCTAAATGGGTGTAGAATTCACTTTCCTTCCGCTGATCCAAAACTGCACTTACTCAACCACTCACACTCGCTTACCAGCCCCAATAGCACTATACGTGAAAGGTAATTTATCAGTGAATATGAATTTTAATTTATTTTCAGCCTGATGGTTCCAATGATTCAAAGCTCGCTCTTCTTTTTTCGCTCCCGTTCGTCCAAGTTATCCTTGCTGGGTTGGAGCAATGTGCACTTGTTCTTCTTCTTCTTCGGAACGTATGAACGCGATGAAAAGCTGCGATTTTTCTCCACCAATGGGTTCTACCGCTGGCCAATAGTAGTCAGTGTACCGGGAAACTTGGAAGCAGTGAAAAGCAATTTATTTTCCTTTATCAACCGGGCTTCTTTCTGCTCTTTCACCTCGCCTGGTCTGCGCTGATGCGCCCCCCGTGCGGAAAATTCAAGCACAAAAACGTTTTATCTAAGATCTCTCACTTAATAATCACTTATCATTACACGGTGTTGGGTAATTTAAATTTTCTTCCGTCTTTTTTCGTCGGCAGGCGGATCCTTTCCCTGGCCCGGATCCAACGCAAACGGAACGGTTACGTAAAGCTGTGCCTCAGTGAGCTTTAATATCCTTAAAAGGTGGGCTTTCGCTTTTCTTTCTTTTGTATTCTTGACTCCGTTTACAACAGGTCGCGTTCGTGTAAAGCAAGTACAAAAACTCGGAGATTCAAGTGTGATAGGTGGCAGTCGGGCGGGCACGAGGATTAATGTGCTTCTCGTCGACTGCAGAGAAGACGACCACTGGAGCTATTAATATTTCCCCATATCATAATTCATACTTTCGCTCGGGTCTCGTTTGGTCTGATGGCTCACAGGTGGGAACAAGAATGTGGTACATACGTTCACATATCTGGTTGATGGATCCTGGTTCTTCTGAAGAGAGGGAGTCAGAATGGTATGCCCTAGTCTCTGGTATGCTTGTCTTGCACGGAAGGTGTGTAACACCGGTGGGTTGATGTATTTTTTTTCTTCTTCTTTCTCTTCGGTAAGAATGATTCTACCCAGGAGACAATGTTTTTTTTCTTCTGCTTGTGTGATGCTGGAGAAGGTGGTAAAATTATGTCACGAACAGGCACAACAGCTAGTCTGATTCAGCTTAGCTCAACCGCATGATGTGTCGAGGACAACGGAGTGCGATAGCGTTCTGGAATTTGAGAAAATGGAAAAAATGTGGAAATGAGTATTTTGTGATAAGGGTTACAATTTGTGGGTTGACATGTGCTAAGGGGATGAATGAACTTTCATTTGTCATATCCTAAATGTGATGCCAACATGTGCTTATCAGTTTAGCGCATGTTCTGAAAAATGTGGAAAACGCTTCATTTGCATGATTGAAAACAAGAAAACTTAAAAGATTCAACTTACGCTTAGCACCGAAAGTGGAGAGATGCAAATATTTATGTGTGTTGGTTTATCTTGTTTTCAAGCTTTTTATTTCTATTTATTTTTCACTAAGGTTCCTGTCGGTACGATTTTTTGACGTTGATAGTCTTTGTTCTCTGCGGGGCCGTTTGTACAAATTTCATTAGGTCAAAAGCTTATAACGGCGGATGAATAATATGGCTGAACTCTGCAAAATATAAGTTTGAACAAAGGATCTGATGAATTCATCGGGAGACGAAACTAATGAGCTATTATGGTAAGCTTTTCTCTTTTTCTATCATGAGCAATTTTTTCTCCATAACTAGAAATCTGCTAATGTGGGCTGCAAAATGGTGAGTCGACAAATGTGATGGAGCATGCGTCCCCGCAACATAGCTCTGGCCTCACAAGTTCCTACCTCATGCTTCCACGGGTCAAGAGATGACAAAGACCGCCAGCTAAGGGTTGCGTACTTAGCTGGTAGTGCAGCCTGGGCACTGTTGTCCTTCTGACTTCAGCTAGATTTAGGAGGTGCGTGCCGAGCGTCTGTCCACCAAGGAGGTGCGGCTCAAACAGCGGCTGAGTAAGAAACGCTGTATCTCGTCAGCTATACCTTAGGAGGCAGTCCCACCAACACAATGTAGGCAGCGCGACCCCGGTAAGCTAGTATGCTGAAATCTCACCCTACCACGAAAAATGTAAGTATTCTTTATACGGTATACAATTTTGGATCATCCATGGAATTTCCGAGTATTGTATGAAAATTTTAATTTTTTTCCTTCATGGCAATGTTAATGTCATGAATGCCAATGATATTGCTGCAGGACCACAATCGAAAAAAATGCAGACAGTACACATTTTATTCTTATTCTTTATTATAACATCCCTTCACAATATTTTTTATGCTATTTTTAGCTTCGTATTTATCCGTAAGCTTTAGTCCACCATTGAACGAGATAAGGCGCTATAACCTAGGCAATTATTGCCATGCTTTTGGTTCAAATGCCAAAAGTTCACCCACAGGAGCATAAACTAATCTTTCTAGCATCTGTGCTCCCAGCGATAAAGTACAAATTATCACACTGTTTAACTCTACATGGAAGCGTTTGGTACGGGAGGTCCACGCTTACTTCCTTCCCTTGATTCAGAGTAGTAGAGTGATTTAAGTTCTTTCTGGAATCGCTCTATTTCTTGGAATCCTCTCTGCGGCACAAACTACGCAGTTGGCCTGGCCGATGACAAGAAAAATGATGTATTCAAGAAACCATCATTTTCCAGGATGCCTTCAAGAATTGGCTGCGTTAGTGTGAGATTAGATTATATTAGATTAGATAACTAGAAATCTGCTAATGTATCTGTTTGAGCATTTTTTATTGAAGATTTTTATCCTTCTATGAAATATGAACAAAATACAGTGTTGAGTGAACAACTGGATTTGCTGTACAGGGTTTTCAATAAGCACAAATACAACGTTTCATCGTTGGGTAAGTGCGCAACATGTGCATTCTGATATTGGTATTGGTAGAATAGGCAAATGTATATGATCAATTTTGAAGTGCTCTAAATTCACGAAACATTGAGCGATCTTAATTTTCTTCGAAGCATTCCATGGGGGAAATTAATATTTAATTAAGAGATATTCCGGGTTTCCGGAGGGGACGTTTCACATGTCGATTTTGTGGTGGATTTTAGTACAGGATGCCGCTTAGAAATATTTTTCTCTTGTTATTACGTAAAAAACGGTAACATTTTCCAAGAGAATGATATGTTGAACTCAAAAATCGGTCTTAAAATGGGCAAGATATGGCAATTTTTCTGGAACAGGTTCCTCTGAAGGGTTCTGGATGCGTCCAGATCATTCTTTCACCCAAAACCTGCCGAGCGACACCTCTTTGTTGTTCTTTTTTTCATCACAAAGCGTTCCTCAAGCTTAGAGTGGACAGTTGAACACATTGGTCACACCCTGGGCCACCGGAATGTTCCTGGAGAGACCTGTAGCAGGGCCAATTACATGTTTACGCCAAAACATGCCGTGCAACACTTTATTCTTTTTTTTTTTCATCACAAAGCTTTCTTTAAACTTAAAGTGGACATTTGGACACACTGGCCGCTCCTGGGATCACCGGAACGTCCCCGAGGGAACCTGTAGTAGACATATTACATTTTAACACCAGAGCGGCCCACAGTGGCACAATTCTGAAAAAAGACGGTCAAAAACATTTTCACTCTTTTGTCATCATTTTATCGACTAGTTGTTCAAAGAAGAGTTGCTTAACATATTATTCCGCATCTTTTGAAAAAACAAACCTAACAATTCATAAGGACTTAACTAAACTTTAGAATTGTAACTTTTTCCAGCTACGAAATAACGCGTTGTGGTCTTGGACAAAGTTGTAGAACAAGTAATTTTATGATAAGTTGGTGAAGACACTAAGTTTCTAAAGCTTAACGTTGAAGAGATATAAATGGTTTTCCTTCTGCACTACCTTAAAACTGTTTTTGTTAACTATAAACTAGTGCTTTGTTCAAATTTGATGATTTTAATATGTTCTAAGAAATTGTGGGAATTATTAAAATACACATTTTTGCTGATCACATCAATGCTCTTTGATGACCGCATTTTGATATATGGTGATTGAAGTGTCTGTGTGACGTCATAATCAACCACCTCAAAAAGGATGGGCGGGTCCTGGCGGGGTCTAAAACAGGTTGTATTTGAAAGATTATCTTATGAACAAGTTTTCCTGAAATTTTTAGCTTTGGGTACTGAAGGGTACCTAGTAAAACGTCAGTTTGAAATAGTACAGGTTATAAGCCAATTTATATTTCGCATGTGACGTAATGTTCAACAACCTAAAAAATATATGCGGGTCCATCGAATTTGAAAGTTTAGTTAAGCTCTTATTAATGGTTAGGTGTGTTCTTTCAAAAGATGCGGAATAATATGTTGAGCAACTCTTCTTTGGACGCCAAGTCGATAAAATGTTCACAAAAGGGTGAAAATGTTTTTGACCGTCTTTTTTCAGAATTGTGCCACTGTGCGGCCCCGGGCAGTTCTGTTTAACACATAACTCTACTTACATTTTTAGTGGCCTAAGCCGAAGCTAAGAACTTATAAGCTGTTTTATAATTGTATAAAAGCAAGTGAAACTAAATAAGCTATAAGCAGAATTAAAAATCGATACAGAAGATCGAAGTAGGTCGCGCTCTGACGGGACTGACGTGTTTGTGCTTCGCTGCTTGTTTTATCTGCAAATTTTCGAGAAAATTAGATATTTAGTGGAAATTATTGTGTAGTGTTGAACTTTTCGTCTTGATAAATGATTCGGTCACTAAAGAGTTGATTGCGGTCCAACACGAGGCTTTCGACTGGTGTAAAAACAAAGTGTCCCCGGTGCAGACGGAACCCCGAACATACAGCCTTGCGGCGACAGGAGGAGCTCGAGTTCACCCGCGTCACTCGGAGATGTTTGGTTAATGGTCGTGGAGCGTTCATGGTCGACCATCTCCTTAAGAACAGAATGTTATCTGGAGGGTACGCGGACCTGCTCTGGTTGCTCGATGTTACAACCACAGCAATGGAATGTTCTGGAAACCCGGGTGAGCTCTTTCCATTTTCTCCTTTTGTGTCCAATTCCAATATTTTTTGTTTCGATATGTATGTATATGTATGTGTATGTACACTCAGTGGCATGGGAGAGACCGGGCGAGGTTTTGTCGGCAAAAGACTCCATGTTCAGCCTCCTGTAACTTTGTCAATTGTCAGTGTTTTTGGATGAAGGTTTGACAACATTATGCAAAATGTGTGAACCTGGTGTGATCAGGGTGTCATCTTGATAGGGTTTATGGATTTGGGGTTGTCGTGGCATGTGTGAGGGGAGTCATTTTTGGGCGTGAAGATTTCAGGGGTCCGTGTTTCTGTGGGGGGTTTGGGTGGCATATTGGAGGTTTTTTCGGGGCTTGTAGGGGTACAGAGGATTGTGTGGGCGGGATTTGAACTGTTTCCATAGGGTGGTTTGGACTGCAGCTGCGTCAGGGGTTGACGTACCATCGTGGGCATTTCCCTTTTCCACCCGATGCTGGCCTTGCTGAGGTGTCGGTGCGGGGAGGAAGCCGAGGTGAGTTTTATTTATAATACTGTATAACACTGTAGTTATCACAAACCAATTCATACTGAATGCCATATTTTCAAAGTTTTTCGTGGGTTGCACTAGTTGTTTGGGATATTTCACGCGTAACAAATCATGTGTATTAATAAAATGAATTCACATCGGGTTTTTCTTTTTTTTTTTTTGCACCGATGCTTCAGCGGGGTCAGTGTCAGGGGTGAGTCAGGGGTGAGCGGGGGGGGGGGGGTGCTCGTGTTGGTGTGTCAACTTTGACGCCAGCTGTGGTCCGGACCGCTTTGTGGGGGTAGTTCGGGTTTTGTCCGCATTGTTTTCTGTATTTGTGTAGGCTGTGGAGAGGTTTTTAGTGTGCTACCTGGGTCCTCCACGGGGGTGCGGATTTTTGGGGTTGCTGTGTGGCTTTTTTCGCATATGTTGTGATGGCTTCGGGTCTGTAGGTTTTGTTGGCATGAGGTTTTTTATTTATTTATTTATTTATTTATTGTCGTCAATCATAAGTAGACCATATAATATATATTAAATATAATATAATATTATTCATTCTTGTATGTTCTGGTTTCTTATGGAGCTAAAATACTGTTTTAGTTTATGCCGAGACATTGTAAAGTCAATGATTTCGCAGTGTTTATTGTAAGAGGCCATCATGCGATTTATTGGTCCATTTGTTGCATAGTTTGTGCGACGATGGCTGATGGCGAATAGGTTACGATTTCGAAGTTGCCGAATAGGTGCATATATGTTTAATTTTGATAAAAGTTCTGGTGAGTCAATACGCTGCGAAACGATATCGTTTACAAATGAAACAGCTTGCATACTCACGACGCTCTTTCAATGTTTGGATGTTTATAAGCATGCAACGCGCTTCATATGATGGAAGACGAAATGATGTCCAACCCAACCTACGAAGAGCATATAATAGAAATTGCTTTTGTACTGATTCTATTCTGTTTTCGTGTGTGGTTAAATGAGGAGACCATACAATGCTGCAATATTCTAGAATAGACCTAACATAAGCTATGTATAGTGTTTTAATAGTGTATGGGTCCTGAAAATTATGACAAAAGCGCTTAATAAAGCCCAGCATGTTATTTGCCCTGTGAATAATTGTGTTGTAGTGGTCTATGAAATTAAGTTTGGATTATTATTCCTAAGTCCCTAACTCTTTCACATTTTTCTACTTTTTGATTACCTAGTGAAATTGGTATGTTTGGTGTTGTTATTTTTTGCTAAATGATATTGAGTTGCATTTTTTACATTCAGCTCTAATAGGCTTTTTTCACCATGTGTAGAATATGTTTATTTCATTCTGGAATAAGTTGATGTCTTCCTTATTTCGTATTTCCAAATAAAGCTTCATGTCATCGGCATAGATTAATACTTTAATATTTTTAAGAATAAAGGAAATGTCATTTACGTACAAAATAAAAAGAAGGGGTCCTAAATGAGAGCCTTGTGGGACACCAGAAGTGACTTGAATAGGATTTGATTTCTTTCCATTTAATTTTATTATTTGTTGGCGGCTGGTTAAGTATGATTCAAGCCATTTCAAGAGTCCAGGTTCAATCCCATGTTTTTGTAGTTTGAAAAGTAGCATTGGTATGTCAATACGATCAAAAGCCTTGCTAAAGTCTGTATAGAGAGCTTCTACGTGGTTTCCATTATCCATTGCATTCAATGAATAGTCTATAAATTCAATTAAATTTGTCGAGGTTGAACGGCCCTTAAAAAGCCGTGTTGCTTGTCAGTTATTTGATTTTTGATTTGGAAAAATATTTTTTCATTGACAATTGCCTCGAAAAGTTTAGGAATACAAGAGATAATGGCTATTCCACGATAATTACGTATGTCAGATTTTCGTCCAGATTTGAAAATAGGGACCAAAAATGAGCTTTTCCATATTGTTGGGAAAATTCCTGATTCCAGTGACATATTAAAGAGCCAAAACAATGGAGATGTGAGTTCCATTGCTAAACTCTTCATGAACACTGGAGGAATTCCGTCAGGTCCAGGACCTTTTGCGGCGTCCAAATTTTTTAATGCTTGGAAAATATTTTGCACATACAATTGGATGACGCCAATGCTCCCAGTAAATTCAGGGTAAAATGCAAAATATTCGCGATCGCGATCCTCTTCAGAAAATGTCGTATAGATTTCTTGAAAAATGTTACAAAAAGATTGCAATTTTTTCCGAGTTATCACTGACACGTTCATCAAGGTACATTGTAGATGGAAAAATTGTCAGATTTTAAATTGGTTTTTACGTAATTGAAGAAGTTCTTCGGGCATGACTTTATTTCAAGTTCAGTTTTTGTATTGTATTCTTCAAGCGCAATACCCATGGCTAGATTCAATTGGTCGCATATGTCCAGATAGTTTGCTAAATTTTCACTACTGCTTGAATTTTTGAAAATTTTGTGAGCTTTCTGCTTTCGATTTTTAAATTTTTGATTTGTCTGTTAAACCAGACTGGATCACTCGTATTTCGGTGACGTCGTTTTTCTTCAAAGGTATTTCTTGCAAAATTATTTCCGATAAAATTTTATAAAAAATGTCTACAGCAGTTTCGACATTTCCTTCATTCTTGAAAATTTCCTGCCAGTTTACATTGTTTAGTTTGCTTCTGATATTCGCATAATTAGCTAGTCTGTATTCAAAGACTTCTTCATATTCACAGTCGTTGGGTCTTTGATATTCATGTATAAATAAAGAATATTCGATTGCCGTGTGACGCATTTCATTTTTCCATAATGGGTTCAGCGATTCAGTCACACAGAAATCTTCTTGAATATTCGTGAGCAAGAAGTCCAAAAACAATTTTCTTCATTTCTGATGTGGTTTACTTGATTAAGTCCAAGTTTTGCGATTTCGTCGAATATGAATTGCAAAGTAATATTCTCCCCAACGACTGGGAGTAAGATATTTTCATTTTCGGAGTCTAGAATGAAGTCAGCGTTGCGTTGATTAAAGTCCCCATAGATGTAAACTTTCACTTCAGGAGGAAGTTCAGATAAAATTTTTTCTGCACATTCGAAAAACTTTTCATATGTATTTTTATTAGCATTATATGGTGGAAAATACACAGAGGCAAATACGTGTGTTTCAAAGCTAAGTACTTCTAATATTTTTGATACCAGAATAGTTTTAGTTTCCGTAGCGAATTTTGTGTCATGTTGTGGGTCTTCCGTTCTCATTTGATTGGTGGTTTCGGTGCGCCTTGGAGTCATCATTACGTTCCGAAACCGTTTTCATGTGATAATTTAAGTGCTCAATTGGTTTTTGGGTGTTTCAGCATGAACATGTGGATTGCACTTCTGAATTCCAGTTGCTGTTTTTGTAGAGGACTGGCATGCGACTGCAGGCATTATGGGATTGCATTTAAATAAATTTGTTAAGTAGTTTCGTGATTGGATAAGCCGTTTGTTTCAGGAGTCATCGGGCCGGGATCTTCGATCGCTTGTTCTACGGTCCGTGGAATGTGACTAGAGGAGTGTAGGGAAGGGCTTCAAAAGAGCAACACAGCTTCAGAAGGGAATATCAAGCGTATTTTGATTGAGGTTTTGTCTATGATGGTTATAGTGCTCTATTTTGTTCTTCGGCCATTCCAGGACCTTAGGGATGTTGAAGTATACCTGATTTTTCATTTCAGTGACAAACCAGTGGATATCGGTTTTATTTTGTACATATATTTTTTATAGTTTAGAAAAGAATTCATGTTCCTCATTATTTCATTATAACATCGTATTATTTCCATCATTGTCATAGTATATTATTAGTAATCATATTGAATTTTCCGGAGTCTCAACTTTTATATGCATGTAAGTGTGTTTTCGTTTAACATATTTAAATACTCATATTTAGGTTCAGGGTACCAGCATCAATTGTAGTCATCGTCTGTTGCTCGGGGCGGTTTTTTTCTGTCTCATTTTTAGCATGGTAGCATTTTAGTATACATTCATCGCCTACTGGTTGAGCTGTATAGCGGTGTATAGCTGTACCTTTTTATTAATTGCATATCGTCGATGTTTTCATTTGGAAAATTAGAACAATAATACTAATAATCGGCGTCAAGACTGCAAAGACGGTGATTCCAAGTTGTATAGGTGTTTTATTGCATTGTAGCCTGAGGTATTTTCCTAATAATTTGGATCAGCGGATAATATTTTTTATATAAATAAATGCTGTTCAATTATGCTACGTTTATATTGAATTAGATTAGATTAGATCAGTGACCAACCAGTGGATGTCATCATTTAAATCTATGAAATCCACTACAAATCAGTATAGCAGTGCAAAGAAAAGGAACACCACATCGACATTTCAAACATGCGATTCCTTATAATTGATTTCAGGTCATCGATGGAGTTTCCAAGCTTCGTGATTTTTTTTCTTTCTTGTTGCTATGACGCATAAGCTTTTAGGTTCATAATAGATACGTAAATCCTTCTACAAATGCAGCAGGACAGCAGCCTGCAGACATGTGTTATTATTATTATCATTTTACATTGTTATATCCCTCCTCTACGTTTTATATACTGTTCTATAGGTTTTCCATTTTTTTTTTCATTATTTATTTGAATTGTATTTTATTATTCTTACCTCGGAGCGTATGGTACGGTATGTCCACGCATCCTTCCTCCCCTGTAGATTCACAAAACGCGTTGTGGTTCAAATCTACTCATTTGAATCCAACTCATTTTACAGAATCATCTTTTGCGGTAAATGCAACGCAGTAGGCCTGGCCGCTTTGACGCTTGTATCATGTCTTTGATATGTTGCAAGCATCAATATTGACAAAAAAAATAATTGGGCGTTATCTAACCCAATTATTTCCAGGATGCTTTCTCGTACTGGCTGCGTTTGTGTTAGATTAGATTAGATTAGATTAGATTAGAGGCAAATACGTGTGTTTCACCTGCTATATGAGATTTCACCCAAACATGCTCAAATTCATTAAATTTTGATGAGAGAATTATTTCTGAGTTGAATTTTGCAGAGACGGCTACGAGGACTCCACCGCCTGACTTCTTTCCAGACTCAAGAAGATTCCTATCATTTCTGAATACGTTATACGCACTTCCGAAAATTTCTTCACTTTTTACACTTTCATCCCAGCTAGTTTCAGTTGCCAGAATAATCGAAAAGGATGTACCAAGAAGATTTTTATGAATTTCTTTCATTTTTGATGGAGCTTTTCATGCGATTGAAATTTTGACAATAAATCAAAATTTCAGTAGCATTCTGTTTTGGTGAAGAAATTGTGGGAAGCGCGTCGGTTGATGAAATATTTACCGATATTGATGAGGTTTCTTCATCTTCTATGGAGGGCGTCGTTTCTTCTTCTTCTATGGAAGGCGTCGTTATTTCCGAAAATGTGTCCCTGGGGAGGTAGAGTAAAATTTGGTGCTACTCTCTCGTAGTTGCTGCAGGCGGTGTGTTCGATCGCTGGATAAAGATGTGCGGTGTGACTGCAGGTCTGCCAAGGCGTCATTGCGTGATACTCCCATCTCTTTGTAAACGTCCAGGAAAATTTCACGTAGAAGGTTGGTGTCCGTAGGTAAACCTTCCGCTGCTAGCATTACTGAGGGCACTTATTTTAGTCATTCCGCGAGTACATACATTTGTTGGCTGGTCATGGAGATAAGCAAGGTAAGTCCGCACCGTCTCCATGATTCTGTAGTCCCGCAAACGAGCTTTTAAGTAGCGCCTGTCCCCATCAGCTGATTGCTGCGTTAAGTTTACGATGGGTGGACGCATGGGGTCGGGTGTCCAGTGAGGTGTCGAGTGCGATGCCAAATGTGTTGATGCCGTGGCATTTTCCGCTGGTGATTCTTGATTTTGTTGTTGCTGTTGTTGCTGATTTGCTGGATGTTGTTGGTTCGCTGGCTGTGGTTGTTGTTGTTGTTGCTGTTGTTGGTTGTTAGAAGGCAGTAGTAGTGCAGTACTTTCAGCCACTATTTGCACGATATTGGGTGAATGCTGGCTCTGCCTTTCTGGTTGGTATGGGTTTATTGTTTCACCCTGTATGAAGCTAAACTTTGAAGCCGAGAGTGCTGCAATTGGGTGGTCGGTGGTAGAAGGTGGACCGGCAAATTGAGCTTTAGCTGAGGCCAGTAGCTCTTTGTCTGTACCCAAAGTTCGATTGCCTTCTTGTAGAACGTTGTTTTGAGCATTTTCTACGGGTTGATGACTGATGATGGGGAAGAGTTGTTGTTTCTTTTTCTTCTTTTCCTCCTTTCTCTGGCCTTATCAGCAGCTTTTCTTGAAGCTGCCGATTGTTAAGCTTCATGTCGTATCCAGACCAGTCCTGCCTCCAGCACCGTTTATTCCCTAAAGTACGCCATCCAGAGACAGGAGGGTCATTTTTTGGTGAACCTTTGGCACGTAGTTTAGACAATTTGGCTCGACGTTCAGCAAACAGGTCAGCGATGACGTTACTCGTAGTCGACTGTATGAGCTGTTGTTGTTGTTGCTGCTGTTGCTGTTGCTGTTGCTGCTGCTGCTGTTGATGGTGTGACTGTTCAGATGCGGTATTGTTTTCGATTAGAGGACTTTCTGTTAATTCCTCCTCCAAAGTTTTCTGTTGGGGTGGGGTGACAAGCGATGAATTTGACTTAGGGGCTGTGATAGCCGCAGCCACAAATTTAACTTCATCTAGGATTTCATGAAGTTCTGACTCTTGGCTGAAGTGAGTCAGTGATGTAGTTAATGATTCGGCGCTTTTCGTTAAAAGTGCCATGTCGTTTTGTAGGCTAGTGAGCCGATCGTCTAGGAAACTGTTTATTTTTTGTGACATAATCGAATTTGATTTATCGATGCCGGTTAATGTTAAAGCCGTACGTGAGTCACACGACTTCATATGGTGGTCGATTGAAGTGCTTACGACTTCATGGCTTTTGTTGACCTTAGTCAGCGTTTCCATTACTTCTTTGAAGAAGTGGTCAAGGTTGTCAAATAATATTGACACAGCGGAAAGCTTTTTCAGGTCAGCAGCAATGCGCTGATTTGAGTCATTCTGGGAGCGGATGGCTTTCAGAAGTTCTTCCTGATGATGCAGCATTAAACGCACATCGGTTTCCTTGCGTAGAATTTCCTGACAGTCGGTACACATGGGAACCACATATTGAGTGATAAATCGCTCCCGGGTCCGTTGCACTCCAATACAGGCAGCATGGTATGTTCTGCTGCAGAATTCGCACTTCCAAAGAAGGTGGTCGTCATTTGTGGTACACGATTTGACACCGCACGGCATTATGATTAGTAGTTAATGTTCGACGCGACACAAAAAGCCGGCAAAAAACACGCGCGATGTTATGATTTAACGGAAAAAAATAATAATAAAATAAATTGAAGTTACAGGCGAAGCACGAGAAGCGCACGACGCTACGTTGTCAAGAGGTTAAAAAAAGTTTATATACAAATTTAATTACGGACCGTACTTGGAACACGTCCGTCCTCGACGACGGTTCGAGTGAAAAAAAAAAATTTGATCGCATAAGGTCTATACATTAGTTATTAAATTGTCAGATTTTCGTTTGGAAGTATTGATGGTTGACGGGGAGACAGGGGGTTGAACAACGTGGGAGCAGGGTTTTGCTCGGCTCTTTTTTTTTGCTACTGAGTGTATGTGTATGTTTGTGTATGTATACATGTGTGTATGTGTGTATGTGTGAATGTTCGTTTAATTTTATAATGCATAATATATATATATGATCACATCACTTATCAAGGTGAATCCTGATCCATCGAGCCCTACCCTACTAACATAGAAAAACCTCTTTCCTGTGACCTTTGTGGGGATGCAGAGGTAAACACGGTCCCCAATCAGCAAAGGTCACACTAACTTTCCTTCCCTATTCCCAACTGATTGCAAGGACGTGACCGGCGCCGTTATTGATTATTAAATAAATTGAGTCACTGAAACGTGTACAGTGAGAATGGTCGGTTACTCCCAGCCCCATTCAGTTGATTCATTGTGCAATTTCACTGATTCTGATCAATCACGGAGTAGCAACCATCGATACGTCCAGTCAGTCAAGCTAAGTCAAGCTATAAGCAGAATTAAAAAATCGATACAGTACTTATGCGTAATGTAACACAGCTTTAACACAACATTTAGCTCTTGGTTGCATACTTTGAAAAGAAAGCTCATTTGCGAACTATGTTTGTCTGCATCTACACTGCTTGTTTATGTAGCTAAGAAATTAGTCGGTCAAGCTTTAGAATTATCATTCTGTGTTCTCTTACACAGTTTTATTTGTTAGCTTTGTTATAGCTTTTCAAAAGCCGTTATATTATTAGTGATTATAGCTGTATAGAATGTTGTATAAGTACACTGAGCGAACAAATAGAGAGGAATTCTTTCGAATATCGTATGGAAATCTGCCAGAAGACATTATTGCAAATTTTATACGATTCCCTAATGGAAAGAAGTTCATATGACGATTGTGTGAATATTTTCCTCACATAAAAAAAAAGTTGCAATCGAGATTCGAACCGTGAACCTCAGCATTCAGAGCGTATAAGAGGCATGCTTTCGAGCAATACAACAATAATCATTTCTTACGATCTCTTACGGAATAAGCCTTAGACCCTTGTTTTGTGGTTCATAGTTCGGATCGTACGGAATAAAATCCTGAGTGTAATTGCGGCACAGAGTATGCAGCATTTATGCAGTTATTTATATTAAGTTGCAATTCATAGCTAAGCAAGTGTATTCATTTAATGTTATGTCAACCACCTTACAACCATTTGTCTGAGCTGTCAAACGAAATGAAGGAATACCATCCATTTTTTCAAGCAGAATATTTTGATTTCATAATGTTTCGAAGGATAAAATAAGAAAAAATAAGAAAAGCGGTACTTACTATTGAAAACGAAATCTGAGAATGTATGAAGCTTATTTGAGGAATTTATATTCGGAGATTTGTGTCAATAGCATTGTCAATTGATCGTCATAATTTTGGAAATATTTTGTATAGGCAAGTACTGTTATTCTATGCATCATTGTACCACAGACAAACAGACGATTTTTTAAATTTTTTGCTCTCGAGCGAATAAAGTTTGCTTGCTTTGCTACAACCAATATTGCATACATGCTTGATCCAATGTCAGGGTTTCAGCTGGTGAGGGTTTTGTGCACTGTAAGTAAAACGGCGTTTACCTAATCATAAATTATAAACTTGAATGATATCAGACGTTGCGAATCAAATCAAACCCAAAAAGAAGAGAATTCCTCTCCCATGTGTGCATCAGTAAACAGAGTGCACACAATAGATTGCTAGAATAACTATACAAGCCACAGTGGTACATGAGCGTCTTCCAAACCGGACATTTTTGCCTGTTGAAGTGGTGGGCTTAGTCCGTGCTTCGACCTACCTCGCAGTGGGACGTTAGGCAAAAATGGACGTCTTTGGTTCGAGTACTGTACACATGCCCTTTTCGCTCAATTTCCTAAATAAAAACATCTGTTCTATTTTCAACCTGCCGCACACTGACGGAACCTTCAACACTTTCTCTTCATATCCTTCATTCTAGCAGGAAAAACACCTCGGCTTTTTTTTTGCACCGATATTTCAGCATGGTTAATATCGGGTGAAAAAGGGAAATACTTATGTTGGTGCGTCATCTTTGACGCCAGCTGTAGTCCAAACCACTTGATGAAAATAATTCAAATTTCGTCCACAATATTTCCTATGTATTTTTAGGCTATTGTGAAATTTAAAATGTGCTACCTAAATTTTTCACAGAAATACGGATTTTTGAAATTGTTATGTCCAAAAATGACTTTTTTCTCATATGTAATGAAAACTTAAAATTTATAAGCTTGATCAACATAAAATTTCAACCACATAAGGTCTATACATTGTTTATAGTGTGGTGAAAGTTTCAGCTAAAAATATTGATAATTGACAAAGTAACAGTAGGTTGAACATGGCATTTTTTGGAAGCAAAATTTTGCTCGGCTTTTTTTTTGCTACTGAGTGTATGTTTATACAAACGCTTTTAGGTTATGTCCGAACGTTTTCAATCGATGTTTATCTTTTACCAGCGATGAAGGAGTTTCGTGCTGCGGTGATAAAAAATTTCTTGAGAGATGAGCGCCCGGGCGCTATTTTCAGAAATTCGAAAAACTTCGGAGTAAAGCGGGATTTTGTGTACCGAACCATCCGAAGGTACCGTGGCACCTGTTCGTTGGATGACCGGAAGAAACCCGGTTGTACTCGATGTGAACTGCACGAGTTGTTAAAGTGGTCAGGAAACGGATTAGACGAAAATCACAGCGCTCTGTACGTAAAATAGCCGCAGATCTGAATGTTTCGAGATTGTCAATGCACAATATACTGCAAAATGACCTCAAATTCCAAGCTTTCAAGAAACGTAAGGTTCACGGGGTTTCGGAACCTTCCAAGCCGAAATGACTCGAAAGAGCAAGTCTGCTTTTGTCGCGGCACGGTGGGGAAGAATTTATCTTTTCCGACGAAAAGTTGTTCGTCTTGCAACAATCTCACAATGTCCAGAACGACATATTGTGGACTCTCTCTCTTCGAGAACTGTTCCTGATAGGAATATTCCACGGTTCCAAAGTGCTCCGTCAGTGATGGTTTGGGGAGAAATTTGCAAACGAGGCAAACTACCACTGGTTTTCATCGAAAAAGGCGTTAAAGTGAATGCCGTATATTATAAAACGAAAGTTTTGGAGAAAGTTTGTCAAGCCATATGTACAAGAGGTGTTTGGAGATGATCACTATGTGTTTCAGCAGGACGAAGCGCCATCGCATACTGCAAATCTCGTTCCGAGAAAATTTGAGCGACTTTTTGGAGAAGAATGAATGGCCTTCCAGTTCACCAGACCTTGGATTATTTCGTATGGTCATTCATGCTGGCAAAGGTAAATGACCACAGGGCGTCTAATATGATCCAATTCAAAACCATTATCAAACAAGTTTGGGACGAAATGCCGATGGAAGGTTAAAGGCGGCGTTATTCCAAAACATATACTGTAGTTGATCAGTATGTTATTGCAATATAATGGGTAAAGTTGTCATTAAAAACTGGATTATAGATTTGAAATTAATAGAGTAATTTGTATAGGTATTTTACCTCTGAATCAGAGCTCTATAATAACAAGGCCAGTTATCAAGAGCAAAATTAGGTATTTATATGTTGTTGCCTTCTGCTCGGGTACCCGGGCAGGAAACAACAATTCATGAATACCTAATTTTGATCTTGATAACTGGCCTTGGTATTAAAAAGCTCAGATTAAGAGGTAAAATACCTAAGCAAAATAGCTAAGAATTGCAATCAAAATATCTCTCGAATACCAAAACTTGTTATTTTGGATACCAGGGAATACCTGAGAGGTACTATTTTGGTATTGTCTTACCTAAATTTGGTATTCGTATAACATCGTGGGAACAATTTTGTGGTATTATCCTCAGGTATTTTACCTCTTAATCTGAGCTCATAAATACCAAGGCCAGCTATCAAGTTATTCGGTTCTGCCCGGGTAGGCATGTATAGTATATGGTCAACTTTGGAGTGCTCTAACTTTACAAAATATTTACCGAATTCAATTCTCTTAGAAGCATTCCAAATTAATTATTTTTTACAATGCATACTGATATACCGGTAAATCCGGGTGGCTGCGTTCAGCGAGAACGTCAGCAGCCATCAAGGTGGTAAGGGTGCGCATTCGTCGAAAAATGAACCGCTCGATCCGGAAGACCGCTTCTGACCTGGATGTGTCGATCGCAACTACCCACACCAGCATGACGAAGGACCTGGGATACAAACCGTACAAGAAACGCAAGGTTCACGAGGTAACGGAGGCTACAACGAAGAAGAGGCTGGCTAAACTGATACTTTCGCAGCACGTAGGTCAGGAGTTCGTGAGTTCTAATGAGAAACTCTTCGCCTTGCAACAGCCACACAATGTCCAATACGATCGGCTGTGGGCGCCAACGTTGGTCCAAATGAACATCCCGCGGTTCCAGAGCGCCACGTCGGTGATGGTTTGGGGTGCGTGGGAAGCTTCCACTGGTGTTTATCGAGAAAAATGTGAAATTCAACGCCGCTTTCTATAAGACCGAGGTTTTGGAGAAGGTTCTGGCACTGGCACTTAGGGACCTCTGTGGGAAAGTTTTCAATAGGACAACGCCGAATATCACCCAAGTGTGTTGTTGAGAGAATTTGACTGATTTTTTCGAAAAGACATTTTGTTGCTCCCTGGACATTTTTGTATGGTCGTACATCAAGCGAGCACCAATTTAAGAAGCTCATCTCCATGACCTGGGACGAGATGCCGTTGGATCCTGCTGCGGGTGATTCTTTAGAGAAACGTCTCAAGCGCGTCATGCAGCAGAAATGTGTGGTGGCTCCAGCTAATATACCGTAAAGGTTTTCAATAAAAATTGACCCAGAAAAGAATATCTGGTATTTTCAATTTTTTAACATATTTTTCAAATGTATTCAAACTTATTGAACACCCCTGCACAAGTTTGTCTTTGCAAAAATTCCACCAAACGTTTGCTGAACCTACCAGGTATAAAAGAATTCGGTTAAACTCGTCTTCTGACCTGGCAAGAAATGAAACTTTGTGTTTGTCCAAATTTTGTAATTCTCAGCAACTTCCATTCTTTGTTTTCACGAAATTCATCTAGACTACCCGAGCATTTCCTGTACTAAGAGCGTTTCGTTGGAAGGAGATTCTCTATCCTTTCGTGGGTTTCGTGTAAGTGCTTCTGTTTACGGGTCCACACCCCCGTTTTTGGCCCTTTATACCACGGAATAGTGAGGATTACAGGAATGTACAGTTTGATCTTGCCATTAGAAAGAACTGTACACCATGGCAAGTCCTGCTTCCTATCACATCACATCACATCACCCCATTTTGATCTTGATAACTGGCCTTGGTTTAAGAGCTCAGATTAAGATGTAGAATAACTAAACAAAATACCTAAGAATTGCAAGCAAAGTATCTAAACTAAACTTGTTATGTCGCAAAAATGAAAACGTCTACAGAAATTTTACCTACTAGTGACTCTCAAAAATTGTCAATATTTTCATTAAACATATAAAAAAGATACAATGTAATAATACACTAAAAAAAATCTCACTTAAGTTGAATTTGCAGCACAAAAAAACAACATCAAACGTAATTATTATAACTATAGGTAGACAATTAAGTTACTCTTCAAAACAAGTTGCGACGGACAAGAGACTGATTAATTTCGAGACTACCGCTCTCTTATGTTTCAATGAATTCAAACGACATATTTTGCGGCAAACAGACTTATGCATATAAAAAGTAATAAACGATCAATAAAAAAAATAGAAAATGAGCCATAATCCATAAAATTCATCGCTCTGATCCATACTTTCTATAAAATTTAGCAAAAAAAGTAAAATATATACAGGGTGCGGCAGAAAATGTAATGTGAAAATGTTGAAACTTGAGTATTGGGTTGATTCGCGTAGCTAGCGACTGATTTCTGTCGAAAGTGTTTTTGTTTATGTTTACTTTAAAGTGCTCCAAACATTCTATTTGTTTTATTGGAAATTCGTCAAAATGTTCGCGAAAGACGTGATCAACAGTTTGTTGCTCGCCCAAAAGCAGCCGACAGAGATTGCCAAGGTGGTAGGGTGCCATTTGGCAACAGTTTACCGCATGAAAAAGTCCCTGCAGGATATTTAAAAAAAAATGTCAAATTGATCCCTTACTTCAGATCAGGTTTAATGACATCTCCGTTCTTTCAGGTATCCGAATGAAATAGTACCGCTAAAGAAGGATTGTGAAGTTTTTGAGGAGCCGAATTGACATAGCGTACATTAGATTCCAGGCAAACGACTGATTCAAGGCATTTGTCCGGTATAAGACAAACGGAGGATGTTTTCTTTAGTGAGGTCCAATGATCGATAGCGAGTTAGACAGCTGGCGAGCTCTTTACCAAATTTCGCAGTTGCGGAGAGTTAAAAGATCATACCTATAATGTAAAATACACCAAGTTGGCTTCTTATGAATCATTTTTTGAAGATTATGATTTATCATACAAACTATTATAGATTGATGCCCATGAAACATTTTTAATAACTTAGGGATGATATGCACATATGTAAAGGACTAATTGTTACATTAAGTAAATTAATTTTGAAAGATTAAGGAAACTTATAAAACCTTTTGAAATCGTTTGCAATATGTTAATGGGAAATATGATCTGTAGAACGGTTAATTTTTGACCATTTTTATTGCTAAATTTTGTTAAAAATATGGATCACTTTGATGAATTTTAGGGATCTTTTATTTTTGTGGATGTTCACCAGCGTCTTACTGGTCAAGAATACGTTTATGACATAACGGTTTTCAGTGTGTCATGGATTTTTTCTTCAGTTTTAACGGTGAAAACGTACGGTTGCCCATCTTTCGTCTACTCGGATTTATAGTCCTTAAGGGGCAGTGCCTGCCTGTCAAAAAGCAGAAAACTCGCAAAAATCTTAAAGGTTGTACGGAAACAAATTGCACCACTTTCAAATGACTGTAACTTTTTACCCGTTGGGTATTTTCTATTGAAATTTTAGGTAAAATAAGTTCAATGTGTATTTGTATATGCTTTGTAAGTTTCACTAGCAGATATGCAATCGTTGCAAAGGTGGAGTCGGAAGAACAGCAGTGGCGCAAAGAAAAAAAAATCCGGATCTTTCTCATCTTGCCATCAGCAGGAAGCTGGAAATGGTACATTCTACGGTGTCTCGTATTTTAAATCGGCGCCACGAACGTTTGACCATCGATCGGAAAGAAAAAGCGGCAAAACTGGATCTCCGTATAGTGTTAAGCGGGTGGTTCAAGCTTTCAAGAGGAATCCAAACAGTTCAGCTCGAGATGTGGTGAAGAAACTGAAACTAACCAAAACTATCGGGCAAGACGCGAAAAAACGTGAAGAACCACACACGTACAAAGTCCAAAAGGCGCATAATTGCTATGAACGGCAGAATACGGTAAGTAAAACACGTGCACGGAAGCTCTACACCCAGATGTTGACGAAACCACAATGCCTCGTTATGGATGATGAGATGTTTGTAAAAGCAGACTTCTGGCAGCTTCCGAGGCTCCAGTTTTTCACTGCTCATTATAAATTCGATGTCCCTGAGGACGTTAGAAAGCAGAAGATGTCAAAGTTTGCCAAAAAATATATGATTTGACAAGCAATTTGGTCGGGTGGAAAGTGGAGCACCCCTTTCGTGACAACTGGAACGGTCAATGGACAGGTGTACCTAAAGAAATGCCTCCAAAAGCGACTACCTCTTCTTCTGAGGTCGCACGATGGTCCTACGATTTTTTGGCCGGATTTAGCCTCGTGCCATTACTCGAAAGAGGTTTTGGAGTGGTACAAGGCTAAGGAGGTCAATGTCGTGCCGAAGCATCTCAACCTCCCGAACGCACCGGAACTGCGGCCAATTGAAAAGTACTGGGCCATCATGAAGCAACCACTTTGGAAGTATCCTAAGGAAGTGAAATCGGAGGAAGATATGAAGAAAAAATGGATTGCCAATAAATAAAAATAGTTCTCGAGTAATTCATGATTAGGGCCTAAAAGCCATTTGTAAACAATGACTTTAAACGTTGATCTCTCACGAACCACGTGCATATACAGCTATATACAGCTACTCCATATGGTAGAACTAACATTCTTCTACCAGATGCTGCTTTTATTTTACGAGAATGATTCAAGATTCAAGAGAAATCGAAATTTAAAGTCATTGTTTACAAATGGCTTTTAGGCCCTTTACATGAATAACTCGAGAGTTGGTCAAAATGTTGTACAGAACCTTATGAGAAGTGTAAAGAAGAAGGTTCGTGCATTTGGATATGGAATTGAAATTGAATAAAACAAACAGGGGTAAATATTCAAAACATGTTTTATTTTACTTCCTGAAAGTTTGATTGATGATTGGTTGAAAGGCCGAGTATTTGTGTGTGTGTCGCAATTTGGTTCCGTACACCCTTTAGTCCACTTTCCATCAAAAGAACATTTTAGCTCAGAGGCCATTGAAGCTCAAATAATTATATTCAGTGCAGTGTTTTAATGAAAGACTGCACAAGATTACAGGTTCAAAAATTAATTTTCGAAATAATTCAAAATAAGTAGAGGAAGCTGGAATTCCCCCTACTTTCTTTTCGATAAACGTATTGTCGAAAAAGTTCGTTATGCACTGCGTACTCCTAATAAAACGAGTGCTCAATCGATTTTCTCCAGCAGAATTTCCTTCAACTCTTGACTACCGATAATATTTTATTACATCAACAAACAGTTGCCGCATCTAACTAATCAAAAAGAGCAGGTTCGGGAATAGACCTAAAAGTTATCTACTTATTTTGCTTCCCAATCAAAAAACGAAGAGGATGCTGCGAAAAGCCACGTGATCCGCAAGTAAACTGGCCGGAATCACAAATCGTGCAACCAACCGACGACTACGATGGGAATTTATGGTGGAAACTGGCAGCCAAACCCCGAACCACACCGTTGTCGGTACCACGTGGAAGTTGAGCTGGGTTCACGCGGTGGTGTTAAAAGTGGGCTCAGGAAAAGCGATATCGACAGTGGTCTGGAATTTGCGGTGGGATCAAGGGAAGAAAGCTCGTTTGCTCCTTCGTCGCTTCGTTCGCTTAAATTGCTCCCTCATCCGGTGAGTGCTTTGATGTTTCCACAGTCTCGAGCGGGGGCGATGCAACGTGAGGCAAGTGCGGGAAAAGCTTTCGACTTGCTTTCCTTGGCCTCCGGGAGTCCAGATCCATTACCATAAGTATGCGTTTCACTCCGCTAAGGACGGGGCCGGCCCGACGGTGTTCGGTGGAATGTTTACTGCTCTACTCACTTTTCGCAGTTTCTAGTTAATGGTTTTCGTGGAATCTGACCCGTTTTGCGCCAAGAAGGATGAAGAATTTAGCTTGCTAGACATGATCTTGATCCGGAGCACACCAGACCCAAGATGGTCAATTGAGTGAATTTATGCGAGGCAGTATTTTTTCGGGTGCTCCGACGCTGGTCAGTTGCGTAACTTTTACCCACCCGAGCTTAATCGATACTGATGAACATCTGTCCGATGGAATGCAGGCGGGTTGTATTTTCGGAGGAAATATTACGGTACAGGAGTCATTTGGATGAAATTTTGAATTAGGAAAGGCCATGAATGCCTGAGAAGTTTTGCAGTTCTTGAAAGCATTATGGAGGAATACGAAACGCGTTGGAGTGTTCTTGATGATCATTGTGTGATATTCAAACATATATTGCGAGACCCTACGGATATTAAATCATTTGAAACAGCATCAATCATTGAAGATAAAAATGAAATAACATCGAATGTGCCATAATATCTGATAAATTCCTTCTTCAAAATTCAAAACAGAAGTTATTATGCTTGCAGCTTTATTATTCAATTTAATGGAATATCTCAAAATTATGAAGGATTTTTTTATATAAACTTTCAAAAAAGTAGTCAAAGCTGATTTATGTTTTCTATTGCACTAAATACCATCTGCATTTTGAAAATAAGTTATGAAATTGTTGTTATTTCAAGTCATATAAATAAATATATTTTTCTTAACAAACGACTGACTGCATGAGATTGGACTTAAACATTCTGAAGACCGGATTTAATTAAAAATTTTGATCAAACACTTTTCTCAAATTCCGGACAAATATTTCATCAAATATTTCTCCCAAATTTCAAAAAAGCTGATTCACAAGTCTTTTTTTGGATCCTCTTCCAAATCGCCCAGTATCATGCAATAAGCCAAAGTTGCTGAGGGTAATTTGATGGATTCTTGTCTTTCTTAATGAAAGTTATATCCATTTTTGAAAGTGACATCTATGGAGCAGTAGAAAAACCAAAATTTCTGCACCATTATAATATTTCATCTTTCGTAAAAACGTTCTCAAAGTTTTATTTCGCTCTGTCAATGCATTCTTTGATTACAAGCCATTTGATGTTGACGTGTGTAATTTTAAACGATGGAAAAATCCGAATATCGTGCAGTGATTAAATTCTTTGCTACTGAGATCCATTCATCGATGGTGAATGTATTAAAGGAGTCTTCTCCTTCATTTCCAACCGTTTGCCGATGGGTTTTGGAGTTAAAAGTGGCCGTTCAAGCGTTGAAGACAATCCACGATCAGAACGTCCAAAAAGTGCATCAACTCCAGAAATCATAGCGAAAATACAGGATATGGTCTTGGAAGATCATCGATTGACTGTGGATGTGATAGCTGACACCATAAACATCTCACATGGAACAACATGGCATATTTTGGCTGAAATTTTTGGGTTTCAAAAAGCTGTGTGCACAATGGGTGCCTTATTTGCTAACAATGCAACAAAAACACATTTGACTGCGACTTTCTGAGCAACATTTGGGCAAATTCGAAAGAATAAAATGAATGATGAGGTTTAGTTCTACCACCATGATCCTGAATCAAAACAAGAGGCTAAAAAGTGGTGTTAAGCAGGTACTTTGGCTCCAAAACGAGTTCATGTCCAGAAATCGGTCAATAAGGTGTGAGGGTCACTTTTTTGGGATGCAAAAGGAATTGTATTGATTGATTATCTCCAAACTGGTAAGACAATCAACTCTGGTTATTATTGTACCTTTTGGATTATTGGGATGAAAAAATTGAGAAAAAAGACAACAGTTGGAAGATTGTTGGACCAAGTGTATAGATTTTGTGGGAGACTATACTGAGCAATAAAAGTGATTTCCCCCCAAAAACATATATTTTCATTTCGGCTTTCAAAACTTTTTAACTAACCTAGTAGACACAATTGAGACTTATTTTGGCGCTGACACTAAATCCGGCCAAAACAGTACAAAGATCATATGCTTCTGTTTCTCAAACGAAGGCAGCAACACTAGTTTGGTGCATTTTGTTCCCAAAGAAAAGAATCAACCGAACTGACCAGAACTACGTCTAATCAAAACTAATCGAGCAATGATGAAGCGGGAACTTAAAAGGACCATGAGAAAAAAAAGTCACCTGGTCGTCGGCTCATCGGTCAGTAAAGGGTGTCCCATATCAAATTGGAGCACCGGAAAAACGCTGTAGAAAACTTGGGTAGAAATAGTTTAGAGTGTTTTTTGTTGTTGTATTTTTATCGTTGTCAGTTTTTTCGAAAATTGGAAGAAAAATGGCGTCATTCGAAAAGCAACGTCAAGAATAGATTTTTTCGCAAGCACCTGGAAAATCCCCAACTCTCTCATCGGGACAGCATCAAACGGAAGAAGAAATGCGTTCAAATTGATGTTCTATTCGGATCACAAACTTGTCATGAAAGCGTTTAAGTGGAATGCTTCGGTCAGGGATGTGGCTAAAAAGTTGAATCTGTCAAAGTCTTTCATTCAGTGCTAAGTTCCAGGAGGGACCGCATACGTCAAAAGTACA
The DNA here is from genome assembly GCA_034211315.2 of Aedes japonicus. NCBI lineage: Eukaryota > Metazoa > Arthropoda > Insecta > Diptera > Culicidae > Aedes > Aedes japonicus. Next base: position 238,651 of record JASCZW010005009.1, read on the forward strand.
AATCGTGACGAATCGTGACGAACGGCAAAATAAGGGGTGTCCACGATGAAATTGCCACACACAAAATTGATTTGCAAAATTCGAGTTTTTATCCGATTGCCATCAAATTTTCAGGGATTGAGATATAACTATTAAACTTCATTTTACCATTTTACTCGTATTTTATTAACAGTCCATACGCAAATGCCCGCACCTTGGCCTTAACCCCGGCCATAAGATTCTGCACAACCTGTGAATCAACCGTTTTTTGCATGTAAACCCATACTTTCTTCAGTTCCTCGACTGTCTTCCCTACCTTAGGTCGTTTAAGAAGGTGCTGCTTCATAATCGCCCAGTACTTCTCGATGGGGCGGAGCTCCGGAGTGTTGGGAGGGTTGAACAATTTCGGCACGAAATTGACCTTATTGTCCGCATACCACTTCAGCACGTCCTTGGAGTAGTGGCATGAGGTCAAATCCGGCCAGAAGATTGTTGGGACGTTGTGGGCCTTCAGGAGAGGAAGCAGCCGCTTCTGGAGGCACTCTTTTATGTACACCTGTCCGTTCATCGTGTCCTGGGTCACGAAAGGTGCACTCCGCTTCCCGCACGTGCAGATGGCTTGCCAAACCAGGAATTTCTTCGCAAATTTGGACATCTTCTGAGTGCGGACATGCTCCGTGAAAAACAGGTTGCCGGGGATCTGTTTCAAGTCGGCCTTCACATATGTTTCGTCGTCCATGATGCAGCATTCAACTTTCGTCAGCATGTTGAGGTACAACTTCCTGGCACGGGATTTGGCGGACTTGTTCTGCTTCTCGTCGCGATTAGGGGCCTTTTGTACCTTGAACGTTTTGGCCTTCTGGACAAAACTTCGGCTTAGGTGCAGCTTCTTAGCCACATCCCGAACGGAGGCGTTCGGATTTCGGTTGAAGGCCCCAACTACGCGGTTGTGATTTTTGGTGTTGTACGGAATACTTATTCCTTCACTTCTGGGCTTCCGATCGGTGGTCAACCGTTCCTCGAACCGCTTAATCACTCGCGACACCGTGGAATTCGCGATTCCCAACGTTTTAGCGATGGAACGATGCGAGAGATCCTTGTTCTCGTGATGAATGCGCAAGATTTTATCACGCACGAGCTGTTCTTTCGACTCCATTTCCGCGAGTTTTGATCACAAACTTGCAGAATGTAAATAATGCACTATGAACTAAATCCACTCAAATTTTCATTAAATTCTACCCAACGGTTAAAAAGTTAGAGCAATTTCATGGCGTGGCAATTTCATCGTGGACACCCTTTACGGTGTGAAAGTCAAGTTGCCGGAAACTGTACACCCAGATGCTGACTGAACCTTATTGTGTCATCACAGAAGATGACGTCAAGGTGGACTTCCTGCAGCTGCAAGTGAGGAAGCGGAAACTGTCAAAGTTTGCCAAGAAATACATGATTTAGCAAGCAGCAAACGGAGTTCGCCGGTCGTGAATACCGGGGTTGTAAGCGGATAGATCTAGCTCAAGAAGTGGCTACAGAAGCATTTGCTTCCTCTGTTGAAGCAACATGCAGGCTCTACGATCATCTGGCTGGATCTAGCTAGTGGTACGAAGCCAACGGAGCCACTTTCGCACCCAAGGACATGAACCCCCTCAATTCACCAGAACTAGGGCCCATCGAAAAATACTGGGCTATTATGAAGCAGGCACTACGGAAGCATCCCAAGGAGGTTAGATCTGAGAAATCTCTGGCTTCTGCCAAATGTTCAACAGAACCTAATAAGTGGAGTTAAGCGTTAGGTGCGAGCGTACGGTTATGGTATAGAAGTTGAATGAAATATGCCAAAAGCTTACTAATGAGTTATATTTCAATGTCTGAAAGATTGAAAGGATCGGTCAACTAGGTAATTTTGCACAGCATTTTTTCCGTGATGCGGTTTAATGTGGGACACCCTTTGTATACTTTATACTAGTTTTTTGAATACTGTGAAAATTTTATAGTTTCGTCAATTCGTTTACGACAGCTAAGGCGAGATCAGTGAACCAACTTCGATGTATGATTTGTTCGCACCACCAGGGCTTAAAAAAGTCGGCCATCGTTACCCACGTCATGTCGGCCGGATACGATCGCGGAGACTTCTACAAGATTCTGGTACTTCTGGAGAACGAATAGTCCATCGAGCGAAAGCCTGGTTCCGACCGTCCCACCGTTTTAAGTGACCGAAGGATTCAGCAGAAGCTCAAATGGAAGATGGAAGGCACGGTGGCCTCTTCTTGCCGTGCATTGGGATGAGAGGTCAGTACGAATGGCCAAACGGAAGTATTTGGCCAAAATGGAAGCACCTGTCTTAACCAGCAGTGTCGAAAAATCAAGCGGAAACCCAGAAACATCGGCTGAAGATTCTGATCAAAGAGATTTTCCCGGTGAAGCGGAACTTTGCCGACATAAAATGTAATAAGGACTAATACATGTTCCTTTGACTACAAAAACAAATATGCTCCCTAGTTTGAATTAATTCGGACCAGCAGGTCCGAGCAGCGGCAGATCTTATACCCCGTAACGCACCACGAAAAGATTATCTACTAGGTTTACGGGTAATTCTGTTGTTAAATCATGGCATGATGCTCATCCACCTCTGGGTGTAAAATCTGCAGAGTGCAGCGTTTTGATAGTAGGGTATATGTATGTCCCTTAACTCCGCCTTTTAACCCTTAAGTGATCGACAGGGTACCCGGGTACCCAGCAAATTCATATGATCATAACTCTGGCTTTTATTGACCGATTTTAATTCTTTTGGCACTTTTAGATTCCAAAGCTCATTGAATTTATAGACATTATCAGCAATGACCATTTGAATTCATCTGGTTCCCGTAAAAACGGGTTACCGGGGCTGTGTTCCGGTACGGAGACACAATATCGGAACATCTATTGAATTTGAAAGAATGGATGTCAGAATGTTTGGAATAACTCCTAGAAACTGAATCCTAGAAGGTTTGAGCTGTTTAGTGGAATACTTGTAACTATAAATTAGAAGAAAAAATAGTAATCTCCATTTAATTCAAACTACCCTTGCTTATCTTCGACAGGTACGCGTATTTCGTCTACAATGTGCAGACTTCTTCAGTGTCTCGTACTAATAACTCGACTCGAGTCGAGTTATTAGTACGAGACACTGCAGAAGTCTGCACATTGTAGACGAAATACGCGTACCTGTCGAAGATAAGCAAAGGTAGTTGGAATTAAATGGAGATTACTATTTTTTCTTCTAATTTATAGTTCCTAGAAACTTTTTTTATCCTATTGTGGGCCACATGCCAACTTGTGCAATTTGAACCCTGCCAAGTGCTCCGCTATCAGGTTTTCATGAAAAAAGCAACCGATAATGTTCAACTACGTCAATCGAACGCATCAATCAGGTAATATACCTGGGTCTGATGTTAGATACGCAGCTATCAGTCAGGCAACACTTGATCTGATCTCATGTATGAAAAATCGTGAACAATTTCTAACGCATACTTTGGTTAGCAATTGAAGAAGTGGGTTATTTGCGTTTATTAAAATTCATCATTATTTTCTGTGAAGGAAAACAAAACCAGCTATTGTTTTAAGAAGTGTGCTTTTTGTATCCTACCCTTGTTCCTTTTCCTTAACCCTATTAATTTGTTAAATTGATGTACATGTAAGAATAAATCATAGATGTTAGTCCCCTCAAATTCAACCTGAAAAAAAAAATGATTTCAATTTACAATCAAGCCTTACATATTACCTTTCCACTGGTTTACTTATCCTACGATTGCTAACAACGTTCATTCGTTGTAGAAGGAGATGTTCGCTCATCACCATGAGGCACCAAGAGTGAACAACAATGTTTTTGGCTAGAATGAAAGATGTGAAGAGAAACTGTTGAAAGTTCCGTCAGAGTGCGGCAGGTAGGAAAATTAACAGATGTTTTTGAAAATTGAGCGAAAGGGCATGTATCCAATGGTACTCGAACCATGGACGTCAAAACATCCCACTGCGGGGTAGGTTGTAGCGACGGAACAAGTCCGCCACTTCAACAGGCAAAAATTGACGCATGGAAAGACGCTCATGTACCACTGTGGCTTGTATAGTTTATTCTTAGCGATCTATTGTGTGCACTCTGTTTACTGATGCGCACATGGGAGAGGAACTCTCTCCTTTTTTGGGTTTGTTTTGATTCGCAACGACTGACGATCACTAAAGTTTAGCATTCTAGCCAAAAACATTGTTGTTCACTCTTGGTGCCTCATGGTGATGAGCGAACATCTCCTTCTTCATCATAATCGTTACTCCTCGCACGGAGAATACATAACATAACAATTAATGTATGTTCATTCGTTCCTAATTTTCAAAATCATTTATGATCAACAAACATTGTCTCTTTAAAATAGATTCATACCATCCAACTGTTGCTGTGTTATTTTTCATTCGAACTTCAAATTGGAAAACGCAGACTTCTGTTTCACACCTTCATCAAAATCATCCAGAGATGACACTGGATTCTAACTCGCGGATTCCAGCTGACGAGCACATTATAACTGAACATATATTCCAGAATATCATCAAAAGCGTTTCATGGGGTGGAAACCCGAGAAACTTTTCACATACCCGTTAAAATATTTTGTTTAACATGTTCTCCATCCCCTACCCAATTTATACAGCGCATAATAAAACGCGTTCCCATTTTCCACGCCAGCTAGGCTTTTCCATCAGGGAACAATGGTGGAACCTCCATCCAGTGCATCCCAGCCCAGCTCAGCCCAGCTTCCGGGTAGGCGAACGCTTAGGTAAACGTGTGTACCTCGCGAAAATTACTTTTCCATTGTGTATTATTATGCGCAGTTTGAAAACGCGTTCCGGCACAATGCATCCGGATATTTTTATTGGTTCTAGGCCAAGCGTACCGTTATTTGGGGAGAATTTGCTCACCTGGGTTAAAAATCAATGAGTATTAAATGAATTTTGAGATGTGTTTTAAAACATTGCTAGCAAAACATGATAAGTATTATTTCTCAAATTTAAATTTAAATTCTCTTTTGTTCAATCCATTGCGAAATTTTTATTTTAAAAAGATGTTTAAGAAATGCAACAAATATCGTTGATGAGTCATTGGTTTTCAAACAAATCATCTGAAAAGCCGCTTATGAAAAACCACGGATTAATTGACAAAGACTACATCAATGGAAGCTTCACGAAGCCTTTGAACGTGAATAACTCTGTTATTCCATGCAAGAAGTATTTTTTGTGAATTGATTAAAAAGTAGCAATTAAATATGAAACGCTTGCTCAAGATAGAGTCAGCTCCTTTTATTGTGAAAAACGATTAATCCAAACAAATTTTCGTATAGCCTACTATATCAGAGTTCGAAATTATATCCAAATAAATTATAGGTCTACGTTTCGTCTTCGGGTTTAAATTAATCAGAAAGTAGTACTCTTTGGCACAGGTATTTTAGAAAAGCAAGCTGCGATTTATTAAAGAAAATAACAAATATATTAAACTTTTATTTCATATAAAATACGCTCTGAAATATAAAACCACATTGTAAACACAAACCCAAAAATAAACCCAACTCCACTATACGGTAGCTAATAAACCGTTATTTTCGGACGAACCACCCATTTTCGTGGGCTTCCCAGCAATAAATGTTTAATTGCAAAATATTAAGATTTTCTATGGATTCTCCGCCATCCAAAACGCAGCGCTCGCTCAATTAAACTTCATTCATGGTTGTTCCTCGTACTTGACGCTTGATTTATGCGTTCTATTGGAATTCCGCATCGATTGCAATACTACCAACTGCAACGGTGCCAAAAATTACGTCGCTATAAATATCTGCCAAACGTACGTGCAAATATGCAGATTTTTCGACTAGGTACGTTGGCAAAATCCACTCGAAGGGTTATTTCATTAATTACACTTCATCCTTCTAAGAAGCGAGCAACAGAACGTTGCCGGAATTTTCTCATGTAAGTACGTGATTCTCAGCTGGAAAACACGCCGGTTGGTCCTCGTTATCCTTCGTCAGTGCCTACCTCCGGCCAGCCAATCGAAGCGCTGGAGCTGCAGCATTCCAATAAATTGTAACCCATAAAAACTCATCCCGGGCCCACACAGCACCGTCGGCAGTTGGAATCGACTACATTCTGAACAGTCCCCTGTTTTCCTCTTCCTTTATTTTTTTTCTTCCAGGATTCCCATTTGGACGAATTGAAACGCGCGTGCTTCCTATATTTCAAACCGTACTAAGCCTGATATATTATTGCATGATAGAAAATATCGGATTCTTCCCTCCAATTGGGGTTTGCTTCTTACTAGTTCTGCCTTTTTTCAGTTGTTTTTTTTCAAGGATTTGGCTGTTGGTGTTTAAAAGGATTTTGACAATGAATTAGTCACATATAAATATGCTTTGTTAATGATCTAAGAGAATGAGAACGTATGTATTCCTCTGAAGCGATAGTAGAGCTAAACATATCACCTCAAAACTTTATTTGGTTAAATTAATCGGACGTAAAACTCTGTTCCAAAATATTAAGAAGAAAGTGTTTGACAACGGAAAAAACCGGATACTCAATTCAAAGTCATGATTCTGTTTTCGTCGTTTTAAACTATGACCAATAGATTAATACGCATTAGAAAACAGCATTCTGAGTCGCTTAAAGAAACTTTCTTTTTGATAAGTGCCATGATGCGTTGTATGAAGTTAATGAAGCTTTTATTGAAAGGGGGTACCATCCTTTTCACAAAACAAACCAAGGGTTCATAAATTGAATATCACCGTAAAAATCTCCAAGTTTTTTTTAAATTAACTTTGAAAAAAGAACTCTCATTAATTCTTATTCAGTTCGTAAAAAAAGTCAGTATTTGGAACATCCCGAATGCTTGATAATGTTTGCAAAATTGAGCTGAGCAATGTCAAAATTCTTAACAAAAATAGGTTTCGATTTTTCTATTTATTCAAAAGGGGGATGCGTTTGAAAAGCTTATATTATGTTAAGGTTGGTTCGTGACAAAATCTGGGTAGATAAATTTTCAGTAAAACAAATTTGCTGTTAGTTCAATCCAATGTGCATTTTTTATTCATTTAACTGTGCATTATTAGTCATTTTAAAAATAATAACAATTACTAAATTGGGCTACATGAAGAAACTAAGAACTTTGAGAAGATTCAACAATGATGTCACACATTAAGGGGAGGGAGGTTTGGGAAAACGTGAAAATCCATACAAAAAAATTTGAAGGTCCAAACAAAACACGTGACAAGGGGAGGGGGGTTATAAAAAGTCAAATTTTTCGAACTTTTGAGTTCAAAGGGTGTCCACGATGAAATTGCCACACACAAAATTGATTCGCAAAATTCGAGTTTTTATCCGATTGCCATCAAATTTTCAGGGATTGAGAAATAACTATTAAACTTCATTTTACCATTTTACTCGTATTTTATTTACAGTCCATACGCAAATGCCCGCACCTTGGCCTTAACCCCGGCCATAAGATTCTGCACAACCTGTGAATCAACCGTTTTTTGCATGTAAACCCATACTTTCTTCAGTTCCTCGACTGTCTTCACTACCTTAGGTCGTTTAAGAAGGTGCTGCTTCATAATCGCCCAGTACTTCTCGATGGGGCGGAGCTCCGGAGTGTTGGGAGGGTTGAACATTTTCGGCACAAAATTGACCTTATTGTCCGCATACCACTTCAGCACGTCCTTGGAGTAGTGGCATGAGGCCAAATCCGGCCAGAAGATTGTTGGGACGTTGTGAGCCTTCAGGAGAGGAAGCAGCCGCTTCTGGAGGCACTCTTTTATGTACACCTGTCCGTTCATCGTGTCCTGGGTCACGAAAGGTGCACTCCGCTTCCCGCACGTGCACATACGTTTGCCAAACCAGGAATTTCTTCGCAAATTTGGACATTTTCTGAGTGCGGACATGCTCCGGAACGCTGAACTTATCCTTGGCCGTGAAAAACAGGTTGTCGGGGATCTGTTTGACGTCGGCCTTCACATATGTTTCGTCGTCCATGATGCAGCATTCAACTTTCGTCAGCATGTTGAGGTACAACTTCCTGGCACGGGTTTTGGCGGACTTGTTCTGCTTCTCGTCGCGATTAGGGGCCTTTTGTACCTTGAACGTTTTGGCCTTCTGGACAAAACTTTGGCTTAGGTGCAGCTTCTTAGCCACATCCCGAACGGAGGCGTTCGGATTTCGGTTGAAGGCCCCAACTACGCGGTTGTGATTTTTGGTGTTGTACGGAATACTTTTTCCGTCACTTCTAGGCTTCCGCCACTTAATCACTCGGGACACCGTGGAATTCGCGATTCCCAACGTTATAGCGATGGAACGATGCGAGAGATCCTTGTTCTCGTGATGAATGCGCAAGATTTTATCACGCACGAGCTGTTCTTTCGACTCCATTTCCGCGAGTTTTGATCACAGGACTTTAAAACTTGCAGGATGTAAATAATGCACTATGAACTAAATCCACCCAAATTTTCATTAAATTCTACCCAACGGTTAAAAAGTTAGAGCAATTTCATATTGTGGCAATTTCATCGTGGACACCCTTTAGTCCAGCCATAAGGGTCTGTACAGACTTCTCTGCAACCGATTGGGCTGCTTCTGTCCAAAATTTTCGAAATTTGTCTCTATTGATTCATATGTGTCGTCAATCAATTACTTAACCTAACTTAAACCCAGCACGCGTGGAAATATTGTTTTAATTTTTCTTTCGATATTGTAAAATCTGTACTATTGCAATGGTTATTGTAGCTAGCCATCTTTTGGCATAGTTCGTGGGATGATGTTTTGTTGCAAATAACTGTCGATGTCTTAAATGCCTTGTTGGTATGTAGAAGTTAAATTTTGATAAAATTTGGAAGGAAGGTCAAGATTTGTAACAGAATGTGTAAAAGGTATGGAAAAATTGTGATAAAGGGGGGCTGATAAATCTAAAAGAATAGCGGACATCATATTTTAATCGTCTTTAAATGGATATGCATCAAGTCTTATCAAATTCAAAAATTCTAATTTGATACGACTTGATGCATATCCATTTAAAGACGATTCAAATATGACGTTTTATAAACTTTCAAAATACTGGTTATGTCAATGAAAGGTTTTTGCTTGGTAAGGAGTTTCTTTTATTTTGTTTTTTATAAGTACATCTTCGCGTATTAGTAATTATCATAGCTTCATATATTCAATTTATAATCATTCCCATACAAAGTGAATTTCTTTGGAATATCCTTTGTCACAAAACCTCCTCAAGTTATCTGACATTTTTGCATACTGTTCAGCTGATATGAAGCAGAAATTCAGTTTTGTAATACTTATATTTGACTGTTTAACTGCCCAGTCATATAGTTCTCGAGGAGTTTTGATTGTGTTTCCATAATCTTGAGCAAGGCTTGCTCTCTTTGCCGTTCGCTTGAGATAACCACCAATAACATTACATGGACCTTTCACATAAGACGGTCCAATCCATACAGGGACTTGAAATTGTACAGGCTGGCAACGTAACAAAGCGCTGCTGCTCCATCTGACATGAAAATAATGTTTAAAATAATGTTTAAAATAATGTTTAATGAAAGCTAGCAATTTTGATAAAAACAACTGAACTGTCATTGAGTCATGGGTCAATACTTCAGATATTATGATAAAGCTTTTGTTTTCCAATTTACTGTCTTGTGATATACCTCAAGGGTATGGTAATAAACAGTATCAACTACCTGATTTAATTGTATTATCACTAATATATTAAAAATAAGCCTTTTTCGAAGTAGTGGTCTTGATTTTTCAAACATTCGAAGACCCTTTAAAATCCAAATTTTCGTTATAATTAAATTTAATTGGCTTCTGTGAGGTTTAGGGACCAAATTAAGAGACGAGTTGGCGCGATACACTGTAAAAATTGCACATGAAAAATTTGACGTTAGAAAAAGTTTTTTTCTTTGAAAATACCCATCTCGCAATGTATTGCAAACTTTAAGCCAATTGTATAGCCTATATTAAGAAAAAATTGTCCAATTCTGAGGTAGTCGTTTTTTGCAAATTGACTTTAAATTTTAATATATATTTTTATAGCGTGTAAGTATCGATTTTACAATTTTTACAATATTTTTCATAAAAGTAAGAAATTTGTTTCTAAAAGCCACTCAGACAACACATTTTTGTAATTTTTTTCAACTCTTTGAGTTATGTTGACTTGAAAAATTTCACTTTCATTTTTTTTTTCAAAACAGTATTTAAAAAAAAAATTGAGCGTATTAGTAGAATGATTGTGATTGGGAAAAGTGTTTCAATGTTTTATTCTTAATTTTTTTAAAAGTGATCAAATGAAGTGTTAATTTTAATTTCTCCTAGTTTCCCAATGAATAATTTGTTGTTAGAAAAACTTATTTTCCTTAACAGTGCCCATCTTGCAATGTAAAGCGAACTATTGAACAATTATATTGCCATTATCACAAAAAATTTCGTACAATTCTAGGATAGCCATTTATTTTAATTGACTTTAAATTTTAAATTATTTTTTTTAGTGTGCAAAAATTTACAATTTTAACAATTTTTTTTCATAAAGGTAAGGACGATTTTCTAATCGTCTTCACTCATTCATCACTATTTTGTAAGTCTGTTCCTTTTTGAGATAGCAAATAAACATTATCACGCATAATAACTTCATTAAGGCAGAGTTTCCGAATTTAACATGAAATAGGCTCAAGGTTAAACTCATTCCAGAAAATGTAGAAAGTAACCACTAATAAATATGTGGCTATGCACCAATAAAAAAAATGCTGAATTGTATATAAAATCTAGAATAAAGTACTTCTTACAAGCGTTATCAGGGCCTATTCATAAACCACGTATCTATTTTGGAAACTTTCAGGCCCCCCCCGCCCCTTCGTAGAATTTTCTCCATACAATTTCTTGATTTTTTGTAAGGAGCGTAAACTTTGGTCAAACCAACCCCCCCCCCCCTCCTCTTGCCAGAGAAAAGTCTACGTGGTATATAAATAGCCCCTCATCGCAATATTGATAGCTTATGGGTATGATGAATTCATGGACAACATTGACAGGTAAAAGGTTGATCTCAGTTATCCACAAACTCTTATCTATTCATTTAAAAAAAAAAGACCGTGCGTTTCGTTGTTGCAACTTCGTTACTGAGCAGAACTAGTGTAATTGCACAAAGAACCACATAGATAGAGCTTGGGAGTAGCTTGACAGCTTCAATGTGTAATTCACTAATTCATTTTATTTATAGATCAGAACCGGCGCCAACCAGGTCCTCAGGTATTCAGAGAGGGGGGAAGAATGAGTAGTTTGACAATCTTTGGTTAGAGACCGTGTTTACCTCTGCATCTCCACAATTGCCTATGGAAGGATAGTTTTTGTGTTAGTAAGGCAGGTTATTTTTAGATCATGGATTCACTGGGGTATGTGATGCGATCGATCAATGAAAGCACAGATGACTGCTTTTTATTTTAAATCTACTGGTGATGGAAAAAGACAAGTGACAAATGGCTAGGCAGAGAATAAGTCTGCATACCACCGAGATAAACCGCCAATCGTTTAATAGTTTATGGATATGATGTTAATCCGTGGGATCCAAAAGACTAAGTTGAGACAAGTTATAAGATGAAAATTTGTTCTAAGTTATCCAAGAACGTCGTGGAATGAAGACTTTCATATCTACAAGATTAACAATCATCGTTTTGGTAGTTTATGCTTAAGATAACGTGTGTTTTAAAAAACGGACAGATTTTAGCAATTTTTCATGCTATAACCCTGACACCCTGGTGGTCAATCAATCTATGCTTTGCCCGTCGTAGCAACCCTGTTGCGTACAGAGCAAAATTGCCAGCTGTATCATTCTATTTGCAGCAGCCATGCCGAAAACAATCAAGCAACTACGCTCCATAGTTTGTTCGTACTGCCGATTCCACCTCAAAACGGAGATGTTTGACATCGTGAAGTACTTTGCACAGAGGCATTTACAACGTCGAGCGGAAGCCTGGTTCCGGTCACCCGACAGACGGTGCCCGGTGCCGCAGAGGAAGTCTAAGCGCAAGAAGACCTGGGCAAGATGGACATTGTTACGAGTTACGATTTTAATGTAATACGACAAAGAATTATGTTGTCATTCCTCTGATGGAAAACCTATAAATAGGTTCCCAGGAACTGCTATAAAATCGAAACAGGGCCGAAAGTGGAGCCAATGATATCTTAAATCTATGAATCTGAAGCTTTAGTAGAACTAAATTCTGTCAGTTTAAAAAAGTATTCATGAACCAAGATCGTACCAAGAACATCAAGCTTACTAGATCGGTTATCTATTCATTCTGGCAAATTGACATTTGAAATACGGAATGATGATAGCCCTCTTGAGGTGGCAAGACCATATATATTACCAACAAGCATTCATTAAAATGTAAGAGAATTCTTCAAAAGGCTTTACGCTTATGTCTTCTTCTGTTTTAACATTTGAACCTTATTGCTTTCGCAATCCGCTTAATGCTTACTCTCAACCCAGTGTTCTTAATGCACTTCCACAGTTATTAATTGAGAGCTTTCGATGCCAGGTACCATTTTTGCATTAGTATGATTGTGTGGCAAGTTCGATCATACCCAGGGAATCGATAAATTTTTCTTAACGAAAAATTCCTAGAGCAAACCGGAAATTGAACCCAGACACCTCCAGCATGGTATTGCTTTTTAGCTGCGCCTTTACCGACTGAGTTAGGGAGCACTCATTAAGCTTCTGTATTGTAACGTTGTTGCTGTTTGGTTATACTTTAGTTTTAATAAAACTTCGTCACATTTTCAATCCTTCCAATCTTAATAAGTGAACGTTCATTAATTACGTCACGCCAAAAATGACGTTTCCCCAAACCCTCCCTCCCGCTTACTGCGTGACATAATTAATGGACCTTCCCTAATGTTCCATCATAGAGGTTGTTGTCAACAAAAATCTTCAATATTACATCATACAAACAAAACTGAAATAGATTCCAGCAAACGTGAATGTGACATAAATACAAATATGAAAATTTCAGTTCTAACATCAAAGTACAAAAACTGTCATTTGTCGATATATATTGTCACGGCCAGTCGACCTGTCAAAGCCAGGTAAACCCGCCATACCGGATTACGGGAGCCAGTTAGCCGACCGCCGGCTGCTGTTGCGAAATTGGTTCGTTGCGAACAAGCGAAGGCGATGCCACTCGCTTACTCGTCCTACTGCGCTCAATTTCGAACTACTTCTATTCAATTTCAGAGCCTGCCGATCGGAATCGGACCTACCGATACATTCTCTTCACATATTTGGTTCTAGCAGAAATTGCTGTCCACTACTGGGATCGCATGATGTTGGGAAGATATTTCCAAATTTTATGACATCCAAATTAATGTTTAGGCTGCATAGTGCATAGCCCTAAGGTATATCTGTATTCGTTATAAAAACTTTAGGCTAAAACCAGAATATATCAAGCAAGTTAGTTCTATTTCGCACTCTTTGATATCCGTTATAATGTTTGTAGCACTTGACTACTATAATAAATTTCGTATGTTTATTTTTCTTAACGATTAAAGAAATGGTTGGAGGATTTGTGACATCGTTTGTTTAGGGTAATTTTATATCAGGGTACAGCTATAATTTTTGTTCACAATCACAGCAACCCTTGAATAGTCCGTTAGTAACTTGCTTGCCATGCGTGTTATATACAAGAACACCATAGCAATACCAGTTACAGTACCATAGTAAATAACAACCGCTTAGAAACCATAAACATATAATTCTAGATTTTTTTTTCAATAGGGTGAATCTAAGGTGTCTGAGGCGTCGGTTATCGCGTTCGGTCGGTACGTTTGTGCAATGCTGATAGTGTGAAATCTTTATTTTGGACGCGGTTTTTAAAAAAAGTGCTTAAATTTGATGCAATGGCCTTTAAAATAATTTTTTTAATTGCATCGAGACCGTATTTGGAAAGTCCGCAAATCTGGTGATTTGGTCCAACGAAGATCGTGATTCTCGTTTAGTGAAACCGGGGATGCGCCAATCAAAAAAAAAAAAAAACTGTAGTGAAAATATCAATATGTTGAGATTAATGTGTGTCGAGAATTGTGATTAAATGAGAAATTTAATATTGTAGGTATTTCCGGAAAAAAAAGATAATGGCGAGAATAACGGCAATGGCAATCATTTGTTCGTGCAAAGCACCGTGACTGTAATTGAATTATTAAAGAGTGGTCCTTAGCATGCTTCATAAAATATGAGTGGCAATACGTAAAATAAGCTGTAGTGCTTCCTGTTGCATTTTCGAAGAAAATTCTAGTGGTCAATTGAGTAAAAGTATTCGCGTTATCCTTATACAGGTTCGTGAGTGCTATTGTTTGGTTTTCGCTTTTACGATGTATCAATATAAGGTGAACCTATAATGAGTGATAGCTTTATGCAAAGCTGCCCCAGATTAAATTTCACGTTCGGCCTTTAAATTGTGTTCCTCAAAAGCGACATTTATGGCAGAATTAAGTTGATCACAAATATCCAAATCTCAAGTACTTTTTCAAAAGGATATAAGTCACAAAATATAAACACACGCGTTATTCATGGCAAGTTATGAAAAAATCATGTTTATATCCCCAGATTTGTTGAATTTTTTGATGAATTATTGCTTGCACTTTTTGAGAATAATGTAAGTACGCCGCTTGTATTGAAAAGTAACTTTCCAATAATTGTTATATCATTTGAATGCCCCTTAACGAGATGTTGGTAGTCTTTATACCACAATGTTAAACATTTCGATTATTTTTAGTCAATATTAATTTTGGCAAGGATATTTTTACAACGTTTTTTTGCTGAGAGGAGTGATGCATCATTTTGATAAGTTCGACTTATCTGTGTGAAATATGACAAGTTGACGTAACATTTCGACGTATCACCATTGTCATTCGCAGAATGACTTATCATTTCGACGCAAGTAACATGCCATCTTACTTATCAAAATGACATATAACCTTTTTCTATTACAGACCGTTGTAAGAAACATTTTTCTAAATGAAACTTAAATTTTCACTCCTAACACAGTGATGTAATATCTTTTATCAATGTGTCATTCAGTGGAATTTAAATGGGATAAACATGTCCGGTTTTCAAATAGGAATAAAAATAAACTCAAAAAAGTTTAATGATGATTTTATCATTTTCGTCCAAATGTTACTTAAGTCCATTTGAAAAAGTACTCGAGAAATAGTCACATATATTCAAATAGGTTTTGGAATTTTTTCAATTTTTTTAAATTTTATGTGCTTTTTGCTCACGATTTTCTAAGTATGTAATTTGCCTGTTTAACCATACTGGATTTTTTTAACCCTTTATATTTACTTCGTTTTATTGGTACTTCTTCTTCTTCTAGTATTTTAGTCAACTTATTGTAGAACACTTGCACTTATTGCACTTACGACATTAACTTCCTTCCTTAAGTTTGTTTGCCAATCAATTAAGTTTAGTTTATGCCTAATGTTTTTTCATAATTTGCTGATTTATAGTCAAAGACTTCCTCAAATTCGCACGAATTTCTCCTTCATGCACAAACAGGGAATATTCAATTTGTGGCGAAACAACTTAAGACTGGTTCCGTATTATTAACCGCTTTATTTCCAATTTTCGGTGATGGGTAGAGCAGGGTTAAATTTCCTAGCAAAAACAATTTGCATAAGTTAAACTGGCTCCGCTCTAGTAAGTACAGATATTAATGCTATAGTCTTATTTCCTTAGTTTTAAGTACTAACATTTAGTGTCTTAAGTTATTTATTCAATTATTTGTCAGATCTGTATGCTAACAGGTGGGCAGAAATAGTATGTGGGTATGCTAGGCAGAGTTGCAATTCTCCTCGGTGCTAGCAGGGTGCTTAGTGAAAAGGTACTCCGGAGATTGGCAAACGCAAACTCACCCGAGAGAATTTTGTTTTGTTTCCACTCTCTGCTAGACACCACAAGTTGAGTGACACCAAAGTGTCTGTCGTTTGCACCCTCACCACACAAACAGGCCGGAGCGTGTGAGTGATCTCTGAGGAGCACCGAAGAGAGCAGAATTATTTCACCGGGGAGAGTCACCCTGGTGAAAATATTTATTGCTAGTTTCATACCGCAACAGTTGAATTTGAACATTTTTACAATTTTACTGATTTCTTAATGTTCTTCGTCTTCTTTTCGGCGTATCCAAGCATATTGCTTATCGCAATTAGCTGATTGTCAGGCTCTCACAACCTAATGTTCTAGATTCACTTGCACAGTTATTAAGCTTTCGAAGCCAATCACCACCTATGCATGAATTTGTATATTTTGTGGCAAGCACAATGATACTTTTATGCCCAGGGAAGTCGATATTTATTTAAGTCTACTGGGCTGTGAATCGAACCCGCCTCTTCTGGATTGGTAGTACCGTGCTTTTACCGACTAGACTATCTGCGGCCCATAATTCGTAATGTTCATCTATGATATTCTGAAAGTACAAAAAGGAACCGGGAGACACGAAAAAACTTCAGACTGTACTTTCTTGTTCCCGTTTTCCAGCGATTTTTTCTTAATTTTTGAATCAAGGTTTCACTCACGTTAGTGCAGGTGTAGTCCTTTTTCGCTCTTTCACTCTTCGTCGTTCACACTGCAGTGAGTGTATGAACGCTCAGGCAGCGAACTGCCAATTCTCTCGCTCTCCCGTGCTGTGTCGAACAATCTCTACTGTGGTGTCAGGAAAAAATCTCCGTAGAGACTGGGTGAGGTTCACCAAAGAGAGCTAAAAAAGTGCACCCGGGTGATTCTCCGCAGAGAAATTGCAACCCTGATGCTAGGTTAGATATTTAGTTCACAATATTACAGTTTAGTTTTACACGAATTTACTTGCCGTAGCTGTTCTGTATACTATTTGTCCTAGGATAAGTTCTCTATAGGTTCTAAGAAAAATACAGTTTTAGCTTTAAGGGAGAGATGAATCAAATTGAAGTAGGAAGTTTTTCGACGTGAGCGAGATAAGGCGCTGTAACCTTGGCAATTATTGCCAGGCTTTTGGTCCAAATGCACAAAGTTCACACACAGGCAAAATGATCATAAACTAATCTTTCTAGCATCTATGCTCCCAACGAAGTACACATTATCACACTGTTTAACTCTAAATGGAAGCGTTTTGTACGGGAGGTCCACGCTTTCTTCCTTCTCTTGATTCAAAGTAGTAGAGCGATTTTAGTTCTTTCTGGAATCGCTCTATTTCTTGAATCCTCTCTGCGACACAAACTACGCAGTTGGCCTGGCTGATGACAAGAAAAATGATGTATTCAAGAAACCATAATTTTCCAGGATGCCTTCAAGAATTGGCTGCGTTAGTGTGAGATTAGATAAGATGAGAATAGGGTGAATCTAACGATGAGAGGTTCTCTCCTCTCTCGCTCTTTTTCATTTATTACAGCACGATTATAAACATTTTGAGGGATTGTTTAGGACAGATAGAAACACAACATTGCTGGCTAGCATATTCTGCAAAAAGTAGAGTGAAAAACGTTAAGCTAAACGAAATATGAATGAAGGAGAAAGTAATCAAAGAGGGTCTGTCAATTTCAAATTCGCCCTAATGAAAAATACCCTAGAATTATTGTTTCTATCATTCGACTTCTGCTTCTTCGTGGCTTTTTTGACGCTCATTAAACGAGCTTTTGAGTGCTTCTCAACTTAGTCACAGAGGACGGACGGATTTCCTTGAAAAACGTGTGTAAAAGTTGATATGGGCAGCCTGTAGAAAAAGCAAGTGCAGAGAAAAACAAGCAAAACTTTTCAGGTTATGTGCTAGGATTTTTATTGATAAACATTGACATGACAGTTATCGCACAACTGCAGCGCCGTCGGAGCATAACGACATACATTTGGAATGTCGGCTTAAAGTTTTACACAAGTTGCAGACCGAAGATGAACGTCTGTTCTCTGTGACTTAATGTTCTAAGCGCACTTCCACAGTTATTAATTGAGAGCTTGCTTTGCCAACACCAATGCATGAATTTGTATATTGTGTGGCAAGCACAGTTCTATTCTATGCCCAGGGAAGTCAACAAATTTTCCAATCCGAAAAATTCCTAAGTCGGGAGTCGAACCCGCCGTTTTCAGCTTGGTAGACCGTACGTTCACAGACAAAGCTATCTGAGGCCCCATTTATTCGGGTAAGTTCATCTAAAAAACCACCATCAAAACTATAAAATATTTTTATCTTTAGGTTATCGGCCCAGACACGCTATACTTAAGTGCCAAGCGAAAAGGAAAATTCTTGAATCCCTTCCGGATCCAGGATGTCCAGGGCAACAAAAGCGGGAACAGGTACAGTTTGCCGGTGAGGGCTACGACACGTGGAAGTTTAGAGTAGAGTCCGCAGCAATCACGCATTACCCACCTGAGGAAAAAGAAGCAAAACCGACATTCTAGGAGAACGACGAGAAGGCC
Source organism: Aedes japonicus (assembly GCA_034211315.2). Lineage (NCBI taxonomy): Eukaryota > Metazoa > Arthropoda > Insecta > Diptera > Culicidae > Aedes > Aedes japonicus. The sequence goes on from JASCZW010005009.1 coordinate 257,117, forward strand.
AAAACACTTCTGGTGACGCACATAGCGGACAGCCATTTGGAGATTATTCGCGCCAAAGAAACCGCAAAAAGTTATCTGGACGTCACTGGGAAATACCTTCGCGAGTAAAGCTTTTACTGCTCAGAGGTACACCCAGCAGTCCGTGGCTATACTACGAATGGCGAAAGGAACATCCCTTTCTTACCATACCAGTTAGACCTACGCCTCTGTTGTACACAGAAGTTGCCTTCATTGTATTCGGTCCATGGCTGTACCTCACCAGCCTCGCTGTCTGCGGAGAGTCCGCAGGTCGTCTTCTTGATAGATCCACCTTGCCCGTTGTGCGCCTTTGGTTCTTGTACACATTGGTTCGTTTTCGAGAACCATTTCAACAGGGCTGTCGTCTGACATTCTTACGACATGCCAAGCCCATTGTAGTCGACTGATTTTTGCGATTGGTACGATGGGAGGTTCTCCCAGCAACTATTGCAATTCGTGGTTCATTCGCCTCCTCCACGTTCCGTCTTCCATATGCACCCCACCGTAGATTGTACGCAAAACTTTCCGTTCATAGACACCAAGGACACGTTGGTCCTCCACCAACAATGTCCATGTTTCGTGGCCGTAGAGAACTACCGGTCTAGTATATGTCTTGTAGATGGTCAACTTTGTGGGTCGGTGAACTTTGTTTGGTCTTAGCGTCCTTCGTAGTCTAAATTAGGAACGATTGCCAGCCATACTGCGCCTCTGTATTTCTCTGCTGGTGTCGTAATTGGTAGTCACCAATGAGCCCTATTATTATACTGCTACTTATAATGCAACAATGACTGTCTGTGTGGAAACAAAATAATAAAAATAAATCATAGTAGACGATGAGATAAGGCAATACAACTGAAATTCAAATATTGTATGGACGTGTCAAGTATCAGTACACAACACTGACAAAGTCTGCACATTATAGAAAAAATACGCGTTTTTGTCAAGATAAGCAATGAAGGTAATTTTAATTAAATGGAAAATTCTAATCTATCTACCTCCACTTTTCCGGATTCATTAATTATAAATTATTTCTGAATTATTATGACACATTGAATATGTAAAACTGATTATGATTTTACATTGAACGCCGCGATAGAAAAAAAAAACAACAAAAATGACATTTTGTGTACTACAACCCAGCAATCAAATAAAGTGGCAGATAGAAGCAGTTATACTATACATGCTTTGGGTAGTAATTGAGTGAGGTCCTACCATTATATGCTATATATTGTTCGGAATTCAACTGTTAAAAAATATCTGTAAAATCAATTTCAAATAAGCATAGCAATATTTAAAATAACAAATATTTAAAAGTTATATAATGTTCAACTTAACATTGTGCGTATGTGTGGGGGAGGGGGCAGGGAGAGGGGGGTCCTAATCTTTTTTCAAAAAGCGAGTAATGGTGTTATAACCATAAGCCATGAAAGGCTAGGACAAGACTAAGTGCTCATGTCCCAACCGACAGACAAGCTCTGGATACAAGAAAGATCTGTTCCAGCTCAGAAAAGTGGACAACAAATGAGTGAATTAAATTTCGTAGCTTCATCACTCCCAACGACCTGTAAACATATAAATTTGCATACGCTTTCTCGCCAAAGAAAGCCTCCCGCACAAGCCCATTCAACTTCCAGATGTCTATGAAGCTCGTATCAATTTTCTGTATCTTTTTAAGTAGACATCTAATCAACACTTCCCTTCCACCCCTTGCTGATCATAACGACCTGGCCAGGTGTTGTTCAAAGAGATTGATATCAGGTTTTATCAACTTCTTCAGGAGGAATTTATACAGTTTTAAAATAGTTTTATAACAGTCATTACTTACTGGGGTGACCCCGGCGTAGTACATACTTCTCACACCAACATCACGAACTCGAATCTCACCCCGAACAATTTTACGAAAATTTCCTAATGAGACGTTTGAGCGACAACGACGGGAGATCTTGATTATCAAAAAAAAAAACAAAAACAAAATAAGAAAGGTTGTTGTTAGTACCATCCAGCCAGAAAATAGTTGAATTTTAAACAGGGGGTGTAGTAATTTGGTTTGCTTACGAAGCAGTAAAGCGGGAAGAATGAAGTTGTTCATAGCAATGTAGTCACAACAAAAGGTTTTATTAATTGGTTTTTCAACTGCTAAGAAACTGGAATAAAACAGAAAATATTCACATTCTACTAAGCATGTTTTTATCACTTCACGCGTAAAGTACGTAATTAAAATGTTTTGATGGAAATATCAAGAGACCCGAGGAGTGGACTGCATTTTATCCTAGAACCAAATATATGGAGAGAAAGTATTGATAGTTAAGAATGTTTGCTCTTAAAGCATATCTGAATGAACCAACAGCGGAGAATTCCCAAAGCTTCAAAACGTTTTGCAATGGTGGTGCCTTTTGTTCTTTATCATTTAATTTAATACAATTATTAATCACAATCACTTGGAAACATAAATACTATTTAAGCTTCAACAAAACTGAATGGTCATAATTAAAATCAATCGTAGCAAAATAAAGTCAAATTTGAAACAAAAATAACGGAAAATAAAACACAACTCACAAAGGTTTCACAAAAAGGAAATTTATTTCAATAACAACAAATAGAAGAAAAAAAAATCACACAAAACTGCAGTAATTAAAAGCTCTCGGTACGGATTCAATTAATTAATTTACCGCGTAAAGCCTCGCCGTTCCCGTCTGCCAGTCTTTCTCCGTCGAATCCGTCGTTATTCTGCGACAATTTGTGCTTCCACACCAGCTGAGCTAGTAATTACCCATTCGAATCAAACGGCCATTTAACACGTTGAACCTAAGCCAGCGGCCACTCAAGTACGCGCGAATGAGTTTTTATTGTTTTGCTCCGTCTTCCCCGAAAACCCCCTTGAAGCTATTGTTCACTTCACTCGATTGAACTTCATTACTGCACCTCTAATGGGAAATCAACGCCTACACTCGAAGGGGCGACCCATGTGCTCAATCACCACCTAGGAAAATAATAACGCGATTTTGGACATTTCACTGTAAGGTCCGGCGATTGTCCAGATTGTTCCACCGGTTTCCGGAGGTCATGCACCGAGCTATCCCGTGTAAAACCGATTATTATTCCAATTTGCCAACCAACGACAACTAGGACGGCAAAAACGGAGCACTTGCGTCCTAGACGAGTAACCGCATCGATTTATTCACAGTTGCCCTCCAGTAGAAAGTAGGCCTTGCAGTTTGCCACTCCTCACTACATGGTGGGAACACGGCATTGGTTGGTTGGAAGGCGGGTTGGTTAGAGGTTAACCGCACTCACACGAAAAATTCTGTTGGTTTTCAGCCGTATTTCTGGTCCCGCAGCGAAAGGAAGCAAGTTCACATAGCACCAGCACGAGCCTTGACAATTTCACTCTAATCTGCTTTCCGTTTCGTTTTTTTTTTTGCGATGAACGTTCACTCCTATCGAATGCCGTTTTGGGGAACAAGTCCCGAACAGATGGTAACAGCCTAGAACTACGCTTTGATCCAACACTCTTCTTTTTTTGTTGCCTCTGGTGTTTTACAACATCTCATGCAATATGTATCACTAACGGCAAAAGCGATATGATTCGCTTTATCCTGACTGGAGCTAGTCCATATTCCCCCTTTGAATTAAAACGAGACGGCTTAGTTCGGAGGGGGTGCCTTATGGAGTGCTCAGTCCTTCGTAGGATCTCACTCCACTTCCATTCGTATGGAACATAGAACCGACACGCCACCTCTCGGTCCAACGTCCAATTCAACGACCCACCGAATTGCTGTTCGGTCCGGCTTGATTGATTGATGGTCTTCTGCGATGGCTTTCACCTGTTTCGGTGGAACTAGGACAAAAAATTGATCCCTTTTTTGTTAGTTTTTCCAGTGAAAATAGAAAATTGAGATCCGTCAACGAGAAAGCTTTCTTGCTTTTCACGCAATCCAAGCAAACACCGCACAACGCGAGGAAACACGAGAATTTCGCGTCCTATCCTTCCCGAAGCGACGATACTACTGAGCGTTCGTCGTCGAGTTTTGTCCGATGCGATACTCTTCTCCCTTTGTTCGGAGCAAACAATGCAATAATGCAAAAGAGCCTGCTTCGGGTTTTCGGCTCTGGATCGCAGTGCAACATCATTGCTGCAGTGTGACATCGCCGGCTGCTTGCATCCCGTGTAGCATAGCTCAAAAAGTTGCTAAATTTGTGTTTGTTCTCATTTCGCCTCTCCGCAGGGATAGCGAGATGAGTGCTCTGGCTTCACTCGTGGAATGCGTGGGAGTTTGAACACTAAACACAATGTAATCCTGCTGTTTGTTTTGATCGTTTTCGTTCTTGGACGGTCGCTCTGCTCGATGTATCATAATTGTATGCTGCCTCGTGGACGGAATTTGAATTTGACTTGCTTTTTTGTTTGTTCCCGCTGCAGTTTTGATGGTGGTGGTGGTTGCTTGTGCTGTTGAAGGAGAGCTGTCACTGAGCTCGAAGTAACGCAGCGACTCACACCGAAGCAGCACAATCTCTACTTGACTTGACTGACTTGAACCGGCTGGGAGTTGGGAGTGCATGCTGAGGAGGGGCGACGACGAGGCATAATTTTGATAGACACGTGAATAATGAATGCTTTCGGTGTTTATGTTGCGCTATGTTTTGTGTGTGAGCCGTTCGTTCCATTGGATGCTGTGCTGACATGAACGGAGCGGCAGCCGAGTCAGTGGCGGTGTCGTTTTAATGAACTAGACGGGAGAAATGGAAGAAATGACTTCTAATTAATTAACCATTCTTGAGTGTTTGAATTTTCTTTGAGCCAGTAAGGGCGAAGAGGTTGATTTGCATTTCATTATGCTTGACGGGCAAACAATAGGAAATATGACTCTTGACGTGCTTCTTCTTTGACCGATGGAATGGGCGAAGGAGTCCATAAATGTGTACAATGCGTGCAAAAAAAAGATAACAGATGAGTATCACGACGAAGGTGACAACGCCAGTACTAAAATCTACCATTGGTGGTATTTCGGGATTTTTTTTCATTAGGGTGTATCTAACATTGAGAGACTCTCTTTGATTAATTTCTCTTGCATTCATATTCCAATCACCTTAACGTTTTTCATTCTACTATTTTTAGAGTTTGCTAGCCAGCACTGTTGTGTTTCGATCTGTACTATAGAATCCATCGACAGTTCTATAATGGCGCTGTAATGAATAAAAGAGAGGGAGCCCCGAGAGAATCTCTCAATGTTAGATGTTAGACCTTAAGGAATAAAAAACCCTTGATTTATTCAGTAATTCCATAAAAAACAAGATATACGATCTCTCATGATAATTGGTAGGACTTTTTATCCTAATAAAAAAATATTACATCCGCATTTTCTTTTATTTTGTCATACCCAGAAAACAATAATTAATTTTAACAAGTGCGTATAATTTCCCCTCTTTTAATTCCAAGCCAAACAAGGCGTAAACAACGAAATTGTTTGCAATATTTCATGCGCCATACAACAACGTTTGCAATCTTTCATATAGCAGGCTAGATTTAGGCGTTATCTGGCTTTGCTTTACCTGAAATATACCATTATTTTCTGCCAAATCTAGCATTAGCTAATGCAGAAAATTCAACAATGTTTCTTTTTATCTGTGTAAAAGTGACCATATTGCGTTAGGGTTGGCCAAAAAATTTACTTATTTTAAACGCCTTTTCTTAAAATTCATAACTTTTGCACAACTGAACCGAATTAATCAACCAAATAAGCAAATGAAAGATACCGGGTGGACACCAAATAGCGGGAATGGAAAGAATGGCTCGAGAAAAAAAAACAATAAAGAAGTACCGTTCAAACTGACTTACTTTATACTAGTTGAATCTTGTGCGAGCGCTGCTACACTTGCACCAAAATGGATGAAAATTTAATAGAACTGGCACGTTTATGGTTGTTTTTCAGATTGAGTTTTTTTCTCGACTAAGAAGGGGTTCACACTTCTATCAGAACATGCTTCTTACCCGAGCAATACACATTTTGTGTTAAGTTTAGTTACTAGTTGTCATGTTTGGTTGAAATTTGTGTTTTATTTGTATGGGAGACCCCCCCCCCACTTCTAGATAGGATGGGGTCTAAGCCACCATACAATGATTGTCTTCAAAACCCCTTACATGCCCAATTTTGTTACATTTACTAGGTGGAATGAAAAGTTGCCTCCTTGGCAATAGTTTTAGTTGCAATTTCAACTGAATTCAATTCCGAAATAATGACTTCGACAAAATTTAAAGAATTTGGGAATGTATGGGCAAAAGTGCAGGTGAGAGACGAAACTCATGTGTTTGTTTCGGTGTACTTTCCTCCAAACAATGCCCGTAAGGAAAAATATGATAAGTTTTTTACTAATGCCGAAGAAATTGTGAAGTAAAAATACATATATATGGTAACTTCAACCAACGCAATGTTGATTTTATTGCTGAAATTGATAATGAAAGCATCCTACTTCCAGTAATCAGACGCTTAATTTCATATTTGACAAAATTGCTGATATAGGACTTCATCAAATAAACCATGTGAAAAATCAACAGAACTGTTATTTAGACTTTCTGTTGACAAATATTTTCGATGACTTCTGTGTTAGTGAAACATTGACTCCAATATGGAGCAGTGAAGTATTTCACACAGGAATAGAGTATTCTCTTTTTGTACATGGAAATGAGTCGCCTGATTGCGGACTCGAGGAAGTTCTTGAGTATAAATCAGCTAATTACGCTAACATAAGAAGCAAACTAAACTTAATTGATTGGCAAACAGTATTTAGGAATGAGAATAATGTTGAAAGTGCAACTTAAATGTTCTACACTAAGTTGTTTGCAGTTATCCAGGAAAACGTACCAGTTAAAAGACTTTAACTTTTTTAATTACGTGAATACAAAATTAAAATCAGACAATCTTCCATCCCGTATGTATTTGGACAATAGTGAAAGTTATAATACAGAAGAACTATGCAATTTATTGGCCAAGTTTTTTCAAGAAACATACACAACATACTACAGAAGCAGCTCGTGATCGGCAATACTTTGGGTTCTATCCTGAATATTCCAGTGACATAAGTGTGAATCAAATCTATGTGCATGAAATCTTGGAAGGGTTAAAACATTTAGATGCATCCAAAGGCTCGGGACCGGATATAGTTCCTGCTTTGTTTATGAAGACTTTAGCAGCTGACCTTACTTCTCCATTGTTTTGGCTTTTTAATATGTCACTGGAATCCAGGACTTTCCAAAATTATGGAAGAGCTCATTTCTAGTGCCTATTTTTAAGTCTGGTAAAAATCTAATATTCGTAATTATCGGGGTATAGCCCTGATCTTTTGCAATCCAAAACTCTTTGAGGCAATTGTGAATGAAAAATTATTTAAACAAATTAAAAAATAGAATAACTACAAATCAGCATGGATTTTGTAAAGGTCGTTCGACAACCACAAATTTACTAGAACTCGTTAATTATTCTCTGGAAGCAATGGATAACGGAAACCATGTAGATGTTCTGTACACAGATTTTAGTAAAGCATTTGACCGTGTCGATATATGTACCTATGCTTATATATAAATTGCAAAAAACGGGAATTCAGCCCAAACACCACAAATGGCTTGATTCATACCCAACCAACCGTGATCAAGTTGTAAGATTTAAAGGAAACCAAAAAAACACCAATTCATACCACTTCGGGAGTCCCACAAGGCTCTCATCTAGGACCACTTTTATTCATTCTATTTGTAAATTACTTATCTTTTATTCTTAAGAAACTAAAATTTTTAATATACGCTGACGACATGAAACTTTATTTAGAAATAAAAAATGCAGAGGACATCAACGCGTTTAAGAATGAGATATTGTTGTTCCATAAAGTCTACTACAACTGAATATTAAAAAATGTAACTTAATTTCCTTCAGTCGAAAACGAAACATACCTAATATACAAATAACTTTAGGCAATCGGAATGTAGAGAAGTGTGATAGAGTTAGGGATTTAGGTGTTGTCCTAGACTCTAAACTTACGTTCATTGATCATTATAACACAATTATAAACAGAGCTAAAAACGTGCTAGGATTTATTAAACGTTTTTGCTATGACTTTCATGACCCGTACACGATAAAAACACTAGACATTGCTTATGTCAGGTCAATATTTGTATATTGTAGCATAGTTTGGTCTCCATTTACAATAACTCATGAAGAAAGAATGGAGTCAGTACAGAAGCAATTTTTGTTATACGCACTAAGAAAGGAAGGATCGTATAAGGCTCGATGTATGCTTATCAATATTCAAACATTAAAAGAGCGACGTGAATTTGCTATGGCGTCATTTATAAATAATAAAGTCTTACAAAGAATTGATTCAATGGAAATTATATCTAAATTAAACTTTGACATACCAACAAGGCATTTAAGACATCGACAGTTATTTGCAACAAATAATCAACGCACGAACTATGCAAAATATGGACCGATTAACCAAATGATAGCTAATTACAATATCCATTGCAATAGTATAGATTTTACAATGTCAAAAGAAAAAATAAAACAATATTTCCGCTAGTGCTAGGTTTAAGTTAAGTTAAATCTACAACTGATTGACGACGACAAATAAATAAATAATCCGAGGGAGCCGAATCTGGTGAATACGGTGGATGCGATTTTGGCCTTCAATATCTCCCATAATGCACACTACTCGCTGTTGATGGTTTTTTTTTCTTTCCGAGGTAGCCACGAAGAGATTGCCATGACAATTCCAGAACAGCGACGCCGACGCCAAAATCTTACCGATCAATTGACTCTCCCTAGGCCGCTTCGGAGCACTCGTGCCGGTTTCAGTCCATTGCCGGGCACTACATCTGTGCGCTGTTGAGTGATAGTGGATCCAGGTTTCAATCGACGTTACCAAGTTACCAATCGACTCCAAAAGTCCTTCCGATTCCGCATCGGCAAGTCTAAACACTGTTTCGAAGTGCTCTCGCGTTCTTGTATTTGGTCAGGTTTGAGCTTGCGCGGCACCTTTTTCATATGAAGAATCTCGACCAAAATATTTCATATGCGCTTAGTATCAATATTTGTGGCATCTGCTAGCACAAGCACCTTCACTTTCCGGTCAGCTAACACCATTTCTTGAACTTTTTTGACATTTTGTTCTGTAACCATCGGTAGTGGAGTTGTGGCCAGCACGAAATTCTCGAAACTAATATTGAATGGTGTAATCTGACGGGGCATTTGTTTCATAATACTTATCCAACTTTTCTTCAGTTTACCTCGCCGTTTAACCTCTCAAAAAATAATATTTTAGACTCATTTAAAAGTAAATAATATCTAAGCAAAATAATGCTAGTGTTACGGGAAATTTTGTTTGATGGCAAAATCATACGCGCATTTAATTTGGTGAATATTGGCACGATAAAAGCTGAAAATTAATGCGCCTCGGAAAATAAAATTGAGACAAATATGTCCGATAGATCAATCATGAATTTCCTGAAAATTGATGGAATTCAATCAGGTTATCTAAAAGAATGTCGAAATGGGTCTCCAATCTAGAGTTCATTCGCATTACATTTAATATTTGGTGTATTTATGTTTCCACATTTCAGTGATTTTTATATTTCAGTATGGCGATTCAAGTAATTCACAGTTTTTTTTTCCAAAAAGCCAATTTACCTTCGCAATGGCTATTTCAAAACTATTTGGTCATTTGGTAACTTCCGTCAATGCCAATTTGTCACTGGAGGCAAAATGGTTTCAAAATGCCTTTTCAACTGATCATAATAAGATAATATGAATGAGTTCTGAAACGGCATTTCAAACAGCATTTTACGAGTTCATAAAGTCAAAATAAAACCATTGAAAGGAATAAAAGGAATTTTAGAAGAAATGGTTTCAAGGTTCGTTTTAAAGAAGGTGTGTAGCTTCTCATAAACTTGACTGAAATATAAAACCTATTGGCATGTCTTGATACCACAATAAAACCAAATTGATTTCCAGTGGTGTTCATAAGACTTTAATAAAACTTAATAAAGCTGGATGGTTTTGGCTATGTTATTTGTGATCCGCTATTAAAGGCGATCTTGTGTTCACTGGGGAGAGATGACATGAACTACCAGAGAAACATTTGTTGCCTCCAAAAACCTCCACATGACAAATTTGGTTCCATTTGCATGATTCGAGTTATGCATAAATTTGTATTTTACTTGGAAGGGGAGCTCCCCTTCAAGAGGGCTGAGCGCTCTCAACCCACCGTAGAAACATTTCTTGCCTTAAAAATCTCCACACAACCAATATTTGACGGTACACGGAGTATGAGACATCGAACGGTTGATTCGTCGAAGTGCTTGCGTTGATCCAAGTTTCACAGAGAGCATAAACATCATAGCATCCATCGCTGAACGCCAACTTACACTCGGAAAGAAAGTTGTTTATTCCTCCAATCATTTGATAGTACATTAAAACATTTGCAAAGCCAAGTGCAATTATTCTCACTGGATTGGCAATCCTAGGGATAGGAGACACGTCAGGACAGGAAAATCCGTTTCTGATAGAACACTTGCCACTGTAGGCAGCTTGAAAGACCCTGCCCTCAACAACTCACGGCCGGGACGTCTTAGATGGTACGAACGTGAAGACTGTGACAGACTTTCGATAACGGCAGATGGCGCGACGGAGCTAAGTAAGACAGGTCCTTCCATAATGCTTTCTTTCTGGCGTTCCGGGTTGGGTAACAGCAGATGTGGTTATCTTGGAGAGTAACGCAAGGATGACTCGTATGAACGTGATAGAGTTGGAACTGAGGATGCGTCGGTAGTGTCTACAGAGCACGAGCTGCAAGCAAGCGGGAAGGCAATCAGGAAGAGCTGGTTCAGTGACAAATGAGTACTTGCCTGTAAGCAGGCTGGAGAACCCCTTCAACAGTTTCGACCACAGGTCCGCGACGACTCAGGTGAATGATGACTGCATATGGCAGGACTGCGTCGAACTGAGAAGTGGTCTCCGCAATGCCTTCTGTGGTGCGTCGCGGTACTCACAGTGTTTCATTTGTATGGAAGCCCCCCCCCCTTTCACAATGGAGAGAGGTCTCGAGTCACATAAGAGACATATCTTGCTTTCACAAACCTCCACATACCAAATTTGGTGCACTTTGCTTGATTAGTTCTCGAGTTATGCAAAAAATTGCTTTTCATTTGAATGGTAGCCCCCCCCCCCCTTCCTGAATAAAGAGGACTCCTCAGTCACATTAGAGATATTTCTTGCTTACAAAAACCTTCACATGCCACATTTGGTTCCATTTACTTCACTAGTTTTCGAGTTATGCAGAAATTAGTATTTCGTTTATATGGGAGCCTACCATAGAGACATTTTTTTTATTCAAAAACCCTCACGTTTCAAAGTTGGTTCTATTTGCTTTAGTAGTTCTCGAGTTAGGCAGACTTTTGTGTTTCATTTGTATGAGATCCTTCCAGAGGGGGAGAGGTCTATTACCATCATCAACCTTTTCCGGGTCCAAAAACTAGTTTTCACGCCGCTCGGTTCAGAAGTTCCCGAGTTTATAAAGGTCAAACAGACAGACAGACAGAAATTCTAGAAGATATAGACTGTTCCGAAAAAAATATATGAACACTTTCTCTCTCAAATAGAAAAGACAAAACTGTGATTTTTATTTATTTTAATCTCAAACATAGTAAATAACAATGTTTTTTTTCCGATCTTCATTTCAATATGCTTGGTTTTTCGTAGGGTAGGCGAGCTCTCTAACTTTTCCCTTACTCATAAGTTCCTGTACAGTTCTCTTTCCTGCCATTTTCACCGCTTTTGGTCAATCTTTCTTAATTTTTTCAACACTATCCGCTGGTTTCGTGTGTTTTCTCAGCTTTGCCTTCGTCAAGGCCCAGGAAATTTCGATAGGGTGAATCTCTGTTTGTTGGATTCATCTCCTTTGGTACAAATACGACATTGTTCCTTTTGTATCACTCTAGCGCATATTTATAGTAATGACAGCAAACAAGATCAGGTCAAAAGATTGCAGGCTTGTTATGCTGTTTGATCAAGGATAGCAACCTTTTTTTTACACACTCCTTTACATATATTGGACCATTCATTGGGTCTGTCGTACTGAGTGGACGAGATATTTTTCCTCATCCGCATATGACCTGCCACACCATTTACTTCTTGCTGAATTTTTCGGTGTAAATGACTTTCAATTATCCAGAAACATCCTTTCCCTTCGGCAAGGTATAAAACTGTGGTCCCAGCAGAGTTCTATAATCGAATTCTATGTACACGGTGTTCAATAAGTTCGGATACACTTTCAAAATTTGTTAAAAAAATGAAAACATGTTTTTTTATTTTTTGGATTTATGTTATTGAAAGCTATGTTTACAAGGAACGTTTACAACATTTCTCTTGGAATGACCCCCCCTTTGTACTCCTTAACGAGCTTCAAACGTTTCTCGAACGCGTCGCAGGCGGCACGCACGGACTGCATGGGCATTTCGTCCCAGATTTTGAGAATTACCATCTTGAAATGATCCAAAGTGCTGACCTTGTATTCGTTCAGCTTCGCCATCATATAGGACCAAACAAAAAAGTCGAGAGGATTCAAGTCCGGGGAGCTGGGAGGCCACAAAGTTTTTTCCAGAAAGTCGGTTAAATTGTCCCGACACCAGGCTTGAACCACATTTGCCGTATGGGCTGGTGCACCGTCCTGCTGGAACACGTAGTGCTCATCGCCGTAGAGGCTTCGGAGACTGGGGCAACAACCTTTCCAAAACCTCAGTTTTGTAGTACGCCGCGTTGATTTTGACGTTTTTTCAATAAACACCAAGGGTAGCTTACCACGTTTGCATACTGCCCCCAAACCATCACCGACGCGGCACTTTGGAACCGAGGGATGTTTATATTGGATTCAGGAATGCTGTCCCTCGATGGCGCCCACACCCGGTCATTTTGCACATTGTGCGGCTGCTGCAGCACGAACAGTTTCTCGTCCGAAAAAACAAACTCCTGACCAGCGTCAGGAGTTTGTTTTTTCGAGAGAGGATCCTCTTAGCTCGATCCAACCGCTTTTTGCTGGTAGCCTCCGAAACGCCATGGACCTTACGTTTTTTGTAAGGCCTGAAACCAAGGTCCTTGGTGAGTATGGTGTGAGCGGTTCCAATGGAAACGTTGAGATCTGCAGCCGTTTTCCGGATTGAGCGGTTCTTTTTGCGCCGAATTCGCTCCCTCACGATCTTGATGACCCGTGGCGTCCTCGCTGAACGCGGCCGACCGGATCTCGCACGGTCATTGGTCGAGGACGTCTCCCGGTATCGCATGATGGTCGTGTAGACAAAGTTCCGCTTGACCCCATGCGATTTCAGCTGCCGGAATATATCGCCGGGTCGCTCACCGTTCAAAAAACGCTTAATTACGAAGTCCCGATACTCTTTCATCGCGCGTAACAAACGAACAACAACTAACAGAATGTCAACACCGCGCACATTCGGTAGCGTATGAATGAAGCTAAAGCTGACACCAATACCAATGCAGAATATGTACATGGCGCATACCTACGCAATGATGAAAACTTGTATTCGAACTTATTGAACACCGTGTAGGTTTCATCGTTCATGATAAAACAGCCCAAGTTTTTGGTCAGCAGTTTGTCGTACAACTTTCGAGCTCTCGGTTTCACAGATCCAGCCTGTTTGGTGCTTCGGTTTGGCTGCTTCTGCTTCCGATGAGTCAGCAGGCCCATTCTCTCCGTCACACGCATAACATTAGTCGCCGAAGAACTTAGGAACTTCTGTCGATTAGAGAGTCAGCAGGACCGGGTTTTCTATCCAGTCTCGGGGAATCTACGAAAGAGCACTGTTGTTGATACTCCCGTAATGCGGTTTGAACTGCTCCGACGCTCACACCTTCTTCCTTTACCAGTTTTCTGATCAAAAGATCACTGACAGCGCACCGTTGGTGCACAATGTGTTTTCTTTCCTCGGGAGAAAGACCACGAATTTGCATTCTTTAGTGCAAAAAATTGAATAAAATGACAACATCAGTTTAATTTGGATGTAAACAACAGAATGCAATTGGTTGAACACTGAGCGCATTTGAAATTGACGATTAATCGTAAGTGTATAAATAATTATCGGAACAGTCTATAGATAAAGTTTCAACCTTTGTCTTAAAAGTTAGCTTAATTAGCATAAAGTCCATGGTCTGCCTTGCGGCACCACAGAAGTACTGCTGGACGACTGCCACGTCAATTTTCCGGATGCTGCTTCTGATCCTGTTGATAAGTTGCTTCGTGTCCTGGGCCGTTCAATTACCATACAGTGGAGCCCAAGAGACCAAAACAAAAATTCTCGGTAGGACGCCCCTACGATAGATCAGTCGGATTCCGGTCGCTAGCAGTTAGTGTCGAAAAATGACACTTCTGTTGAAAAGGCTCTGTTATTCAAAGGGCTTATTTCCAGGGAGAAAGTTTATCTGCTAACATTTTGCCTTTAGCACTTCAGTTATCAAAATATCGTCGAAGGAAGAGAAACAACGCATCAAAATTTTGCACGTTCATGGCGAAAATCCAAACTACTCTCACGCCAAGTTGGCGAAATGGTTGAATGTGCCTAAATCAACTGTTACCAACGTATTAAAAGTGTTCAGTGAACGATTGTCGACCGCCAGGAATGCTGGATCGGGAGGAAATCGACAGCCGGAGGCCACGGCGACGACAAAAAGAATTGCTCGCTGTTTCGAGCGGAACCCCAATCTCTCCGTCCGAGATGTCGCAAAAAAGTTGGGAGTGGCGCCTTCAACCGTGGATAGAGCTATAAAACGAGCTAGACTGTCGACTTACAAGAAAAAGGTGCCTCCAAAGCGCGACGATAAACAATACACGTCGACCAAAGCATGATCGCGAAAGTTGTACACGACGATGCTGACGGAGTTTGATTGCGTGGTACAGGACGATGAAACTTACGTCAAGGCAGACTAAAAACAGCTTCCTGGACAGGACTCTTATACGGAAACCGGACGGGGAAAGGTGGCAGATATTTTCAAGCGAACTAAACTATCAAAGTTCGCGAAGAAATATCGGATGCGCAAGCCATCTGAACCTTTGGCTTGAAAAGCAACGTTCAAATTACGGCCAGAGCCGTCAACCAGGAAATTAATCTGACAGAATGCCTACAAAAACGTCTTCTGCCTTTCCTGAAACGACACAATAATCCCATTCTATTTTGGCCGGCTTTGGCATCTTGCCATAACGGAAAAAAGGCCATGGAGTGGTATGCTGCCAACAACGTTCAAGTGGTGCCCAAGGACAAAAACCCTCCCAACACGCCAGAGCTCCACCCAATAGAACAATATTGGGCCATCGTCAAGCGGAACCTTAAGAAAACTCAAAATCCTGTTGTGAGCGAGAAACAGTTCAAGACAAACTAGCGTTCTGCGGCGAAAGAAGTGGACAAGGAGACTGTACAAAATCGTATGGCAGGTGTTAAACGAAAGATCCGGCAATTCGTATTCGGTAATAAGGAAGCTTAGCTGAAAATTTCTCCTGTATTCTGTATTAACTGAACTCGAAAAAGAAAAAGAATTTGACTTATTAATAAAAACTTTAATCGATTCACATGCATTACAGTTTGACCAAATTTTGATCGGAACACCCTTTAGTCTACTTCAAGCCTTAAAATAAACCAATGATAATTTTGGCCATTCCGGGACACTCCGAATGTCCCGGATGAACCCTTTAGGAAGGGACATACACAGATTTTTCTCGAAATATGCCATTCGACGGCTAAAACTTCATAAGTAGTCTACTTCTAGCCTTGAAATGGATGAATGACCATACTTTCCATTATGGGACAACCCTGATGCCCTGGAAGAACCATTAAGGAGGGGACAAACACAGATATTTGGCGAAACATGCCTTTCGACGGCTCAATCTTCATTATTTTTCAAGAGTAGAATACGTTCAGCTTCGAAATAACCCATGACCATATTCGCCATTCTGGGCCAATCCAGATGGTTCGAAGGAACCTTCTATGCCTTTCGACAGCTCAAACTTCATGACTTTTTGTCATAGTCTTCTGAAGGTCCTCATTGAGATCGACTGGCCCTGCCACCACGTAGGCTATTCTCTCGAGGTAACTCTGTTGTTCAGAAGTGCGCGCGTTCAAAGAGCGGCACCCCATCGCGTCAAAAACGAACATCGTGCGGCACTTTGTGGACGCCAGATACGCCCGTTCCGGCATCTACAACATCTTTGCACTATTAGACAACAATCAGAGCATCGAAAGAAAACCCGGTTCCGGACGGCCGACGACCCTGAGCGACAAGAATCCTCAAAGGATGTTGAAGAGGAAGACCGAAGAAAACGTGGCTAAATCGCAGCGTACGCTTGGCCGGGAGGTCGGTTCAACCGACCAATCAGTAAAAAAGTACCTTGCGTACATGAACATACATGTCAGGAAGCGTAAGTCACGTCCACTGGTTTTGAAGTTGTAGGTAATGACGCAGTGGCAGTGGCTGAATTAGACCTATCTCACCTTGGATGGCAGTCGGGCACTTCGTATTTTACTTCTCCCACGAAGGAAGTGAGCTCCGAGGTGAAGTTCATTTCACATACCCAGTTCCCCGAGGAGGTGCTGCTGTGACTGACAATCAGCGAGAAGGGGATGTCAAAGCCGCTGTTCTTTCACTCCGGATTGTCCGTGAACGGAATTTATTGTACGAAATGCCTGCCGAGAGTTGCGTAGGGCAAAGACGCTCTGGCCGAATCTGGCGTCGGTCCACTACTCGAAGCGATCATTGGAGGAGATGAAGTGGCTGAATATCGATGTCATACCCAAGTCAGTGAACTCGCCCAACTCGCCCAGCTGCGTCCTGTTGAGAACTTCTGGCGACCTGAAGCGTAAGATCTACTCCAACAATTTTGTCGCAAAAATTGAGGAGGAATTGATAAATAAAACGAAGAAAAAACTCAAAAACAAGCCTAAACGCATTTTTTCGTTTGCCATGGCGAATATTCCGGTTGACTTCCAGAAGGCCGCTAGCAGGGCCGTAGTTTTTTTTTTGCAAGTAAGCTTAAATAAATAAAAAGCAATTATCTGTCGTAGCTTTCTTTTTATCACCATCCGAAAAAAGTCCATTTATTTTTAATGCAAACGTTATCTGCTTACGAGCCCGCAATGCTTTTTTGGTCCTGCACACGAGAACCTGATGAAACATTTACCGCGGTACAACTTTGATCAAATCGTTTAACTGAAACAGTTCAGTGCTATAAGCAGTTGCCTTGCTACATTAGACGGAAGTTCACATCATTATTATCAATAGAAAACATAGCATGAACAATAATTATATTATGGTGGCTCCATAAACAATATTATCGCTAACACATAACATTAAAAAAAAAGAGTTCGTTTACTGAATTTTGTTTGTTTCTCTTAAAGAAGCTGTTTAAAATTTTTGAAATATTTTTTTTAATTTTAATTCTGTTCACTTCTCTTATTAGAACACCCGAATAAAAAAATCTCATAGATTTACAATTGAATGTATTGTAACCATACAATAGAATCTATAGTATGTACAATTAATCTTATTGTTCACAACTATAAAATGACAATAAGAGTTGTTGTTACCACAATAGAATCTAATGTAAACTGATACATCGAAAATAGAAAAGGGGGGTTGTTATGTATCTTAACTATAGAAAAAAAACATTATTTTCCGAACAAATTTGAACCAATAACTATTAATTGTATTGTTTCACAGTTGTTGAAAATCCAAGCATATGAAGTATTTTGTTTTTAATTAGTTTTTCTGATTTTTTTCAATAATACAACTCCCTTTATCTAATAATACAACAGAAGAGAGCAGGATCTAACAATAGCGAACCTTTTTTTTTTTTTAATTTTGACATTCACGGCTTAGCACCGTCATGCTTTTATTTAAACTGAAACTGGATGATAGTTGGCTGAACTTTCGAAGTCTATTCGAGAATATACGTTATCATTTTATTTTATCAGAGTTCTAAGATTGCTCCTCTGATATTTGATGCAAAATTTGGCTGAGTTGATTCCACTAAATCATTTTTCACAGACGGATCCTTGATAGAGAAGTCAGCAGACTTTAAATATTTAATGAAGTTTAAAGCGCCAATCAAAAACTTTAAGCTCATTGTTCCGTATATGTCACTGAATTTGCAGCAATACACTTTACGCTAGAAATTGTTGCCTTACTTATACCAGATCAGTATTTCATTCATCATTGCTCTATCTTTGCGTTATTTTATCATCACTTTTGTATGGGTCCCATCTCATTGTTCGATTCTGGCCAATGAGAAAGCGGACTTGCTTGCAAAGATGGGCATAGCGATATTTATGATCGAAAAGTCACCTCTAATGATTTTTTTCCTATTTTCGTCTACAGTCACTTGTCAGCTGGCATCATAAATGGAGTAAAGAAGATTTGGGGCGATGGCATTATTCCATCATCCCAAAGGTGTTGAAGAAATTTTGATTTGGGGAGATGTATGTGAGTCAAGAGTTGATTCGGCGTCAGATCTCAGCTTTATGACTCCCTTCGAGCTCGAGGTAGACAACCCAATGTACCGGTTCGAGATATTTTGGCTCTACGTGATCTGGAGTCTATGAAACTCATATGTGTGTTTTTAACTAACATTAGCCTTAGATTGTTGTTTGATACATTTGTATGTTTTTTTTATTTGTGTGTTTTTTTTTCTATACCTGTAATGTTCAAGTCAAAAGAAAACTAACAACATATTTAGAAATAAAAAAAAAATTGTTATGTAAACCATACTTCAAATTCCCACTCTCCTTCCCATCGTTTCAATTGTTATTTCTATTAACCTCGATGCGGCCGAGAGTAATCGGTTCTATTTTTCTAACTTTAGTTTTGAGATAACTTTTGTATATACATATGAAAAACTAATATAATTTTATCCTAAAGGATTTGATTATGAACCGTTAGGAAAAAAATCAAATTTGCCCAGAAATTCCATGTTAGTACCTCTGCTATCGGGTTCGCGCCTTTGATTTTGGTTAATCATACAGCATAATAATGCTGTTCAGCATAAATACGACGCGTAGGACGGATACGAGACGAGTAATTGAAGTGATGGCGACTGTCTTACATACAAGCATACACACACAAAAGTTAACTTTAAATAATATGCTTTACATTATTACTGATATTTGCTGCTGTTGAAGATATGTGTCATTAAAGTATGCTTTTTGATGTGTTCTTCATAACTCATTTTTCAAAGCAATTTTCTAATCCAGCATCAGAAAGATTGATCACAGTTCATGTAAATTATTTCGAAAATCACAAGAATAATTCATTGGATATGAAAACGCTTTACCGAGCGTGCACAACTGCAAAACAAAATACCCTTGATATCACGTCGAAAGAGGCATGATTTTATTAAATTATGATGATCTTCCCGAACATCCTTCAAAAGATTCAACCTTAAAACTGTGTCAAGCTTCCAAACATCAACCCATAAATTTCCTATGCTTTACTAGCCCAGACTATCGCAGGGTATTGTCTTCCAATCAGTCATAAATCACATAATTCCCCACTTGGAAACCCATTAAGTCAACAGCAAGCTGTTTTACAAGCCACAATCACTTTCCACACCTTCCAGACAACGACGCACACGACGACGACGAGCTATCACCAATCACCTCATCATGCAGCACGAATTAGCTCCAGAGAGCTAGCTGCGTGAGAAAAGGTTCAGGGTGGCATCGTCTCGTGAAAAATAGCAAACAATGAAATCTAATAACGTGTCTAAATTCCCATTTGGGGGGACTGGGGGATTAAGATTTATTTTCGATTTCTCCAGTCCGGACTTTTGACTCGCTGTAACCTTACCACCCTGAAAACGTCTTCATGCGTTCATTTGGTAATATCGATTTCAGCAACTGAAGCCACTTGGATCCGAGAAGAGCTTAAAGTAGAACACCCACAACTACTGCTGCAGAAAGAGAGGGCAATTTTCTGCCAGGGAAGTTATCTTCATCATCAGCGTCAACTGTCACACTGCAGCACTACTGGCCGCCTGCTTTTCGGTTTAGACCTTTTCCGCGCGATGTGAATCGAGACAGACCACCCAGCAACTATGCAGTCAATGGTAACGATAGATCGCTCAAGCAAGGATGCCAGGTAGTATTTTTTTCAAAATGTATGTAAAGAAGATTTAAAACTGGCTATATTTGTCTGTATTGAGGATTTTGTCAATGATTTGCGTGAGGAATATAGGTGGGAGGAATATTTTATCTGAGAACAAGGTGAGAACAATGGTTATCACGCAGGTTATTACATTAAGTAAACTCATACTCTCTAAAACAGTGGTTATGAGAGACTTTCAACTGTAACTAACTTTCTGAAGAAGCTCTGAATTTTTAAGGACACTTGGGCTTTACACATTTACATATAATCTTGTTGTTTTGACTTCTTGTTTTGAAGAAATTAACGTATGCATTAAAAAATTGACTGATTTCACTGGTTTTGCATGCGAATACGCTGTCGCCAGGCGGTGAATCCATTGTGTATTTACAATCATAGCAACCCTAGTGTGTACAGAAAAAAAATGACAACGTCATCAATCTCTCAAATGGAGCGGGTGAAACACAATCTTTCGGCAAAGCGCGATGCTGTGTTTATAATGGATAACGAGACTTACTTGACGTTGGATCTGCTCAAATAATGTTGTGTCCAGAAAAGAGCTCTCAAAATACATCTTTTAAACCATGACTAAGGTTTCGTCATTACAAAGCGCGTTTGTAGAAAACTCAGCAAAACGTAGGGTTTATGGAAACTTTGATGCATTGAATTATCTTTTTTGGTTTTTTTTTGCATCGGCATTCAAAACTATCCTTTTTTTTAATGCATACGTTAGCTAAAATTCTAATCAGTACTGTAGCTCGTTAAAACTATGTAATATATTTAAGTCTTGAAACGCTTTTTTGTTTGAATTCTCAGAAATGTATTGAAGACCTCGTCGACTTCTTGAAAGTTTTTTGAGAACTAAAGTTTGAACATCAAAACCTTCCGTAACTATGCTTGCTATTTAATTATTTTTTTGATAGAAATAATCTGAAGGTTTCTCAAGTAGGACTTTTAATTCGTTAAAGTTTTTTTCACATCCCTTTGCTTTGATTTAGTGATTTTAGAACAGTAATATATTCAATCATTAGGGTATTTAAAAATGCAGGGCAATTGTGTCAACAGATGTCGAAAGGCATATGGTACCAATAAAAATCCTGATTCACTAGAAAATATTCTAGTATCACTTCAAGAAAAATTGCTTCTTTGCAGTTTTAAAAATGAAAACTTCTTAAAACCATCATTCTACTTTTTTAAATAATATGGAACTTCTGATAAATTCCACATATCTTTAAAAAACTTAACAGAAGTTTTCTTAAAAATTACTCAATTTTCCAAGTAAGTAGAAGTCACAAGGAATTCTTTGCAAATAACATTGGATCCACAAAATTCCAAGCAAAATCCTATCTCTTTGATTATCTGATACGTTTCCTTTTCTTTTATGGAATTATCCAGTAGAATAATGAGATTTGTATTTTTGTTTTAATAAACTTGCTTCGTAGTTTTCTCAACAGAAATGACACCTTAAGAAGTTTTAAAAATAGTTTTGAAAATTTATTGATATATTATTGATATGTTTGCAAATTTTCATTGATTTCAGCGTAAATTTTTAAAAGTATTTCTTGAATTCTTCTTTGATCGTCTTATGAACCTTTAAAAATAGCTTTGGGATTCAAAATATATTTCCAATAAAATGCAGTGAAAAATCAATTAATAATTATTAATTGACAGTTTCAATGAAAAATAAAGTTATTGTTCAATTGTATAATGTATAATTTTTGATTAATTAATTGAGCATGTAAAACGACTAACTTTTGATTCCTAAGTTCGTCTATTTGATGGTTTTTGATTATGGTCATAAATTTACAATAATTTTTGAAAATATTCTGTTTTAATCTGGTTTCTAGCGGTATTTTATACACACTCTGTTTTGATGCGTACATGGGAGTGGAGTTCTCTCCATTTTCTCTCCCAACTTATCAGTCAGCTATAAATAGAAGATATGGTGAAGTTGAAAAAATGTAGCATATTTTCCAAATATTAGATATGATGACTCAACTTACGGTCTGTTTGGATATCGAAGGAGCTTTAAAAAAAATCTTGAAAGTTAAACAGTTTTTTAAGATACTTTCTATAAACAATGAATGCTTTAAGTCAACACACAAAACAATACAACTTTATATGAAAATGAAAAATATATAAAAATGAATATCTGTCTGTTTGAACTTTATAGACTCCAAAACTACTGGATCAATTGGCGTGAAATTTCGTTCGGAGGTGTTTTTGGAGCCAAGGAAGGTTCTTATGATAGTTTGACACCCCTCCCATCTCTGAAAAGGGGAGCTCTCATACAAATGAAACACAAATTTCTCCATAACTCAAGAACTAATCAAGCAAATAGAACCAAATTTGGCAGGTGGGGTTTTCTGGCGGCGAGAAATATTTTAATGGTGGTTTGAGACCCCTTCCCTCTTATAGAGGGGGTGCTGTCATACAAATGAAACTGACATTTCTGCATAACTCTAGAGCTAAGAAAGCAAACACAACCAAATTTGGCATGTGGGGATTTCGGAGGCAAGAAATATTTCTATGGTGGTTCTAGATCCGTCTTTTTTTTATAGGAGGGAGGGGTTCAAATTTGAAATTAGAGGGATTTAAATTTGAAACACAAATTCAAACCAATCATGAAATTTTTTTCTACTGTTATGAAAATTTTAATGCTGGGGGACCGGAAAAGGTTCTTATGATGGTTATTGGTTGAAAATAGAACCAAATTTGGCATGTGGGAGATTTTAGAGACAAAAAATGTTTCTTAGATAGTCTTGGACCCCTTCCTATCAGGATGGGAGGAATGGCTCTTAAACAAATGAAACAGAATTTTGTTGCATGAATCAAGAACTAATCAATCAAATGGAACCAAATTTAGCGTGGAGGTTTTTGAAGGCAAGAAATGAATCCACGGTGGTTTGAGATCTCCTCTTATCTGTAAGGGATACAAATGAAACAAGTTTCTGCTTTACTCGAGAGCTAATAAATCAAATGAAACCAAATTTTGCATGTGGACATTTTTAAAGGCGATTAATGTGTATACTGTGGTTTGAGACCCCTCCCCTCTCTGGAACGGCGTAGTAAGAAGATAAATGTTTTATCAATAGGTACGAATTTATACGAATAAAGTGAGAAAAAGTTTTTACTTTGCTCAAATGCGTTCGTCAAACCATTAACATGAGCATCTACTCACGTCGATATGACAAAAGCAAGATTTTGAATATTCATTTTGAACATCCAATTCCATAAGAATAAAAAGAATAATCTGAGTAAATGCTCACAAAATGTTGAGTCACCTGTAGAGCTTATACAGTTTAAATCAAGCTGACAGAATCGTGTGTTGCGTGGAGGGAATAACGTAAAATTTACGCGGGAGATTTTGTAAATTTATCATTTCCAATGGCAATTGACGTAAACAGTGTTTGTCAAAGTTTTGATCGGTCAGTGAAAGTTTATAAAACACAAATAGAAGGAGACGATTATAACTTCAAGCAACTCTATCGTTTTTTTTAAAGAAAATGTGAAAATTGTAGCACAAACCTTTTTGGAAGATGATTCTGAAACCCGAAAAGGAGCCTTATCAAATATACAAAGAATGAAGTGTTTTTACTTTACTCAAACTGGTTTGCTTGAGAGTAACTACACTGAAAAAATACACTAAGGTTTTTTCTAACACGGGGGATACGTACCGTGTAAAAAAAAACGTGTAAAAAAAACCGTGCTAATTCCGAAATCCGTGTAAAAAAAACCGTGTAAAAAAAAAACTTTGATAACAATGAAAAACACTTAAAAGATTTTCTAAACAGTGGAATGGATAGCAAAACAAGTTGCAAGAGTTAAGCGAAAACAAAATAAGACCGGAGTGAATGTGTGTGGGGATAAGTGTACAAGTACATTCATGATGGTATATCTGCAGACCCTTAATATCTGCAAAGGTGCGGTCTTGAGCAAAGTTGTTCAGAAGGTCAAGGGCATTTGAAAATTGAACCGTTGTTTTCGGAATTCCACCGCTACGTGGCGCTAATAAGCATGCAAAATTGAGCATTTGCAACTTGTTCTATCTCGTGATTCTGATAAGAGGGATAGTTGTAGTCGTCGTCAAAGTTGAGCATTTTCAACTTATCCTATCTCGTGATTCTGATAAGATATGGTTGAACAAGGGATGATTAGATCGGTTCATACATAAAAACTGTGTTTGAAATGTAGGTATCAAAGAAGAATGCGCATCAGCAGATACAGCTGCAGCTGATTGAGGATGGTGCATACCATGCAAACCAAGTCTCCAACGCCGATGAAACTGTCTATTTTGAAAAAAAGATGCCTTGTAGAAGTTACATAGATTCAACTGAACGTACAGCATCTAGGTTCCAAGCCTTAAAGAATCAAGTCACACTGCTATTCTGCATATGTATGTACATATGCGCACATATATACATACACACATGCACGTACACTCAAATATTCATACGTATAATCTCACAAACACGCATTCACACATACACATACATACAACATACATACATACACATTTACACATTATACATGCATATTATTAAAACACATTACTGCATGCACACAAACACAGCTGCATTATCATACACACACTCAGTTCACTGGGCTCAGCTAGTGAAAAATTAAATCGTTTGAGAATCATCTTGACCTTCTTGATGGATATCAATGTCTGTAAAAATCTGCAAGCTTATCGCAATATCTTTATAATGACTGTATTCTATATGAGCTCTGTATGCATAATAAACACAGACATGTCTGTACATCTGGCATCCCTGCGCTCACGACGTTATCGGAAGTTGTATTCCAAGCGTCACCGCAGATTGGTTGCATAGTGGGAATCTCGCTTGGATTAACTAACCGCACACGATGAACGGAACAATCGAGAGTGCCAAATTGTGCCCGCTTGGGGAGGAGTTTGCCTCAGAGTGAGCCCACCACCAGTTTTGGAAAAGAAATAAAAAGAAGGCGAGAAAAAGGGCTCAAAACATCACGACGACACCAACCATTAAATTCGACATCATCAATATTGATTTCGTACGTCAGTTCGATCGATAACTTGGCAAGCGATTGGTTCAAGCGGGATGAAACGGTTCAGAATGCGTGGGACAGGTGAACGTGTGAAATAAAGGGCAAGCATCGTTCGTTTCATCAATTCATCACCTGAACCGGTGGGTTGCTTTGATTTGAGGCCATTGAAATGCCAGGAAAGATCGGGGCACTTCAACGATTCCAATCTGAACAATGTAATTGTACCGTCAACTCTTGTTAGCTGCGTGTTATTGGGTTCGAGCAAATGATAATCGTTTAATTGGAACTCACATTGTCTCGATTATAATTGACAGTTCTCAAAAGCCGAATAACATTTTTGGGTTCACTTCATAACATCCGAAAAGACATTATGTTCATTAAAACAAATTGCTTTGCCGTTTGATGCGATCGAAAGTACTCCAACAACTGCAAAACCAAAGTCATTATGGTCATTGGGCACCCTTCACCTTTCAACCTGAACCCGTCGAGAGGAAATCAATAGCTTTGATTGATTGAACGACTGCTGCAATGTCAAGCTATTCAGACATCGTCAAGGGGTTCCTTCTCATGTACATGTTTCTATTGTACGACTCGACTCTTCCCCCCACAGCCAGCCCATCTGCAATCGTAAATAATCCATATTCATATCCACTCCGAAAACGAACATGCCTGATAGTGCTCCATCTCGTCATCGAAGAGCAGCATCTTGTGATTCTTACCGCTCGTGGTACATTGTTCAGGGGTTATTGTTCGAATGTGAGTCCAATTTGAATAATGCATTCAACTATCCAATTGCTCTGAAAAAAAATACCTCTCAAAATCCAAGTACAGGGACAGGCACTTAAAACCTGAGGTCCACTCCCGTCAGCGGCTGTGGCTCACATTTCGATTGTAGTATGAATTTCAAATTAACACCGTGAAGTGGGCCTGATCTTGCCCTTTGCTGGGCTTGGCGAGTTCAATAGCCTTTCCCCTCCTTAGGCTCGGATATCTCCGCACTTTCAAGAGTTGCATACCCATACTGTCGAACAAAAGGTCAGGTGTGAAGAAATAAAAACTTTCCACACCTTCCGCTAAACGGTCGAACCGTTTTGTTTGGGTTCCTTCGGAAAGATCCACGGCGCTCGTTCAGCAAATATTTTGTTTTTTTTTTTTTAAGAAAACAGAAAAAACCGTTTCCAAAGAAATTTTGACGCCTATTTCATCGGGAGCTCGTCGTTTTTCTTTATTTCTCGTGAAGTGCATTTTCGGGATAGGTGTTTCCCCTTTGAACAGACGTTTTGAATCTTGGCAAGGAGGAGGAGGTAAATATTGATCCCGAGCAAATGAAATGTGGCTGATGGATGGAGCGAAGAACTCGTGTTCGCGATGCATTTTTGAAGCTAAACAAACGATGACGTGAAGAAACGGTGGATGATAATGAGAAGTCTGTACAAAACAGTTTACAGTTTTTGACGCTGGATGACGTTAAGTGGACTTCAATTACGGTAAAGATGTTTGGTTTTAATTATTGACAACCTCAGGCGTTTGGTAAGTGGAAACACATGGTTTTGTCTGTTGACCCTAGACAATCACAGTATGACTAGATAAGTGCGGTTCTTGTTTGTCCAATAAGCAACGTAGCTAGGCTTTGACCACTGCTGCATGGGTTTTGAATCTTGTATTTTAATTATTCCTTATCCGTGTGGCAGTTTCGTTGATTTCTCTGAGCCGAATCGTACATCAGCCATTTCTCATTATATTAGGATTGAAACAACGAATGTCCACAATTATCATTAAGGTAAACGCTCCAACAGAAGCGGTACGTTGACAGCGTTAGCTTACCAATAGCTGTGTATAAAAGCTCCATATACAGGGTGTCTCACAATAGGTGTCAGCAGAACAAAATGGGATTACAGCGAACCAAATCAACCAAATTAAAGCATTTACTTTTTATTTGAAAGATACATGTTATAAAAATAACCCATATTAATTTAGTTCGAATTTCTCGCCCTTTTACTTGATAACTTTGTGCAAACACTTTGTAAACCCGTCGCAGCTGGCACGCATGATTTCCTTAGGAATTTGGTCCCAAATATAATCCAAATGTTTCTTGAATCGATCTATAGGAATTCCTTTCGAAGGGCCTACATGTAGAAGCATAGAACCCCAAACAAAGTGGATTAAGATCCGGTGAAGATGCAGGCCATTCACCGCTTGTGATGAAATCGGGCAAATTTTCCGCGCATCACGCTTGTGTCTTCTTTGCCCTGTGAGCAGGAGCTGAGTCCTGTTGGAAACAATACGCGTATTCCCATACAGCGTTGAAACATGAGGAAGCAGATGGTTCTTCAAAACCTGCTGGATGTAATATTCAGTGAGGATTTTTACTCTAGGTTCTATGAAAAAAAGAAGAAGTTTTCCTTTTCGTGAAACGACGTCTGATACCATGATTTCCGATACATTCTATAGCGTTCTACAGCTAGTTTATCTCTTGGAATATTGGCAAGACTTTTGCCATACACAGTTTTTCATACAAACATAAAATCTTGCAGTCACCGTGCCGAATCAAAAGATGTCTGTTGTTTTGGACCCTTGCTTGATTTTGACGCTTCGTCAACCCGTGAACCAGTTGTTTCTTGTACGACTTACATTCCAGATCATGTCTGAGGAACCTGTTCATTGAAGCAGCGGACATTTGAAATTGTTTGCTCAATTTACGATCACCTCTTATTCGCCACCTCGCACATTTGATCTTCTTCTTCGTTCTGGCAGTTCTTACATTTTCAGTTCTCTTGAAGCGTTTCAAGGTACGAAGAACAAAACACTTCGAACTGCTTAAGGCTATTGAATTTCTGACACGGTCTAGGCGTTTGCAAATGTAATTTTAAAACTTGCTTCCCGTATGGCTTCCATGGTAGCAGATAAATATAAACAAACGGATTTATCTTCAGCAATAAGCTCTCAAAAGAATACACTTATAACGGGTGTACTCAATTCCACTGATAAAATTACCCAGCTGAAATTAACCAAGCTGAAAAAAGGTGACACCTATTTTTGGACACCCTGCACTAGTTTACCCTATTTACGAGTATTTCAATGAACATCAGTGTTATTCGAAGAGAGATGCAATCTATAAATAGTAGATGTGAGTATCTAGTGATACCAAACCCAATCCATAGTGGTTTCATTAAACTGAGAACTATGTTTCTTTTTTGACGTAGGACAACGTCTTTGTTTCCAATACAGGGGTACATGTTGCAAGTAAGAGAATTTGTAGCGTCACGGAATATGCTGAGGTTTTGAGCGTTAATTACTAATTCATTTCATGATCGGTTTTCAAAATCTTTGCACTTATCTATCTGGAATATTTCTACGCATCTGTTTTAAAATTTAAATTTATTTATTTTAACATAAGGTTATTGAAAATGACGTAATTACAAGGTTATATCTTATGATGTCCTTAAGTAAGGAACGTCTCCTAGGCAGCCATGAATGATATATAATGAGTACACCTTCGCATTTTGATTTTGTCAGTATCATTCCAGTTCAATCAAGCGACACGTACGGTCATCTTTTTCGCTCTCTCGATTCGAAGTCTTTTCCTCGTTTTTTCCCTCTCGTTCGTTTTCTTGCGATTGCGCGTCTGGCTCGTGATATATTGCCAGCTCTTGCGAGCTTTTAGTAGTGACTAGCCAAAAAGAAGCATTGCAAGCGTGTGCAAGCTTTCCCGCTCGACATATTGTCGTGGCGTCAGTAGTCCACTTGGAGAAGGGTTCCGTCACGATGGAGGATCTAAGGAAAACATGGGCCCTCTTCAATATTATCATCGAGTGGGACCGATACCACACGAAGCAGCATGACGTGACAAAGTGCGGCAAGTGTCTGGCGTTTGGTCATGGGACCCACAACTGCCACATGAAACCCCGGCGTGGAAAGTGTGCCGGAGCGCACACTACAATGGATTGCGCCCCGATGGATGAAGGTGCCCCATCAAAGTGCGCCAACTGTGGCGCTAACCACGAAGGCATCAACCGAGCCTGGCCAAAACGAGCGGAGTATTTGGCCATCCGCAAGAAGGCGTCCAACAAGTCTGGGCCTGGTCAACGCCGCCCGCCACCTCGAATGATCGAGGAGAACTTTTCGAAGCTTCGGTACCAAGTGCCGAATCTACCACCAGTTCCATTGAACCATCGCCATGCAAACCACCCGTCAGCATCCGTTCAGCAACGATTCGCAGCTGCCACCTTAGCCCCCATGCCGGCCCCTCCTCCAGACTCGTCCCGAGTTGCAGTACCTCCACGCAACCACCCTTCGGTGGACAGCTCTACGATTCGGAACAAATGGTCGAGTTCGGTCTAGAGCTCTACCGTCAACTACGTTCCTGCCGCTCCAAGGAGGAACAGCTCAAAGCCACCACATCCGTGACGACGAAGTTCCTATGCAAGCATGGACCGTAATTGCACCATCAGCATCCTCAATTGGAATGCTTGTTCCATCCGGAATAAAACATTTGAGCTCGGTGACTTCCTTAACAGGAAGGCCATCGACATCTCCATCGTCACCGAGACACATCTCAAGCCTCAGGATACCGAACTCAGCGTTTTCATCCCAGGATACTCCGGTATCGTGCGAATGATTGTGGTATTGTGCGAATGATCGAAGCGGCTCTAGTGGAGGAGGGGTTGCGATCGCCTTGAGCTACAACATTAACTGCCATCTGCTTCCGAGTTTTCAGCTGCTGTCTATAGAAGCCATTGAAGTCGAGGTCGAAACTGCCGTCAGCCCTATCATCATCATCATCATTATTGTCCCACGCAAGCCACCACCGATAACGGAACAACAACGGTCCTACAGAACGATATTCGCAAACTAATTTGGAGGCATGGGCAGTTTATCAACACCGGCGACCTAAATATGAAACATAAAACCTGAGGGAATACCCGGTGCAACCGGAACTTAATAATTCTGCAGGAAGGCTTGGAAGAGGTCCATTACACCGTCCTGGGCCCGGATACTTTGACCCGTTCAGCAGATCCGGGGTTCATTCGAAAATCGACATCTTCTTCATCAACATGGGGAACGACATCGCCCAGCCGGTAGTACACTAGGAGCTTGGACCACTATCCAGTAATGGCCGAAGTTGAGCCCTCAGTCAACCGGTTTCGGATCACCAGACGGAACTACCATCGTGCCAGATGGAAGATGTTCCGACAACTTGTCGACGACAACATCGATTTCATCGTGCACCTCGATTCAACTGATGACTTTGATCGGCAGCTGCAGAACATCGAGCAAGCGATCTTCCAGGTCCGGGAGCAACATGTACCGATGATTTATCAGAGGAGCACCTCTGTACCCACTGATAGATCCACTAAAGATTTAATACAATTGCGAAACGCTGTCGAAATGCAATACCAGCAAACTGGTTTGCCAACGCTAAAAAGTCACTATAATCGAGTGACGAAAATTATTAAGGCCAGAATGGTGGACCTTAAGAATGATAATTTTGCCAAAAGATCCGCCCTCTCCGAGATTTTGCAAAGTAGTTCTGGAAGTTGAAAAAAATTTTGACAACTAATCCAAGGCCCATTCCACCATTGATCCCATTAGACAGCAATGGCTCTAAGGATCGATTTATAACTCCTGCAGAGAAGGCTGCTGAAATAAGTCAACACTTTGTCAGCTCCCACAATCTCGGACAAAATATCGTCAGTCCATACAAAGCTGCCGTTAGTACGCTTATTAATAAAATCCATATAAGCCCCAACTACTTCACAAAGGAGTTGGAGATCTCAGCTAATGAATTGTTGACTTATATCAAAAGCTCAAATAACATAAGGGCCCCAGGTTTCGATAACATCTTGAAGCTCAAACAATTGAGCTCACTGTTTTTCAACCATTTGGTGATGGTTTTCAATCAATGCCTCCGACTTGGCTACTTCCCCTCGTGTTGGAAGTCAGCCAAAGTCATCCCCATCCAGAAACCTGGGAAAGATCCTTCGTGTTCCAAGAGCTATAGGCCCATCAGCCTTCTCTCGGGATTATCCAAGCTGTTTGAGAAAGCGATCCACCGTCGGCTTTGTTCATCTGCCGACGAACTGAACATCTTGCTCGACGAACAATTTGGCTTCCGACGTGGTCGGTCAACAATTCACCAACTCAATCGTGTCATTAACATCCTCAGACGAACCAAGGACATCGAGAAGGCCTTTGATAACGTGTGGCATGATGGCCTGGTGTACAAGCTAAAACGATACAATTTTCCTATCTTCCTGGTGGAGATAATTAAAAACTATTG
This sequence comes from Aedes japonicus, assembly GCA_034211315.2. Lineage (NCBI taxonomy): Eukaryota > Metazoa > Arthropoda > Insecta > Diptera > Culicidae > Aedes > Aedes japonicus. Next base: position 288,620 of record JASCZW010005009.1, read on the forward strand.
GTGGGACAGGACATTCTGTGTATCGCTGCAAAGAGTAGTTTCTGATGCACAGGTCCATTTCTGTTCAACTTATTCACCTCGGACATATTCCCGCTCCCTGAAAATGGATCTCTGTCGTTGTTCGCCTATGATACCGCAGTCGTCCACAATGGTACACACTTAGAAATTATGAATTTTACACGAGACCTAATCCATGTTTGTGAATAGTCCGGGAACGTAAAGTCGGGAAATGTAATAGTCGGGGAACGTAAAGAAAGATTTCGTGTAAAATTATGTCTCCTGAAACTGAAACATACGCAATTCGACAAAAGATGTGTTCGGTTGAATTTATTTTCTCAACTCTTTCAACACATTCTTATGCGCTAAAAGACGCTTGCATGTGTCGGTCTCAGGGACAGAAATTTACACGAGATTTTGGTAGTGTGTAGGGTAATAAGAGCGCTTACAGCAAAACTGCAGAAAAGCCTGAATGTTCTGTCAGAATATTTCACCGAATGGAAGATCTGTATCAACGCGGCAAAAGCCCAGGTCATCCTCTTCCCACACTCCAACTCTCCCAGACTTGATCCGTCTGAGGATTGTAAAATTATCCTTAACAACACAACGATGGAATGGGCCAAATCAGCTGTGTATCTTAGCGTTACCATAGACAGCAAGCTTATTTTCAGGGAGCAGGTTGACAAAACGGTCACAAAGTGTAACGTTCTGTTGAAGCTACTGTACCCATTGATCAACAGAAGGTCTAAATTATCCCTGAAAAACAAGCTTGCTGTCTACAAGCAAATTATACTTCCAGTCATCGAGTACGGCATGCCAATATTGGAGAGTTGCGGAAAAACACATCACCTGAAGCTTCAGCGTATTCAAAATAAGTTCCTCAGGATGATCCTGAACTCCTCTCCGAGGACAAGAACATATGAGGTCCACCGTCTGGCCGAGATAAAAATGCTCGATTATCGCTTTAGTGAGTCTGCTGACGGCGAGGCTGGCGAGTCACAGTCATGGACCGCCACGCCGGCCTTAGTCTGATTGGTAAGTAGGTAAGTAACGCTGCCTGAAATCGGATCACCAGATCATCCGGAATGTGGTTTTCCACCCATAGGCTTTTCAAACTGTAGTCGTAGTTGTAGGTTAAGTAGGTTTATCAAATTTTAACAAACTATGCCTTAAGGGCTGACCTGAAACTTAAAACATATAACACACAAATCACACTGAACATATTAAACACTCAAACAAAGCTGAAGATCCCATTGGGCTAAAACACTGTAAATAAGTATATAAGACAAAGAATGAAAATAGAAAACAATTTTAGTGGTCTAGTTGCAAATTCCTAGTTCGTTCGGTAGCATTGAAACAGTCTGGTACTGTTCACAGTATTGGTTTGGCAGTTGGCCGCGGCAGTACCCTGTAGTTTGCACTGACTATATTTGGACTGCAGTATTGAAGCTGTTCAGAGCGGCATTGCATTGGTAGCTAGCGTTTGGCAAGTACCCAGGTCCTGATGGCTGATGCTGTAGGCTGTTTTCTAGCAAGCCGTTGTCACTTTAGGCCGCCATTAGTTACTAGTTGGTTGACCAAGCCAGTAATCTATTTGTAGCCAGTCGGTGGGCTCAAACATGGAGCGAAGTGCTTGTGTGAGATCCTATGGTAACTATCTTTTGATAAGGTAAAACTCGGAACTGATGCAATAACCTGCTTCTTCGAAAGACCGAAAAGGTTTTAAGGGAACGTCCATTAATTACGTCACGCAAAACTGGCTATTAATAACCCCCCCCCCCATTCACCGCGGTTTTTGTATGGACCTTCATTTTTTTTTGATGGATCGCCACGTTTTCCCAAAACCCACGTGACATAATTAATGGACCTTCCCTAATACAAATGTGTACTATTTGAATCCGACCAATTCTATTAACCTAGCTAAAGAGTTTGTTAGATTAGATTTTATAGTTTTAGTTTTCCATTCCTCAAATACGGATGGCTCAGCAGGCTGTTGCTAGACAGCCATTAATTATGCAGTCGATTGAACAATCCAGTGGTGTATTTGTAGTCAATCGGTAAGGCGCAACGTGGAACGGATGAAATAACCGAGGGTTTTTATAATTGAAATGAAAATGATTTACAATCCACGCAAAGGTTGAAAAGCTACACCCAAAAAATTGCAATTTTTGTAATCAAACTTGGAGAAAATCGCATGATACGCAAAAACAGTTGTGCTCATGTTGATCTACAAGACATGTTAGGAATAAACGAAGCCATGCCAGTGTTTGCGATTGACGAGTTGCACTTATGTTCGTAAAAAACACATTCACACTCATAAAACAAATACGCTCACCACCTAACGCACCCATTGAGTTTTTCGAAGCAAATTTATGTATTGCTTTTTGCCAACAGCCAATGTTGCAATGTTGCATTTAGTTTCCAAGTGATGGTTTATAGCGGAAAATGACATAAAATCATGCGAAATCGCAATACAGTCCTGCGATTGTATTTTGGTTGCAGAAAATATTTTTTGTTGTGATTTTTCTAACAATCCTTTCAAAATTCTTGCCAGTTGGCATCTGGCTAAAATAGTTTTAGCTCTTCATTTGTCGCATACCTTATGTTTTGTTTACAGATTCTAACATGGATCGGAAATTTGAATGGTCTGTATATTTTTCCGAAGCGCGAATGTACGCAGGCTTACGGCAAAAATAGCATGTCAAATTGAAATTTAAAAAATGGCTACCGTCACGGAAAATTCAAACACTGGACGCTAATAACTCGATCGTGTCCTGATTGATTGTAGAGGATTTTGCAGTTATCAACTACACATGTTAACGACTGCCTTTTTTAGCCCAATTATCTAAATTTTCAAAATCATCCAGCGGTGTTGGAAAATTTTACGATTGTTGCCTTCGGGCAAGTATGAATAAATTCCCTATCACGGACAGCATTTAAGTTTTCGAACATGACGTTCTCTGTTATGTATTTTCAATTAACACTACTATGAAAAGTTGTTCTGTTGTGTTAACAATTCGCGTTGGACCGAGTCTTACTTCTACGCAAAAATAAATTTTGAGAGACTGTGAAAGTGAAAATAAGTGCAATGCCTAATCGTTTCGATGCCAAAATGCCAACCGTATGCGCAAATTACGGAAGCGCATTAAGATCGATACATACGGGAAATCCTCCGAAACGACCATGTACTGATCCCGAGCAAGCTCGTGGTTATCGGCCGAAACTGAAAACAGTCAAAGGTACTGCGTTGCCAAATACTGGTTTGGACGCTGGAAAATGGCCTTCCACTCGAGGCCATATCGTCATTTAAACCAAAAGGTCCTTTTCAGGGCCACTAAAGCTTTTTCAAAAGTGTACATACTTACTATCTAATGCTGATCTGACGATCTATTGGGGTCCACATCCACTCTATTTCTGATCAGACCCTTGCGGCAAGGGTAGGAGTCAGATGAAAATTGACGTGAAATGAATTCAACTGAAACAGTTTTAACCCTTATTACTTTAACATTTATGAAGAGATTTTCAAGATTTTTGCTTCAATCAATTGGGATGTTTAGCGACTGTCAACTATGAACAACATCATTAATTATTGACTTTGAATTCACAAACAGACCCTAAATATTCTATTACGCGATAAAGGTAATGACAGCGCACTTCAAGCTCAAACTCGACCAGTTCCAGGGACGTCATTTCGCAGAAACCTCCTTCGCCATGGTGGGATCAGCAATGCACCGAGGTTTACCGTAAAAGTCCGACGCGTTTAAAGTTTTCCGTAGACGTGGAACACCTGAACACTTCAGAAGTATACACGGCTCTCGAACGCGAACTTAAGAGCCTCATCAAGGCCAAGAAACCCGTTTTCTGGCGAACATTCGTGAACGGGCTATCGCGCGAAACGTCGATGAGTACTCTTTGGAACACGGCGCGAAGGTTGCGTAACCGAACTACGAACAACGAGAGCGAGGAGTACTCGGACCAATGGATCCTCAAGTTCGCGCGAAAAGTTTGTCCAAATTCTGTGCCGACACGGATGATTCCTCGCGAAAACACGAATTCGATAGATGAGATTAGCCAACCCTTTTCAATGGTAGAGTTCTCTCTCGCACTCCTTTCGTGTGGCAATACGGCTCCAGGGGCTGATAGGATCAAGTTCAACTTGCTCAAGAACCTCCCAGAACGTCGCGAAGAGGCGCATGTTGAACTTGTTTAATCAGTTTCTGGAACTCAACATTGTACCGGATGATTGGAGACGGGTGAGAGTTATTGCCATTCAAAAACCTGGTATGCCCGCGTCCGACCACAACTCCTATCGACCCATCGCGATGTTATCTTGTATTCGAAAGTTGTTGGAGAAAAAGATCCTTTTCCGTCTGGACAAATGGGTTGAGACGAACAACCTGCTTTCAGATACTCAATATGGTAGGGGTAAGGGAACGAACGACTGTCTCGCGTTGCTTTCCACAGATATTCAGTTAGCTTTTGCTAAAAAAGAGCAAATGGCTTCTGTATTCTTGGACATAAAGGGGGCTTTTGATTCAGTATCTGTTGAAGTTCTTTCAGATAAACTCCACGCTTGTAGCTTTTCACCATTAATGAATAATTTTTGTACAATTTGCTGTCAGAGAAACATATGAGCTTTTCTCATGGAACCTCTACAGCTTCACGATTTAGCTACATGGGTCTCCCCCAGGGATCATGTTTAAGCCCTCTTTTGTATAATTTTTATGTCAAAGACATTGACGGTTGTCTATGTGACAATTGTACGTTGAGACAACTTGCAGATGACGGCGTAGTATCTGTCACGGGATCCAATGGGATCGATCTGCAAGGACCCTTACAGGATACCTTAGAACAATTTGTCTACTTGGGCTCTAGAGCTAGGTATCGAATTCTCTACGGAGAAAACTGAGTTGGTAGTTTTTTCTAGGAAGCATAACCCAGCACAACCGAAGCTTCAAATTTGGGGTAAGCCGATAACTCATTCTATGTCCTTTAAATATCTTGGGGTCTGGTTCGATTCAAAGTGCACCTGGAGATCCCATATTGAGTATATGAAGCGAAAGTGCCAGCAAAGGATCAACTTTCTCTGCACAATTACCGGGACCTGGTGGGGGGCTCATCCACAAGATCTTCTAACGTTGTACCGGACAACGATTTTGTCGGTTATGGAATACGGTAGTTTTTGTTTTCAGTCAGCGGCTCGGTCGCACTTCATTAAACTGGAACGTGTTCAGTATCGGTGTCTTCGTATCGCGTTAGGTTGCATGCACTCGACTCACACCATGAGTCTTGAAGTGCTGGCTGGCATGTTGCCACTCTCGGATCGGTTTACAGAATTATCTCTCCGGCTCCTCACCAGGTGTGAAGTTATGAACCCTCAGGTAATCGAACATTTTGAGAAGCTCCTTGAGTTGAATCCTCAAACCCGCTGCATGACCTTGTACCATTTGTACATAACACAGGATGTCAGCCCTTTGCCGAACATTTCCAATCGTGTTTGCTTCTCCGATTTCGACAATTCGGTTCATTTTGATTTATCCATGAAGCAAGAGCTGCGTGGAATCCCAGAGCATCATCGTCCTATGATTGCTCCGGTGATATTTGCTGCAAAGTTTGGCCAAGTTGATTCCACTAAATCGTTCTTCACTGACGGATCATTGATAGAGAGTCAGCAGGCTTTGGAATATTTAATGAAATTTATAGCACCAATCGTAAACTTCATGCTCCTTGTTCCGTATATGTCGCTGAATTAGCGGCAATACACTGTACGCTAGAAATTGTTGCCTCGTTAACACCGGATCAGTAAATTATTTTCACGGATAGTCTCAGTTCTATAGAGGCTATTCGCTCCTTGAGGCCGGTAAAGCACTCCTCGTATTTTCTCATGAGAATACAGGAGCTTTTAAGTGCTTTATCTTCGCGTTATTTTATCATCACCTTTGTATGGGTCCTTTCTCATTGTTCAATTCTGGGCAATGAGAAAGGGGACTCGCTTGCAAAGGTGGGCGCTATGGAAGGCGATATTTGTGATCGACAAATCGCCTTCAACGAATTTTTACTATTTTTCGTCAACAGTCACTCGTCAGCTGGCAGTATAAATGGAGTAAAAGGAGATTTGGGGCGATGGCAACATTCTATCATCCCAAAGGTGTCGAAGAAATCTTGGTTTAGCGGGATGGATGTGGGTCGAGACTTCATTCGTGTCATGTCTCGCCTCATGTCCAATCATTATTCTTTGAACGCTCATTTATACCGGGTTGGGCTGAGCGACAGCAATCTCTGTGAATGTGGACAAGACTATCAGGACGCAGATCACGTTATTTGGTCTTGCGCTGAGCATCGTGGTTTCAGATCGAGGCTTTATGATTCCCTTCGGGCTCGAGGTAGACAACCCAATGTGCCAATTCGAGATATTTTGGCTGTACGTGATTTGGAGTACATCAAACTCATTTATGTGTTTTTGACTAACATTAGCATTAGATTGTAGTTAGATTAACTTGTATGTTTACTTTAAGTTTTTTTTATATGTGTATGTGTGTGTGTTTTTTTCTTTTTCAAAAATTGTTCAAGTCAAAATAAAACCATAAATTGTATAGTTATAAGTGTTTAGATAATTTAGAATTTAAATTTAATATGTTATGTGAACCATACCTTAAATTCCCACCCTCTTCCCATGCGTAATTTGTAATTCCTATTAACCTCGAGACGGCCGCGAGTAATCGGCTCCTCCCTCCTAACTTTAGTTTTATGATAAATGATGTATAAAAGTTTGAAAATTTGGCTCTGTAAAGTCAATTTGATTGAGCCTGTACAAATAAATGATTATTAAAAAAATAAAAAAATAAAAAAGTAATGGCCTTTAGCTAGTAGATGATATCAACACAATCGCTACAGCCAGCACAACGTTACCCTTGTTTCAAATAATTTCTAAGACGCGAATCATAAAATGTTCTAACATACCTAATCACTTATTCATGCTGATCCAACGTCTCATTAGAACGGTACCTGCGTTGCAATCTTCCGTTACGAAACAAACGAAACTAATGATACGTTTTCACGTAGTCTACATCAACCAGTCGTGTTAAAACAATCCAACTGATTTTTATTTTTGAGCAAACTTTATTTCATTAGCCTATTTTAAAAATGTTTATTTATTTTCACTTTAATAATAGATAACTAGGTATTCCTCAACCTGGATAAGAGATGTGATCTCCCAAAACATCTCTGTATAAACTAGAAATGAGAAGAAAAATTAGCATTTTCCATTTAATTTCAACTACCTTCTTATCTTGACAGATACGCGTATTTCGTCTACAATGTGCAGACTTCTTCAATGTCGTGTACTAATAACTCGACTTAGAACACGACACTGAAGAAGTCAGCACATTGTAGACGAAATACGCGTATCTGTCAAGATAAGCAAAGGTAGTCGGAATTAAATGGAAAATGCTAATTTTGCTTCTCATTTCTAGTTACAGGTATTCCACTAAACAGTTCAAAATCTCTAAACTGAACCATATAATCTTATGAATTTCATAAGGTTTAACTTATGAACGATGCTTTGGAATTTCATAAGGCTGACTTATGAATGGGTTTTGTTTAACCCGACGTTGTTCTTGTAGGCCTTTAAGCTTTCCTGATTACAAGTGTTGATATATGCTAGTGGGCAAGTCACTGGACCCACAACGACAACGTTCAAGGTTCGAATCCAGGTTGCTCCATATTTTTATTTTTTTAACATCGCTATATTTCATAAGATAAATTTATGAAATTCATATTGATTCCTTATAGCAAATAATCATAATGTAATCTTATGAATATCGAAAGCTTATTTCGCTGAGTGTAGGATTCATCCTGTATTGAAGAATAGGGTTTCTTCAAAAATGGAAACAAAAAATGGAAACAAAAAATGACTGCCTAGTATTCACGATGAAAGCTTATGTCCATAACAATGCAGCTTATAAAATGTCACTTTTGTCAGCTAATTAATCTTTTGATCCTGAAAAAAATCCCAATGACTTAACTAATGATGCACTGCATCGAACCGATAGCACAAACGTAAAGCATGAACCTTTTAAAATTCCTCCGGCTTTAACCGTGCAGCTTACTCACGTGCTGTTGATGCGCGCTTGTCCATCAAAAGAAATCCTCATCGGCAGTAACGGCTAATGAATAGCTAAACAAATGGAAGACAGAGAAGACAGGGGAAGAAGTCTCATTTATAAATTAAGATAAAAGGTTGATAAATTTTCAGTCAGCCCTGGTTGGCGAAGGTGATGATGACATGATGTCGTCTTACGGCTGCGGTGCGTGTAGTTCCGAAAAGGAAAGAAGCCTATGGCAATATATTTCACCTATTAATGGACTCCGAGAGAAACGAATTATAGTGCTGTTAGTCGTAAAAATTGCATCAAACAGCTACCATCGGACGATAATGGCTCCGAGAGTGATGAAGAGCTTCGATTGTGGTCAGCTGGTCATAAAGAATATTTATAAATAACGGTACGACCATTTAGTATTGTAGAATCATCTTTGTGCCATATGTGGAAACATGTAGGATTACAAGGTTGAATATTTATAGTTGTGGCAATTTGAGCTTATTGTTTTTACAAGTAGCTTATTTGCTTGCTCTCAGCTCAGTGTTCTAAGCGCACATTTTCAGTTATTAAATAGCTTGTGACCCCAGAACACTCTTTGCATTAGTACTGTATGGAAAGAATAATGGCAAGGAGATGTATTCGCAACCGTTTGATATACTAGTAGTGAAAGCTGCTACAAAGCATGATGTTTGCTATGTCTGTACCAGATTGCTGTACCGTTATACATATTCCAAACGATCCATAATAGGTTCAATGACTTTCCTTAAGCTTGCTCAATGATCTACAGAATGTAATTTTTTAGCACTTGACTAAATATTTTTGATCAACAAATTATTGAAAATGTTCTATAAATAGGCTGTCAATGATCCACAATAGGTTACATAATAATCTGTAAACATTAAAAAAAATTATCCAGCGCATGCAAAACCAACCTTGTGCACTTTAAATTGCGGGTTTCCATCAACATAACTAAGAAATCTGCAAGCAGCGCCACATCAAAATTCGTTTCACCGTGGTAAACCAAAGGGAATGTCGGCCGCCATACAGGATATAACTTCACAGGGGTTTTCA